>JAPMIB010000070.1:600000-1098154 GCA_034770305.1 Trichogramma dendrolimi | reverse complement strand
AGCTTATAAGAGAGCGATCCCTTCGCCTCTACATCGAGTATCCGATTCGTGATGCATTTTAGATTTTCGACGACGACGACGACGACGACGAGAGAGAGAGAGAGAGAGAAGAAAAAGCAAGAGATGCGCAGACGATGGGGAAATTGATGATTTTTGATGTCATTGACTCATCGATGGACGTGTGTGCTCTCGAGCTGCTTCCCAATACATGTACTCGTCGCTTTTGTGAATATTATATATCGAGTGTCGCACCAAACAGAGAATGATTGATCCACTATTGTTCGGATCGCTATATATACCTACAGAGCATCCATTGGCAAAAGAGCTCGATGATTGTCGCGCACTGCGAGAGATTCTGCTTGCTCGTATCACAATTGCCAGGCCGGCGCGTTTTTTCTTCGGATTCTTTCTACTCGACGTCTCGAATCACGGCCACGCACGGCATCAGTGGCATCAACAGCAGCCGCTGCCGACGAGGCACGATCGATTTGTTTTTCTTTCCTTTTTTCGAATAATCAGCGATCGATGCCTAGATATCCGATGTACTTAGTGTCTCATAAATTCGTTTTTCTGCGTTCCCGTGAAAGCCTAAAATACGTACATAGGCGGGATGCGAGCAATTTGTTATTGGACGTGTATGCATTGATCGCTTTTACGAGACCTCGTAATGAGCCGACGTAATGCGCGCTCTACTTACGCAACTCTCTATAAGTACGCGCTGAATTATCACCCGATTTCGTTGTACATACAATGTCTAATTGTAACGTATGTGACTTTCGGGTGACAAGTAATGAGAGCACATAAATATCCTAATGATGGCCGGTCATGTGCGCGTGTCCATGTCTATAAAGCGAGAAAACATAATATACACCGCAGCGACGTTATGTGCTCTTCACCTACCTATAAAGACTCTCGGAGACGACGATCCTCTCGATTCACTCTATATGTAGTAGGTAATAGTACACCATTCAGTACACTATTCATAGATTAAGTACACAGCTTGTGAGCGAGCTCGTGAGTCTAGAATAATGTATAAGTACGTACGTAAACGTGTAGCCCGCGGAGCAGCGCCGAGCAGAGAGAGAGAGAGAGCAGATGCGCTCGCGAACAAGAGAGAGCCACCATACATACAGATATATAGGCCGACGAGCCATTATGCTAATGACAATTCATTCACGAATCATGATGATGCACTGGCTCGACGTGCCTTGTCTATTTCCGATTATTTATACGAGTGCGCCTTTCTTTTACGCACGGACCCGGGCATTTCTCGGATTCCCTCGCGATATATTTCTACTCATGATTGATCCAATTCGTATATAATGCAGATTGTACCGAGGCTGCAGATGTGCGTAAACGAGCCATGCTCGTGTGTAATAGCCAAGGCCGTGCGTGGGCTCGAGTGATATTGCAGCTTCACGAGTCTGCGTATATCAATGTTTGGCAGTTACACACATAAATATATGCATCACTATAAGAAATCTCTGGTGACATTATAAGTCATGAAGTAATTGTAATACTAACTGACCCATTTAAATAATCAACAGAAAGATTTTTGTCACTTGTGAGTCTACGATACTCCATCTGTTGACGGAATCAATAAGCTTTCCATCAAAATATAACACCTTTGATTTCTATAAATCATATTATTACGATACAAAATGAATTTTGCAACATTAATTTTTACATTTTTAACAAAAATTTTTAAAATTAATAAGCAGCTGTGTAAGAAAAGCTGTTAAAAGTGAAACTTCAACAACATTTTTCTCGTTTTGTAGAGAAATTACGACACTAAATAGTCGAGATAGATTAGGATTTAATTTATTAGCCACGAATTACATACTTTTGCTATTGTTGCATTGCCAGCCACGCACAATACGCGCGTAAATATAGTGAGCCTTATCGAGCTATATCGAATAAGTTAACGCGAGCTGTGGACTATAATATGTGTGCGTTCTTTCCCAGCAAGTAATTAGCCCTGATATATTTCATTGATTTTATATACGCACGCCCACGTTTGAAAAGAAAAGCCAAATCAATAAATTCGAAGCGATCAGAGTATTTAATGAGCTCATTACCATCATTTTCAATGGTGATGCTGTAATTAAACGATTGCTCTCATCGCAGTAGCATAAATAGAGGTGGAGCTATGTGAATTTTATTAAGTTTACGACGACAGATTAGTGTGGGTAAGCGACACTCTGAAATATATTATTTTATAGAAACGAAAGTGTTGCGAGGGAGCGAGCTAACAGCACGAGATAACAGCGCATCTCGAGCGAGGACAGCGAGGAGACGATGAATTTTCTTCCATATTTCACATCTGCTACTAAATGCTGCGAAACGCCCGGCTATTGTACACATGTGTAGCGGCCGGGCGCGAATATACATGTCCACAAGGAAAAGCGGCGAATTTACGCGCGGCTCTAGACGCGCAGACGGGTCCTTGTCGTTGTTATTTTGCTCCTGCTCAGCTATCATCCGTGGCCGCTTCACCCACGCACGAGGACGTGACGCGACGTTATTGTCCGTCTTTATGCCGCCGAAACGCGCGTACGCATAATCCTTTTGCTCAGCTAGATGTAGGGCTAGGCTCTCTTCATATTAAATAAATCGTCTTTGTTGGAGCGCCGCCGTCACACGCGCCATCCATCAAGGAACGAGCGATTTCCCTTCCTCATATACCCAGCCGAATAAGCGCGCGTGAATTTAATTAATATTCCGATCTGGCCGTGCTGATTTGATGAGTGTGTGCTTATTTGAACGATCGAATCAGCGTACCTACGCAGCGCGATCGCGTTGCGTGTTTATTTTTTTCGCCGTATACGTATACGCTCAATCGCTTCGATCGGCATTCATGTAAATGGACGATTTCACCGAGGGATTAGACGGCGCCAATGATACACGATTCGGCAATGATCAAGCTTTTCGTCGCAATTTATGCTAAATTTTTTTGTTGTTCTCATGAGCCGCGAAGACGAAGCGCGAGCCGATCGAGTTCGCGTTGGTTCCAATTGCATGCCTCGTGCCTCGTTTTTCTCTTATACCTACAGGTATATCCCATGTCCATTCGATGCTGGCTCGAGACATCTTCGCGTGTGCGATACATAAGCGATACTCGAGCACAGCACCGTATCCGCCCGCACCTTTGCAGGCTCCAAAGCTGCGGACGTCGTCGCAGGAAACACGAGCGCCGAGACACTGCACCGTATACACCGAGAGTGCAATGCACATGCTTAAACGCGCTCGAGCTGTTGTGCGGAGCGATCGGCGCGCTCGATCTAGGCAATATTTAAGGGACGGATAAAGGATGCGCACGAGCGGAATATGGCTCGCGGCCCTCGCGTGGAACACACTCCGCTGCAGAGAGCAGCTACAAGCTGCCAAGGTTATTGCTCCGAGTGGCTTCGCCGTACATCCATTATAACACAGAGATACTAACTCACGAGCGGTATAAATCGTGTATTATACCTAAGACAAATCTAATACAGATCCGTCCGTCATGCAGCATTTGTCCATCGGATAATTGTATGGGTCCGTCAGTGAGCTACGTGTGACTGAAAAATTATCAATCCAGTCGAGTGAGAGAGATGCTTTGGGAAGAGGTGCATTTCTTTTCTCGTGATAGGGTCGATCGATCGAGGCCGAGCGCGCTAAGGGTCGACCGTGAGTAGTAGTAGTAGTGGTGATATTCTGAGAAACAAAATAATAGCGCAGTTGACTGGGTTAGTGCTATGGATGAGGTATGGAGGTAGTCAACGCCAAGTGCAGTAACGTACACAGACTTGGATCTTTCGCTCGACGTAGTTCGTTTTCGACGATTCGCAACCGAAATTTCCCATCCAGCAGAAAGACAGAGAGAGAGAGAGAGAGAGGTAGAGTGACTATCCAGCCGCAAGGATCTATCGCGACAGCCGAGCTCTGCAGCATCTTTTAGCGTGGGAGGCGCGCTCGATGCCGGGCCACCGCTCGAGCATCACGAAGATGGCCTCTGGATGCTCTTAACTTTATCCTGGCGCACTTCTAATGGGTCCATATACGTCGCGCGCGCGAAGGACGAAGCCCCCGAGTATTATATACTACTTCTGCGATCGTATCGCGCCGCGCAGCCTAAAATACAATTCGTATAGGTATATCGATGCATATTACTCAGGCGCATGATGATCCCACGGGAACACTGGCTCTTTTCACTGATCGCAGCCGTGCTAAGCTCGCGTCGAGCCATATTATATTGTAATGCGCCCTCGATTTATCGCGGCCAGCTCTCTGGCGACATTTTTTTTCGACGCTCGTCGCCAGCCGATGTTCTTCCTCTCGCGTTCGATCCCCGAAATCGATAAAGGTCGCGCGCGAGAGCAAGGGTGAAGCTTACGGACTCGATACTCTTTCTTCTCCTTTTATTCTTTACTTTTTTTTTAAATTCATCCTTGTAACTCCTTACCGAGCGGTGTTAGAGCTAACTCACGCGCATTTTCGTGTATAAATGAGTAAGCCACGCCAATAACTTGCTGACTAGACATGGCATGGGAGATACACAAGATCGAGTATATTCGAATCTTCCGATAAACGGTACTCTGGAAATATTTCATCGCACCGAGCTCGACGATGACGAGGATGACGAACTGTCGTTGTTAGATTACGCCAAAATATAATTACACCGCCTGTAGACGTATCCGTATAATCAACATCAGCGGGTGGTGAAGAAATTTTGCCAAAAGGAATTTCGTGTTTAGAAAAGGAGCGTCATTGCCGGCGGCTCTCTTTTATTGACAGCTCAGATAAGCCAAAGATGAATTCGTATGTGCGTACATGTGTACGACTAGTTACAGAGGAAAGTATAAATTGCGATAAGATCGAGCTCGTCTTGACGATCCGTATAGCCGCGAGTATGGATTTTCGGCATATCGGTCAATTTTGCGACGGACGACGCGGGTGTCTTTGAGTAAGGCGCGTATATTACAGCCCACCGGGAGGTCTACTTGGCCGGGAAACCGAATTAGCTAATGGATATTGATGCGCGCTGCGTGGGGGTGATGAACGGTGCTCCGAAGACTTTCGTGCGATTCTTCGGAAATATTTTGATACGCAGTAATAATAATTCACCAAAATTCGTAAATGGATGACTCGACAAAGTGAGCTCTCGCGCTCTTAGCTCGAGGTTTTCTTTCGTGTTGGAGAAAGATGTCGTCTTTTGTTGAACGGATCGCTGCTTAATAGAAACACTTCAGGTGGACTACTGCTCGAATCGAGTCAAGAAAATAGATTATGCAGCAATGACGTTGCGGTGTTGCTTCTGGTAAACCGCTGAAAAGTCGAACAATCGCATAATATAATGGTCCTTTCTACAGGTTACATCGAAAATGGCCATTGCGAGAGAGAGCAAAGTCTTCCGCTTGTTGCTGTATATAGGTAAAATGGACGTACAACGAAGAGAGTATGTATCGAGTAAAAAGAAAAGTAGGCTATACAGCGGTGGCAGGCGTAGAAAGGCTGCAGCTGACAATTAAGCGTACACAACACACAGTATATACACTCGGCCGCGGCTATCAATTGGATTTAGTCGTAAACGTCGGGCCAGCGGCTCGTTTGCATGAATTTTCTTTTCCGTCAGTGGGGATCCGAATGGCTTAAGTCAGTGTCAAGCCGCGTCTATACGTCTATATGTTTTGTATTTCGACGCGATCCGAGCCGGAGAGTTGAATCGTCGAAGCAGCGGCGTAAACCAACACACACAACATTTAAGTCTGTGTATTACGAAAAGCCCGGCCGATAATGCGGCGGTATTAGTTGCGGGCGGGCCGGGCGCGTGCCATTGACGATTGACACGCGGCTTGGAACAATATGAGCCTCGCGGCCACGCTATATATATGTAGGCTTGCTTAGGTATAATAACGAGCTGCTAGTCGGAAGTGTCCAAAAATAAAGACAAGCCAGTCACGAGCCTATAATATAGCAGATCTCTCTCTCTCTCTCTTTCGAGAGCTGCTCGAGCCACACAACCAACTCGAGCCTCGTTTTCCGTAAATAACCAATGCTCGGTTATAAAGCATCGTCTCGCATACCGTCTCGACACGTATTTCTCTTTCTCTCTCTTTCTTTACTCGCGCCCTGGCTCAACTCTTCCGCGCTAACCCTTATATATGTGGCGCTCGTTTATATATTATCATTTCTTTTGGACTTCATTAGCGCGTGCCTTTGCTCTCTCTCTCTTTCTCTGTGCCACTAGCTCTGTGTCACTGCTTTGAAGACGCTCCGACGCCTTTTTTTTGTATTACAGCTCGGGAGCTCTCCCAACTCGTCGTTTTGCTCGACACACTCTGGGATGAAAGACTAAGTACCCTCGTATGCGTGAAATGACCGTGTCTAGCCACACAGCAAGAGGCAAAGTTTCGCGTCGCTACGCGAGACAAAAGGACAGACTTGCGGGTTACGCTAACGATCTCTCGGACTCGAGCTTATACCCACTGCGGCGAGTCAACGGAAGTAAAAATTCCTGATCGTCGCTAGATGCGCAAAAAGTCGACGAATACTCAATAATCGATTCCTCCATCAGCGACACGTATTCCTCGACGTATGTAAACGTCGACATGTGTCGCGTGTGCAGTGTGCGGCTGAGCGAAAACGAAAAGCAGCTACATCAGCAGCCCCTTTTCTCTCTCTTGGCCGCATCTGGTCCAAATATATATGCGGAGGACAACCGCAGTGAGCTCGATCGGAGTCATTATATTATATCAACGCAGACTCGCAGTGCACGGCACATATGTACGAGTTACGGGCGCACGCAGATCGCAAGGCAACTTATCTCGATATCTTATCGGAGCTGCGATCGCTTCCCTTTCTTTGAAGCTCGACCGAAAAATCAGTTATGAGCCCCAGACCCTCGGAACAGTTACACGGTTAATTTTGCACGCGCTCGTACACGGCCTACTCTGCGCCTTTTTTTCTTTCTTCGTTTTTTTTTCTCATTTGCAAATCGAAATGCCCCGTATATGCGCAGAGTGCTTATCTTTTTATCGAGGAGAGAAGCCAAAAAAAGAAACCTTTTTGTCAATTGCAACTGCCGAACGAATTCGAGCTCTACAGTTGCGGCTTGAACGTACGTCAAGATTTTCGTTAGACGAATAGGTATCTTATTTTAAACGTATACCAAGGATATTTTATAAAGTGAAACTTTTTTAGGCGTTTTGGGTATGGGATAGTTAACTCGTAAAAACTTAGTGAACAAGCGACGCGTGCGTGGTAATCGTACAGGGAAAAAAATTTGTATGAAACAAAATGCAGAGCTTAATTCTGTTCGGAACTTACTCTTAAAAAAAAGGCCCTGAAATTATTTTGAAATTCGACTCATACTATTATTTTTACTTGTTCACTTGCAGATTTGCATATATTAAGGTACGCGTCATCTAGCGGTGGAGTCTGATTTTAATTTTGATTGAATTTTCATGCATTTTTGCGCAGTTTATGTGAAAAAAGATATCAGTATAGATGTATTAATTTCATCGAAGATTTCTTGTGAAAGTAGTAGTTAAAATAAAATTTAGTATTGATTACTTTGATTTTCATGTATAATTTGACATTAAACCTTAAATAAATTTTCAGGATTATTTTAACGGTGCGAGCTGTACCATAGTATCGCAAAGAGACCCCATTTTTTTAAATTATTTCATATATTTAACGCATCTTGAGCACGGGAAAAGGCAGAAAATGGCTCGTTGATTATCCTACTCGAGATGAAGTAATGATACATGTCAAAGAGAGATGTTTATATACTCGCTCGAGATTCGTATCATCGACACGTGCATAATGCTCAGTCTGCGAGGCCTCGGAAATGCAGTTCTCACATTGCAGCTGCGGCGGATCTAAACAGAAACTCGTCAAACTTAATTTCGCATATTCGCGCTGCGGTTGCTGTATGTATGTGCGTTGAAAAGCACGAGCGCCTCGACGTTATACACAGCCATAATACCTACAATCGGATCGTCCTGAATTCTACAATGGTACAAGTTGGCGAATCGGTTTCTAATTCTCCCGCAGCGCTGCGCGGCTCGGCTATGCTGCGCCAATAGTTTCTTCTATATTATTCACGAAAGCGTGCATATGTATATAACTGCGCGCTGCATGATATGTGTTGCATAGCGGCGATATAATATGCGGCCGATGCAAATAGCAATCCTCCGATAGAGGAGATTCTCACTCTCTCACGATCGTGAAAAGTTTATAATGTCCACTCGAGCGCGAATTTCTCACGAAAGTCTCGTATCGCGTTTTGTAATCGTAGCAATTACTCTCTTTTAGCCCATGCAGCCGAGGAATTATATTTTATACGGAATACGTGCGCGCGGCAGCCGCTTTGGCATGAACCTTAACGTACATCGATACACACACACACACACACACACACACACAGAGCACATGCATGCATTGGCCAATTTTCCAGCTCTCAATTGGGTGTGTATTAGTTTTGTTTGATGTTACAATCGATTTCGATTGTGAAAGTCCTAATCAAGAATAAGTGATTTTCCTTTTGTTCGGCGCAAAAACTGAAAGCAGCCGAGGGGCTCTTTATCCGTCTCGCGAGCTTATAACCCGTTGCTGCAGCTCAGACTTTCGATAAACGAAAACGATATACGCTGCCGCTGCTCTAGCTGCAGTAGAGGCGGCTGAGCCGAGCGCGCGGATTATTACGATTATCAAATATTTGCCAGTCGAAACAAAGAACTCGATGCCGTGTATGTATATATGGGAGCCGCTGCTGCTGCACTTTGATCCCCTGACTCGATCATGCCGCGCAATTCAAAGAGCCTCTCGGGTCCAAAAAGAAACGACCAATTGGAACGGATCCGACTCTAATTTTATTTCGCTCGTCGGCACGTCCGAGTTCATTCCTGCGTGTCATTTCATTAAAGTCGGCAGGGCGATTGCCACGTCGAGTATATAGGTGCTATTGAAAAATTAATAACGCCGCACTCGGTGCAAAATGCAGATCGAGCCAATACAGGAGCGTTTCACAAGACGAGGTTGTGTAGTTTTCTATTGGCGAGATATCACGAAAATTGTCGAGATGGGAAAAAAATCTTAACGATCATCGAGCGAGAGAGATAACGAGCGCTACATGTTATACGTAGCTAGTTTCGACGTTAGTAGCGTGCCGCAACAATAGCGAAAGTCTTTCGTACTGATTTACATTTAAGAGGTATATCGATAATTTCAGTAGAGACGCGCGGGGCCGCACTCATGATGCTCGGTGCACAGGCATGCTATATACGTATGCAGGCCCTACTCGATCGAATTTAATCGTTATTAAGTCCTCACGAAAAATTCCTGACAGCTCGTTCGACTCGAGATTACGTAATGACCCTCTCTCTCTATTATACTCGAGTTAGTCGAGAGATCGCAGCTATTATACGAAACAATTTGCAAGCGGATGATATTCTATTAATTTTACGTAATACTTAATGCGGCAGAAAATAATCGTCAACTTTCAGGCAACGATCGTCGCTATAATAATATGATCATCGAGGCTCGTTCGAAAACGACTGCGGGGGCACGTGCGGAGGGCACGGAAGCTCCATGCTGCTGCTGTACGTACGTAGCCGGAATGCAAATCGTGATCGACCTGTACAAGCAGCAGCAGCAGCAGCTCGAGGGACAGGCTGAGCAGCTTTTTGTTTCGTTCGATATTATAATGTGGAGCTCGTGCTCGTGGCTCGAAGAAAAGGGCCGAGCAACGTTGAAGCGAGCTGAACGTGCCTCTTAATGATGACTGCATCGGCTAATCGACGTTAATTCGATGACAAACACGCCGAGGGCCCCCGAGCTTGGACGAATTCGCGTACAGTAGATCGAACGAACGCAAAGCGTGCACAGCTCCAGACAGCCGAGCAGCCAGACCTTTCTCCTCGATGGCCAAGCTGGAAAGATCGCAGGGAGATGCTCACAGCATCCGGATGAATCGAGCGCTCGCCGAGTGATTAAGCTGTTTTGAGATTTTTCCGACTTTTGACAAGTTACGATCTTGAGATATGTACCTCATAGTAACGGTACAAGAGCCTACGAATCGGCATGGATATCGAGTGGCGTCTTCTATTGGCCTGTCGGCGGTTAACAGCTCGCGAGAGCTGCACCGGGAAAACAATCATACGAATTGCCAAGCTCCGTATATATATGTATAGTACGCAGTCAATGCGAACATACACACGCGCGCGTGGATTACAAGCTACGTGTGCTCCGAGTCGGATCGCGCATGCAGAAAAGCGTCCGTTAATTTATATAAAGCCGAGTCATGTAGCTACAAAAAAGAATTGACATTGTATCGGATAAAAAGCGCGAACGCGCGTACAGTCCGAAAGTCAGCCCGATCGCGCTAGTAGTAGTGTAGAGGTATACGTCGAGACGCGAAGGACAAGCGGCCGGGGCCTGCTCGATAAATCTCGGGGTTCGCCGAGTTGCAATTAAAAGCGAGAGCACAGCCGAACAATCGTGGGCTGAAAAAATTTGGCGCGTATAAACCAATACATTTTAATCAGGCAACGTTGCAGAGCCGTTCACGGATACGCGTCTATACCTGTCTGTATGTGTATGTATGCGTGCAAATGTGTAATTGTGTGCGCTCGAGTGCAGGACAGCGCAGAGCACACGAGACTCGGGTAGGTAGGTATACTACATAGGTATAGGCGCGCGGGTGGTCATCTGCGGTCGTGCGCGAATGTGCATACATAAAGCGATTGTCTCGCAAGGTGAACGCACATGTACACGCCCGTAATTAAACTTGTCGCGCCGGTTCCGTAGCGGCAGCAGCCCCTGCACCGATCCTCGAGCTTGCTTTATTCATCTGCAAAGGCCATAGAGAGTACAATGGCCATGGGGCCTTTTTTCCGCACGATTCGCGCTGTCCGCCGTCTCGTTTGTATAAAAGCTTCTAATTTGCGCTGTTCGAGCCAAGCACATGCGTACGTGCGTGTGTATGGAGAGCGTTTAGAGACTCGAATCAATGGGAGAGCGTGTACGACGGGACGCGCGAGCTTCAATCGATCTGCGATGTATGTACTTTTTCGAACTCAACGAACAAGAGGATGGGAATGCCTGCCCCACGTTACAATCAACTCGTCGCTCGTCTAATTACGCGACCACGTCGCTTATTATATTATACACATTGACGACATTATGTCTCATTAAGGTACATTTTTACTTCGTCTCGTATAATTTGTCCTTTGTATATTTGATTTGGCCTGCCATGCCTTCGTTATCAATTAGTCACTTGCAGTCGTCCAAATTATCAATCGTCAAGTGCCTCAAAATTAATAGCAGGAAACACCAACTTACTTCAAAGAGCACCTATAATTGAAGCTTTTTAAATTGAAAAATGTTTAAGCATCCGTATATATTTACCCGATCTATGAATGAAAATCTTGAGCAGAGCCTATTTCTCGGGTATTTGTTTTGATATTCGATTTCACACTAACTTAAATTCAGTGACTACTGACATGATTGAAAATTTATAAAAAATTTTAAAAAATGCTTAGAATGCTTAAAGGTGATTTTGTTCAAAAATCTACTACTTTCCTCTCGTGCATCACCAATCATCAAATTCTCCGAAGTCGTCGTATTTATTTATCAAACACTTGAATGCACTTGCGTGTATGTGAAAATTTACTCCAGAAACGCGACCCATTTACGGCTATGGAAACGTTGGTTGAACTTTTACCCGAGTATAAGTAGATACTTGTAAACATTCGAAAATAGAAGATGCCAGAGCTGTGTTTGTCCTATAAAGCGAACCAGGAAAGAAAATAAAGATAGTTCGACAGGTTGAAATTGTGACTGAATCGACAAAGACGTGAGTATATTCCAATCGTATCGAGCAAGGACATCGTATTTTTTTTTAATATTAGAAAAATAAAATCGTTACAATTCCAGAAATTGCATTAAATTTGTATTCGTTAACCGTATAAAAAAGATGACGCGAACGAGACTACGAAAATACGCATACGTCCCAATTTGCATCAACAAATCAATTTTCATGTAGCCAGGAATTTTTTTCGTACAAAGTCATGTTTCCATTCTGAGCAAGAGAGAATGCTGCATCGTATATGGATGTATTCGTACCTACATAGGTTAAAACACACACAGAGCGCGGTCTCATCAAAAACAATCGATTTTAATTAAAACATTTTGTATCTATTATATAATATAGTGCTATATGAGAACTCGTCACAAGCGAGCGCAGGGCTGTATAATATTGATTTATCGACACGCGCGCACACGACACAAAACAAAGTGATTTTGTGGCCAATATATATAAAGCATAACAGGGTAAAATAATAATTACATTTATCAACAATACCCGTCAATCTGCTGCTCGTTGCTGTATACAATATTTCGGAGCTATACCTACCACCACACACACACACACAGCATCAGCAGCACACGCATGGAGTTGGTGGGGTTATATACGCGCATACTCCATACGTGTACGCCGTAAATTATTATTAGATAAAGTTTATTGAGTGCGTATTAAGCTGCGAATCATAATTAGATCGTCGAAGAGGCCTAGCTGTGCGGTTGGCGCCGCGAATATCGGTTACGGATAGAATTTCAGTCAGTAGTGTCATGCATATCATGAGTGCGGGAGGGTATTTTTAGAGACCAGTCGAGAGCATCGCGCCTACTTTGGCCAATTGCAATTTGTATCGCGCGCAAACGAGCCTGCAACTTGCAAGTTTTACAATAATTATTATTACTTTGAAACTCTCTCGACTGCTGCTTGACGAGCGCGCGTATGCTGGCAGGTAGTCGTGCTTTGGGCCAAAGTATATATCCGTCGACCGCAACTCGAGCTTTAGCCGCAGCAGTACAGCTCCATCGTTATAATGTACAAGTGCGCGTCGTTCTCGCGCGGTAAGCAGCAAATACATATAATACTGCTGCACAACCACGCGCGGGAAAAAAACTCCGTAATAACGAGGGAAAGCTCGCACGCGTATTAGCGCGAGGCAGCTCTAGTCCTCCCCCTCGTCGAGCGAGCCGAAAGTGCGAGTAAAAAATTTATACACGGATAAAGTTCGCGCATGTATTAGGGTACAGCGAGCTCGCCACCGCAAAACGAACTTTTATCGAAAACGAGAAAGTGCCGAGTACAGCTCCGGCTATGCACGATCGTCGATTCTTTCTGAAATTGCCTCCATGCGTGTCTGCTCGTACTCGTACGATTCTCATTTTTTCAATGGCTAATGATTTATTCACGATTTCAAACAAGATTTCATCAACTTTTTTTTCAACAAAAGGGAATGAAAATTCTCGTCAGTTTGAATTTAATGATTTACTCAAAATGCGCGCGAAACTATAGCGATCGTTAAATGCATTTTCAAATACGGAGATTAACCAGATAATTTGAAATTTACTCTCTAACATCATTGATTTACAGCAGCTATCTATAAATAAATAAGATCTCCTTTTGTTCCGCGTCTTAATTACTCTGGCTTTAGGATGAATGAAGCTGCTGTGGATCGGCGCTAACCATGCGATGTACAGTATTATATACGTACCAAGAGAATCAAATACACTGCGCAAAGAAAGGAAAAGTCGTAGTCTTATCTTGTGAAAAGTTGTGGCTAGATGCTGCGGCTGCTTTTTTCTTTCCTTCTTGTTTTTTGCCCTTTTTCCTCTTTTTTTTTGCCCCGCACGCGCAGCCGCCGGTCTATACAGATACGGGGGATTGAAAAGGGACAAAGACGTCTCTCTTCAAAGCAAGGGTATATAGAGAAAAAAGGATAGATAACCGTGGAGAAAATCAAGGGAAAACTTGAGCGAGCGAACTGAAAGAAGTCCTAAAGCTATACAAGTCATATATAGAGCACCGAGGAACACTACAGATATAGTACAAAGCTCGAGTATATCATATTTATAAAAGATTTCTTCTCGGCGATGCAAAAAATGAAAAGCCAGATCAATGGAAGGTTGAATTTATTTCAACGAAACGAGTCGGGTAAAAGTATAATTGTGCTCGAGCTACAATGTTATATATATAGGTACCACGTAGCGCGGAATTCGTGTGTTTTGTTGCTTTAATGAGCAGAGTAAAAAAAGCTCGCAGTATTTTCCGAGGGAATAACGAAAAAATAACGATTTTGAAGTTTACAGCGGCACTCGGCATGTATACAACAAAAATTAGTGAGAAGCAGAATTTTTGCGCTAATGAGACTCAAATTTGAAAAGTCCGCTCTGACCCAGGCCGAGTTGGTTGGCGTAGAGTTGTTTTTTCAGGAATGTGGCAATTAAAATCTCTCTTGTCATTCATCAGTTGCGCGAGAGTTTACAATAAAGAATCAAATAAGTTAATCAAGGCGTTTTTAACCGAACGTCGCTATTGTATACCATAAATTCATTGTCCAGGTGTTGAGTTTGATTTACTTTCCTTCATACACCTGCTGCAGCGATCGGACTTTTCAAACGTTCGCGATTACAAAGCTCGTGGCAAAAGGGAAAGTTTGGATCGGAAACTAGGAACGTCGCGCTGAAACGAATTCGAGCTTTGAGCTGCAAAGCAACATTATACTCCACCAGTTGTACGAGCTCTGCATCAAGTATAAATATCGCAACGTCTTTTAGTTTAAATATCGACATTTTGCAAACCTCGCACTCGCATTAAAGGGCTCGAGTCATGTACAATTCAGCAACACACCCATTTCTACTCTTTAACGACTGGAGCTCTTTCGACGCGTTGCGATCTCATTCGCGCACCTCGACAATTTCTGCATCGTGGCATCTGCTGACGTATATATCGTGGAGATACGTACCTGCAACATAAAAGCACATAAAAATGTAGAACTGATCGGCATTTGATTGTCGCATTGCAATCCGCACGCGCGTATAAATTATTTAAATGCTTACGATCGCGCTTATCTTACACTCGCTGCCGAATCGGCGCGCGGCCAGTCGCATTAGCTGCGCACAGCTCGATTATACTATACCAGTGCCATATAGTACGTGGGCTGCGGGGGCTTTGGCAACGTATACGGGAGCTGCTGCTGGCCGACGAGGAAAATATATAAAGCGTACTCGGAATGCTTTCGGCCGTCCGACAGGCGTGTCCGACGTACATATAGTCGACTCTATACGATCGTCGCGCGTTTAATTGCATCGAGAGCCGGAGAGAGGCAGAGTCGGAGCTGCATTACCGAGACAGCAGTAGCAGCAAACAAGACAATGGGCCCTTTAATTGCGAGTGTGGCACTAATTGATTTTACATTATACGCCAGCGCGTAGGAGCAAGAGATGGACTCGTAGGCAAGTTTGATACACTCGTGCTGCTGCTGCTGCTGTGGCTGCACATATTATAGGTACCTACATACATAGCAGAGAGTCTCATGCAAGGGTGAACGCGCGCAATACCATGCCAGCCGACTATATATACCATTGTGATGGCCGGTCCGGCTGACTGCGGAATCGGCAATGCGTCGTCTTTGATTTTGCTGATGTTATTCACGAGGCGATTGTTCCCTCGCTCCCGACCGTCCGCCTAATTGACCGCTCGACATAATTTTCGCTGCTATATAACAGCGGTTCGCAGTCGTGTCGGCCAAACGCGCCCCAACGCGATCCTCCGCGGCTCTTTTTCACGCGTCTTTTGCACACATGCAGATCTCTCTGCGGACAATCGCGATTGACTGACGCTCGCGCGTGCCCTATCGAGTCTCCGACCAAGAATCGAATTTAGAAATCAGCTGCTCTATATAGGTGCGCGTGGCTGCGTCCAGAGCACCTGCTCTCGAGCCAGTCACATTTGATCATTTATAGATGCCCATTCCACGGGGCCTTCCTCGTGATTGTTCACTTTGCACTTCCTGCTGCTGCCGAACAGGTCGCCCCATACGCACGTTCGCCTCTATGATGTATATGATCTGGTCAAGACAAATCTAAAATTACTCGTACGTATAAAGGTGCGAATGTGCAGGCTACGTGCGCCCACAAACCATCGTATACACGAGCTAATTTTAAAGCAATTTTCTTTTTCCTTCTCTCGCACTCGCTCCATCTCTCTTTCTCTCTCACCTCTCGAGTGCGTGTATGTGTGATATATAATGATAATACTTACGCAGGCTTGCGTGCAGTCCAGGCCAAAAGATATAGGGATATTCGATCGGTGATTCGTATCTCGAGACGCGAATAATTGCGAGATATGTGTAACGACTCTACGCTCCTATGCGTAAGAGGCCAACAAAGAGAAAGTGCACTCACGCTATCGCCGAGGCTGCTACAAATAGATTTTAATTCTAAATTGTTTTTATTTTACCCGCACCAAAGTTGACCATAGCGCGCCCCGAAAGTAAGAGTTACAGAGCGGGGTAACAATTTTTGCCAACAGGCATACGATACGAACATATAGTTGTTCTTTGTCAGCGGCTGCTAGTGCTAGCCTCGACGAGCGTCACGCGTTGTTTCGAGCTCCGGGTGCAATTGACGTTTTACCTCCCGACGCGCACTTTTGTGTATGTTTATAGATGCGCGCCAGCAGCTCATTTAATTTACTCGGCTCGAACGATACGTACATAGACGTCGAGCCAGAGCGAGTAATTCCATTTGCTCGATATTCACAGCTAGTTTAATCAATTAAGCCGCTGCAGCTAGGGCGTTGTGAATTACACAGTAGCTGGCGCGCGCGCGCGCATATAATAAAACGAGCAAAAAAGGCAAAAAATTGCTGGCGAACGCGTGCGAGCGCCTTCGTTTTTTTTTCGTGCATATTAAACGAGTTTTGTATAGTTCGTTGGCCTCGAGCCGCCGACTAATATACGCGCTCGCTACTCGAGTGGGAGTGCATTAGTTACGTAAAAGTCTGCGAGCGAATAAATTTTCCCGCAGACTGAAAAAGAAAGAGAGCCG
Organism: Trichogramma dendrolimi; assembly: GCA_034770305.1. Lineage (NCBI taxonomy): Eukaryota > Metazoa > Arthropoda > Insecta > Hymenoptera > Trichogrammatidae > Trichogramma > Trichogramma dendrolimi. The sequence goes on along the minus strand of JAPMIB010000070.1, from coordinate 1,081,273 downwards.
AGCCGGGCTCCGGCCAGCGCCGCAGCTCGATAAAGTAATCCTGCGGCCGAGTCGTGTGCGAATCCAAATCCGAGGAAAGATGCAGCCCCCGCGAGTACGTTTGCCTTATATCATTATTATGTGCTCGAACTCAACTTCGGAAATCTAAATTTTCATTCTTTCGTCCGTAGAGCATTGAAAAGCCAAAGTAGCTGCGCCATTGTCTTAGCTATTGTACGCGCTTATACGAATGCCACGCGGTTGAAAAAAACAAACATTTTCTCACTTGATCCGCGCACCTAGGCTAATAATAGTTTACGCGCGCGTAATAATAGCCGCGGTAGTCCTCGTTATTTGCGATATATATCCCCCGCGTCTTTGTAGCGGCATGTGCGCGACGGTGCGGCGCAATTTTCACACCTCCCATGCACGCACACGCGCGTGTGCTTCGCTGTTTACTGTTTACTCTGCTTTTTCTTCCGCAAATATTCGCACGAATCGTTGTATTTTATATATTATATTGTATTGCGCGGATCGATCTCGGCGCGAACTTGCAGCCGAGTACATATCCGACTGCAGTCTAGCCGGTTACACGTAACGAATCGCGCCTGCGCCGCTACCGGATTTTTCATAGAAACGCCTTCCATTATTCTCATCCTCTTCTCGATTTCGCACAGCTTTTTTATCTGTCTGATATTTTTCCTTGACGCAGCGGCTCTCGTCGATGCCTGTAAGATTAGATAAATGCTTTTGAGCAAGAGGCACGCAATCCGGCACCGCTGCCGACAACGACGACGACGACGACTCGGCCCGTTATTCAAAACTAATCCACTTTGGCTCCTGTAGCCTAGGCTAGCTGTGTCTACACGTGTGCGCGTGTGTGCGCACACATTTAATTCTCTTGGTTTTTTTTCGTCAAGCAGAAAAGTAGCCTGGCGCTGGCTGCTGACTATTCGAGTTCGTTTACTCGTGTGATTTCTTTTCAAGCGAAGAGAATTGGAAAATATTATTCTGCACAAACGGAGCCGTCAAAAATTTCATTTTTCTTTTATTTAAAAATTTGTCGATGGCTATCTCTCCATTACATATGCTCTCTCGGCCATTATTATGCTTTATTATGTTGCGGTGGCGGCATACATGCCTTTTTGTGGCAGCATCTCGATCGCTGCTCAACTACATAACGAACGCTCTGAGCCGTGATCCGTGAGCCGGCTTCAGAAATACTCGCATATTAGGCATATTTTAACGATGATAAAGCAAGAGGCGCACACACACACACACACACACAGCGCATACGGGGATGAGATTTACTCGGTGATTTTCGCTAACGACAATAGAATTTCGCGAACTTATATTTATTTAACGAGTTCGCGCACGTACGTACATGCGCGCGCGGCTTCAAGATATTGCCACCGCGTATACGTTTCTCGTAATTGCCGGGGGTATTATCATTCCGAGCGTCGGCGAGAAAGAGATACACGATCTCCGGAACCGAGGAATAATATAACAACATAATAATGAATCCGTTGCGGAAAAAGCGCAGAGTCCGCAGATGTACTGTAGTATAGGTGTGTACCGCGCTTATCGGTTCGTCAGCTGTGCACAATCGCTCATGTGTACGCGGCTTTCCTCGAACGATCATCCGACTATTTGGGAGCTGCAACTGTATCATACGAACGAATGCGCGATGATCGGCGCGGCGATTCCACGAGGAGTCTCAACGTCTAATTGTTTGGGAATTCGAAGGCGAACTTGACTTTTTTTCAGCAGCGAAATTACAATAACATCGCGTAGGCTGTGTGTATCGTAATGGGTAGTGCATTATGCGCGGTAGTAGACACGCACTGTATGTGTATACGTGCGCTAATGAAAACCCCTAGACATTAGCGAAAATTTGTTTCTACATGTACGCCATAGATGCTATACAACGTTTCGGCTTAAATTTACTCAACTACATATAATTATCATTGGCGTGCTGCAATTATATCTTCAAGAGTAAATTGTGCCTCGTGTGCAGTGCAATACATGCAGTGGGCGCATCTGCATCTGTCGGATGGCCGCGCATAAAGTGCCACACAGTGCATTTCTCGATCTCCGAGTCATGCAGCGTAAAGTGTGGTTCGTTCGCTCGGGGAGTTTTGACCTCGGCTGCATGCACGGCCACTGCCGAGCTAGCTGAGACAAGCAAAGGGCATACGTGCACGTGTATAAGTGTGTGCACTGCACGCACACATGTGTGTATAATATAAATCACGAAATGGAAAATATTCTTTTGCCATGACTTCTTACCGCAGGGCCCCGCGTGCAAATTAACCGTGGCAACTTGCTGCCACTAGTGCATTGCCACGGCTAGCTTATTAGCGAAATGTTGCACGAAGAGCGAAAAGAGAGTCGGAGCGAGCCAGGCCAGGCCTGGCGTCGATCTGCTGCACGTAAATGCCTCGCGGGAAGGTTGCGCCTATATATCGCTCGTGTGTGCACCAGTACCGTGGTATAGTCATATAAGAGCGCACAATGCAGCTCGTAAAAATCTCTCGAGCCGCGGTTGCTGCATGAAGCTGAATTTTTTTGTACTTTCTCGCTACGGGAATGCTGCTTTCGGCATTTATTTTCAATAACCAAATAACGACTCCGTGACTCCTTTTTTTTCAACATTATTAGTGTCATATTCGATTTTTCTCGAGTGAATGAAAGCCAGGTCAAATTCAATTTTATATTTCGTTAATGCATTAACCATCGATTGGTAGCTTCACAATGTGCGAAAAATCAAAAATCCACGTCGTGTTTTAAAACAAACAATTTACTCTCACGTCACTCCATCATGAAAAATAAACCTCAATTATTTATTCTCGTAAAAAGAAGGCCATAATCGGGTTTTATTCCGACGAAAGCCCTGGCGCGATCTCATAATTAGGCTATTGTCCCCCCGTAAAATCAATCAATGTAATAACGTCGAAAAAATAAACGCATTCACGATCGGTTCGTACTGCTAGTACGCAATTCCGTGGATCGTTGCCACACTCGGATTTTTAATTTCTCTACACACACATACACACATTCATCAAGGCATATGAAATAATATTTCCTTTTTTTCCGATCAGATAAATTGTCACTCATACTAAAAACTATGCTAATCCGCTTCTTTCTTTTTCTTTCGCGTCTACGTAATACATAAAAGGCATGGGCGCACACGCGATACTGTGAATTAAAAGTCCTTTATGTGGCGGAGAACTCAACACTCGTTATTAGTTTCACATTTCGCTTAAGATAAAATCTCGTCGATCATCTGGCGTTGTGGCGCATAATAAAACATCGCATAATATAAAGGTTACATTCACGCACCAATTAATACATGAACGAAGTGTGCGATCGAATGTATACACGAGCGAACTATTCATATTATAGTATGCATGCACAAGTGAGAAAAGAGAAGAAAAATGTGCAAAGCCATAGAGGTCTTTTTCTCGATTGATCGCGCCTCTGCGCCACTATTATTATTATTATTCAGAACTACTCGCGGCCGAGCTCGAGCAAGTTGAAACAGAGGCGAGAAATCGGCTTAAAAGTCCTTCGCGGACACGAGGCGGAGCAGCTCGAGCTGCTGCTGCTGCGGCCGTTGCCTCGGTAACATAATCTGACGTAACTCGAGGATGCTCATACACTCAGCTCCTCGTACCTACCTACCTACCTACCTACCTACCTACACGTCTTGGCCGTTTGAAATCCTATATTAGATCAGCGCGACATCGAGAATCTCCTCCTGCCGCTGTAGATGCGCTTCTTTTTTTTACCAAGAAAAACATTCGTTTAAAAGGACTTGCGACGAGTGCGCAAGCGAGCTCGAACGTGCCCGAGCAACCAAAGCAGCAGCAGTCGGCGGCAGCGGCGACACGCACCTATTGTGTGTGCTGCAGTCAGCTATAGCTCGTTGAGACAAGGGAGACATCCGTGCGCATGGAGGAACATATAGAATATAAGAGAGAGAGAGAGAGGCATAGCAAGGCTCGACGAGCTCGAGACATTATACGCATATATCCTTAATGTATACATGTCTCTTCGTACTGCTGCGCTAATTTTCGGCTTTACCTTTTTTTTTTCTTATTATACGTCGAGCAAAAAATGGCGCTACCAGCCCCGCAGGTATAACCAGTAGAGTGTTTTGAATTTCAAAGCCTCATTATGATTCCATTGAGAGAGCTCGCCTCGGGTTTGTTTTGACTTTGGCTTAGATCAGCAGGCAGATTTAATTTTCAAGGGGAATCGGCACGTCCACCAAACATAATATTATAATACGTACGATAATAAGCCTGGCGTCGAGGCTCGTACTAATAGAGAATTTCCTAAATATGAGATACAGACAAAGGTCACGCAGGCGTGGATTTACGGGGGGAAAAAATCGGAACGATCTTCCGCTCTCTCTCTCATACGGTAACGAAGGACTGTGTCTTGCAATAAAGTGTACCTTATCCGCCTCTTCCCTTTCAGAATTGAGCGATTCGCTCTCCCTCTCTCGCAGGTCCAGAGGGAAAAGAGCGCAGAGAGCTGGTAATTCTCTCCTCCGAACTTCCGCGAGCTGCAGCAGCTCCGGAAACGCAGCTGTTCATCCCCTTTTCTCGGCGGCATTTTAATTAGGCAGCTGCTCGCGGCGCAGGCCTCGGAGCTGCCGTGGGCTATTGTACTGCTTAAATCTTGCAGTCGAGATTGTTTTTGTATGCACGCGTGAGCGCTACAACAATAAGTATATATTCAAGCTTATATGTACAGCGTGTAGAGCGCTCCGAGTCGCGTGGATGTTGCTCATTTCCATAAGATGGAATAACCGAGGACGCGAAACGACTCGATGTCCGCGTACTTATAAGAAGCAGCGCTCCTCGATTTCTCGATCGTCGCGAGCTTGAGCCGATTACGATTATACGGACGATTAATTGTCACTTGTCCGAGTCTCGACTGCAACGGGATAGCTATACGGCCTGAGACAGGCGACTCGAGCAACGTTACGCGGCGCAGCAGTAGCAACTCGGATCGCGGCCGGTCAGTGACGCGCTCGACCGAGCAAAAAGTCCAGCGCTCGACCGATCGGATTTCATAATACGTAGAGCCTATGTAGTATACGTACATACAGTCCCTTTCATACACGCCTGTGCCTCTCGCAACGCGATCCAGCGTCATCGTCGTGGCGAGAATCGTCGAATCATCCCTGGATCGTTTTGTATCATAATACACATCTCACTCCAGCGAGATCGATAATCCTGCAGTGCTGTTATAATAAAATCATCTCAATTGGCCCGTGAGTTAGCTCGAGATGCGCTGCTATTTTGGTCGGCGTGCGAGTTGCCGCAGATCCTCTTGAATAAAATACGGCTATTCATATTTTATTAGCTGATCCTCGACTCCGCATAATAGATTAATTGAGCTGCATCGTACGTACGCTGCACACTGTTTATAGCTGCTTTTCTCGGGCACGGCTCGTGTGTGCAGCTATAATTACCATATAAGCTCTTGCGCGCGCTCCATCCAATTTTATCATTAGCTATATGGATTACGAATCCTCCCCGAGGTAAATTCTTCGGACTTTAAATATTTTACAAAATCATGTCATTGTACATATATAAAGAACAGTCCCCCGTCTCATTTTATCTCTCGAGCTTGCGCGCGGCTCTCTTCTGGGAGTAGCCGAACAAAAATCATATAGCTGAACAAACCTTATTATCTTGCCTCTCTTTCTCTCTCGCTCTATCTCTCTGCGTACGGACGAATTTCCTCGCTGAGAGCAATAGAGAGCTTACATGCAGCAGTAGCAGCAGCCCTCGAGAGAGTGAGTTAACATAAATTTTCACGCCAATCTGCTCGACGATTTTTTTTTCTTTTCTTTTTCATCATCATCTTGATTGTCGTCGTTGTCGTTGACTTCGCTATTGGAGAAGCGGCACGGCAAAAAAAAAAACGTCAACTTTTCCCAGAGGAGCGTCTTCAATGCAGAGTAATGGTTGTGCGTGCAGCTTATAGTTTTGTTTCGTTACTAGTTGCAGCTCGCGTGATTTCGTCAATGCGTAATCGACGTAAAAACATTTTGTAGCTATAATTTTTATAAAACCGCTTGGATGTATACGCTTATCAGAGCAGTCTAGTTTAAAATAAGTTTTAATCGAAATCAAAATCTTATATTCTGGCACAGGCCTATTGTCACTATGTCGAATTGTCACTGTGTGAAATAAAACCATTCCTTACTTAATGCTAAAATTTTACTTTTTCTCTTTTGGTTTACGAAAATTCGGTTTGCGCCATCTAGCGGTGATTTATAATTTACTGCGTATGTGAAAAGATGGGTTAAAGTAAGTGGAATTTTTAACACTCTTGCCATAATTCAAAAAAATTAAAGTTTTGTATTTTTTAAGCATAATTCGTTGATTTTAAAGCAAGTTTTGTAATTATATTTTTATAATGGAAGCAGTATTCAAGTCCTTATTTACGAGTTTACATATTTGTCAAATAAATGTGTAGTGCATTAACTTTAATTTTAATTAAATTTTTATCGTATTTTAGCTGCTACTTAAATTTCACACCTATAATATAGTGGGAATTTGCATTAAAAAAAATATTCATATGAAAATAACTAAAGCGTACCATAGTTTATGAGACCTCATATAGTCCGTAATTCGGACCAATCGTTCCCTTTATGCTTGTAATCTTGCTCACTGCAATATACATACACTTACGAGAAGTTATACAGTAGCAGAAGACGAAAATGTGCAATGCAAGACCGAGGAAGATAAGTCATACATATCGTTGCTTCATTTTTACTTTGGCCGGGCTCTCAGGTTCTGGGGATGATTTGGCCAAAAAGGATTTTCCATCGCTCGTATAAGTATATAGCATGGAATTCGAGGGGGTCGTCGCTCACCCTCGTCGCGCATCCCTCGTAAACCGATCCAGTGCCGTGCGTGTGGGTGAATCAGCGACGTTTCTTACTTTTTTGTCGTATATAACGCACGTATCTGTTTGAGTTATTGCGCGCAGGGTGTTTGTGACAATTGCTTTATTCGCGTATACATACATATCGTATAATATGCCGGAGCAGCCGATCGTTTCTTTCTTCTTCTTCGTTTTTTTGCTCCTCGAGTTAATTTCGTTGGAGCTGCCTTGAACTCGCAGTGTATGCCGCGTGCGAAGCTATATACAGCAACACGTGTTGCGAATATGCGACGGATACCACGTAGCCTAACTGATAATGCTTTAGCGCTGCGTTGGCTTATTTAAGACGGCAGATCGATTCCAATGGCTTCCGCCGATCATCGGGTATGTTCGATACGTGTTATGCGCTAGAGGCCTGCTGTGACGCGTATTCGGCAGCAGCAGCAGCAGCAGTGGACTCTTCTTCGTCAGCGAAATTTGCAGGCAGGATGGGAATTTCGTCGCTTCTCGAGCGGGCGAGCCGCGCGCAGCCGATTCAGTGTCGAGTGATTCTCCCTAAATAATTGCAGCTCTCACACGTTCATTCTTTCACGCAATTCGCCATCTGTTTTTTTATCTGTTATATGCGCGCCACGTATATGTATTTTTTATCTTTGCGCGCTCGCCAGGAGAAAAAGACAGAAAGAGAGAGAGAGAGAGAGCGAGGCGAGGAAGCGAGATATTTTGGCCGATACGCGCGCGACTCTGTACGTGCGAAATACTAAAAAAGGGACGTCTCTTGCTGGAATCGATCGGAAACCTGGGCCGAGGATACATACAGCGCGAGGAGAGACGTGCGCGAGGGATCCCCGAATTCAACGAGGAATCTCACTTTTTCCACGCAGATTCTTGTCTGCAACGATATTACTGTGCACTACGCAGCTTTTTTGTGTACGTCCTCGAGTCAGGATATTTGACAGCGCGCCGTTATATATTATACACGCGTACGCACATGGCTGAGCTGCGCAATGGTATATAAATGTGATTGCGATCGATCGATCGACTTGTGTCGCGCGAGTCTGCGCACGTAATTATCTTATGCACACCGATCGCTGCGATGGATATAACTCGATGGGTAGATGGGTATGAAAAATTGACTTTTCATACCCGTACGAGCGTACCTGCACTGGTAATAATATTTATCCACATGTGCATAGATGAAGGCTGCATTATGCGATCCATGCCGCTCGATCGACTTCGATTATAGACGAAAGTCGGTACATAAGGCAACGTCTGGAAAATATTGCGATCTCTGCGCGGCTCGACGATTCCTCGGCTACATAGAAATGTAATATATAAAGTTCAATCAAAATCAAGTCGTTGAGTGAAAACGCCAAGACAAGTTTGCGCGTCGTTCGCGTCGCGAATTTTTGCCTTTTGATTGCTATGCGAACGCAACGTGTCCTCGTACTTTGCTTGCGCCGTGTCACACATATATATATATAATATAGCTGCCCACTCGACTCGATGTACTTTATATAGTGTATAAGCGAGCCGTTAGAAAATCAAAGCGGGCATGAACTTCCGTTATGCGCACACATTGGCTCGAATTATTGTCGTGTGCACGGCACTCGAAGCAGGCGAGATCGGGCGCTGAAACAGAAGTATCAAACTGCAGCAAGACCCACTCGATACATGCACACACACACATACAAGCGACAGTCGCGATGGACACGATAAAAAATAACGAACTCCTCGAGTTGCAGTTATATAGACTTTGCACGCTCCGAGGATCTTTGCAGATATTTTAGTAAAAATGATGGCTGCTGCGCAGTGTGTGTGTCTGTGCGAGTGTGCAGCCAGTCCGGAAATAATCGTAAAAAGCCGCGCGTCGCCGAGAATAGGGAGGAGGTGCGATATTGTGTCGGGGCATTAACGAGCCTCGCAGCAAGAGAGAGAGAGAGAGAGAGAGAAAGATAGATCCAGACGACTCTTACGATATATTGGCGCGATGATGCGACGACGCTAATGATAACAATCACGATCGTCGTGATCGTCGTCGACGCTTATGTGCGTCGATTATATACATGCGCTATGTATATGCGATACATAAATCTGAACTGCAGTCTGCAGCTTCCTGCGCCGGAGCTTCGAACGCTGCGTCGGACGATGCGCGCGAGACTCGCAGCGATTCTCTCTCTCTTTTTCTCTCTCGTTGGCAGACTAAGATACAGAAGCTATTCTCGCGTCCAAGCACGCGGCTTATTTCGCACGTGAGCATCGTTTTCGCACGTGCGTGAGACTTGCCTCTGCGAGAAATCCTTCAAACTAGATTGAGTCTGCATCTCCGAGCTGAGAGATTTCTGGACTTTCAAGGAATCGCGTGCGAAATATAGCTGCCCCCACATATCGTTATATGCAGAGAAATCGAAACAGATTTGGCTGACATATAGTAAGGTAGTGGACCTCGGAGATGTTTGTACAATTGAAACGCTGCACGCATGGCTTTATTTGAGGTAAATTAGCGGATCTTTGGATACGGTCCCACGACTAAAGCTCGCTGGATGACTATTCAGTCGGTCGTTTTCGAGTCAATTTCAGTTGGCTCGGCGTAGCTTTGATCCACACACTCGCACAGACGGCGTAGCTCGACTTGGTCAAAGGTCGCGTAGTAGCTATGTGACTTATAGCTATATAGATTGCACACTTTGCTCCCTCGATCATTGGCACACATATCTCGCACGCAAGCCCTCGAACATTTCCAGCAGCAGCAGCAGCAGCAGTTACGGTGCACAGGCATTGCACGACACTTGGACGACGCAGTCACGTGCAGATTTTCTCTCTCCCTCTCATATGCTGCTGCTGCTGCGCTTTACGATCGCGCCGCGCACTTCAAACGCCTCGGCAGCGAGAACTGCTCGGCCTCGTATAGGTACTGCACCTACACACGTACGCTACTAACGCGTGCTATGCCACACAAACACACACACACACCCACGAGGACACATTTACAGACTCGAGGCACTGTATTTGCACTGCACGGACACAAAAGGTATATATGGAAGTCGAACAATGGAGCACAGGCTACGACATGGCAGCAGCCGTGTACTTGCAGTAACGCACGCACACCCACACACTCGAGTAAGAGAGAGAGAGAACTGAGCAGGGAGCCTATATATACTGCACAGGCACACATTGTAAACGTAGACTTTGTCGTCCTTTGGAATTTAATTAATTTTTCAGACCCTTAAAAAAGGAAAAGGCTCTTTGTTGTTTCGTTTACCAAAGAATCTCTGGCTTTCTTTCTCACTCGCTGCTACTAGCACCAGCTACTCTGCTGCCGCTGCTACTGTTGCTGCAGGACCGATCTGCTGACGCGGGTGTCGTGCTGCGTTAAATCTTTTACATACACAGACGCAGCCTAACAGTCGCACGCATGCTTATACGGCACACTCGCCAACAGGCGTATCCGTTTGATTGCCTCGTGTGTTTGCCTTCGTCTTTCTCCCCCTTTTGTCTCTCTCTCTCTCTCTCTCTCTATTTCGCATTTAAATAGCAGGTGGCAGATTTAATGAGAAATTGATTCGCGGCCCCCGAGTTATATAGCTGCGACGCTTTTACGTCATGCGCATACCTCATTGTATACATTGTCGCGAGCGCTGCGCTCGTAAACATCTACACGCGTAGCCGCAGATATTTAAAGCAGCTCGAGACGAGATCGACAGAGAGAGAGAGAGAATTGCTCCGTTTCCGCAGCGATCATAACTCATACTTGATTCATGCGAAAATTTCTCCTTTATTCCGGGCCATTAAATCAAATTTAATGAGCGCGATGAGCGTCCAGTTGATCAAATGTATCGGCTGCCACTGGACACGATCGATAGGTCGATTTCGCACCTTCCGAGCTCGCTAGCTCGCTCGTTAAGATTTTTTTACGAGCTTTTGAGTTCAAGTATATCCTATATATATATAGTGCTAGGTCTCTGTTTGGCAAAATGTGCAGCGTCGTAAAATTTTAAACGATCCAATCGCATTATCTTCTCGAATTGTATTAAGGAATATTTCGTCACCGAAGACGCCATCACGATCAGCTTCCTACGTTATACAGCCAAAAAAGTAATATAGCCGCGCTGCAGTAATTTACTCCGGACCGAAGCACCCTCGACTGCTAATTATAGCTGGCTGGACTTTCCCTTACGAGTAACGGCGATGGGGCGAAATTGACGCTAATCAAGTGTCACAACGGCAATAAATGTAGCCGTAGGCCGACACCTCGACTCTCGCTCTGTATGCACTCGGCGTAGTAGCCGAGCTCATCTGGAAGCAGATAGTCGTCTACGCAGTAGCCTCTTGGCCTCTGGCTTCTTCGCTTTCCTCTTCCCGCACGAGCTAGCCTACACACGATAAATAATCGGGATAAATTGCCTATGGAGCAAAAATCCAGCAGAGGTCAAGTCGCAGGCGGCGGCGGTGGTAGTAGCAGTGCGAGTCCCAGTACGCTCGTAAAAGGTTTGATTCCGTCTGCATGTAGCCGGGCTATATAGCAGTAGCGTATAAAGCGTAGAGCTAGCGTACGGAGCTGCCGAGGCATTCTCAGGAGAGCTAAGGCGCGCGCAAGCTAGCCTGCTCCGGGTAAATATATATTCTACAAATGAAGTCTGAGCGGAAAATCGAAAGTGTTGCTGCGGCGATCCAGACCATGGCATGACGCGCGCGCGCGTCTACGTGAGCCGGCAGCTTTTTTGCTCCGTAAGGTCTACCAGCAATTGTGCGCCGCGTCGCGTCTTCTCTTACACTGCAGAAAAACTCGAGTAGTTCAAGGTTTTCCGGGGCTCCAATCGAGGCGCGAGGGTTGAGTGCCGCTGGCGCTGCTACTGTCATGGAAGAATAGGCCTAGTTATAGTACATCGCGTGAACTGTGGCTTGCATTATGCTGCAGCAGAGGCGACCCAATAAGGATTTCGATTTCGCGTATATAATTACATGCATGCCGTATACTCTGGCTGATTACGTGTACGTATACCCTGTGTAGGAAGCAAAGTTCTTACAGTGCATTTAATTCTCAATGTGTGCCGTGCCTCTATTCAGACTTATCAACTATTTTCACAATGGATTGCGAATAAAGGAGCATTGCTATATACGCTGCATTGCGGTAAATTACCGCTTTGAGAAATTCACTGCCTTAGGAATCGATTACGGCGTAGTAGTACTTGTTGGGGGGCCATATAGCTGCTATACTGTTTGCGCGCACGAATAAACGACATTGGCGTACACGAGCATCGTCTCTGGGAGCGGCGCTCGATCGGGAGCCAACGAATTCGCAAGCACATCGAGATCGCGAGATGCACGCATATACAAGTGCGGGTTTTACGATAAAGAAAGTTACTACTGTACGAAGCGGGTGGAAAGCTGCCAAATGACGACGAATTCCAATTATGATCGCCGCGGCGGAGTGTATCGTGTACCCTTTTGGTATTCGATTACGCATTGCGCGCGCGCACAGATGCTTGAATGCGCCGTATATACGCCGAGACAAGAAGAAAGAAGTATCGACACAGCCCCCGGGAGCGCGGACGGCGTAAGAGAGCCGAGCTTGGCTTACGGTATATATTTGGCGCAGGCAGGAGGCAGCAGAGTCGCGATCCCCGCACGCGTATTGCTCATTAACGTAACTTTTCGATTCCGGGGGATTATAGGTGGGATTTGGTGCGCTCAGCTAGCTCTAGCTCCGAGCTATATACGCCTGTATATAGCGTAATATACACGCCGAGGCACGAGAAGCCCAGCCGAGAGCCGCTCGATGGATGGCGAAGAGAATTTACGGCGAAAGAAGCGATTTGTTTCGGATGTAATAATGGGTGTGATTCCAATTGGGGTGCTGTTAGTACTGCTACTGCTGCTGCGCGTGGCAACGGTGCCATTGTAAATGATGAGCGAGGATACGTATTTTATGTACTTTATGGGCGTACGAGCTGGTCGAGTCAATCCAACGCGCGAGGCGCCTGATCACCTCAAATCCTCGACGCGCGCCCGTAGCTATTCTTGCGTGTAGCTATTCTTTTCTCTTTTTTTCAGATCTCCAAACGCCTACGTATCCGATTGTAATTAGGTGTATTATTTATCGTGACGAGTTGATCTGTCGTCTGCGGACCGAAATATCGATGCTGCCAATTATTCGGATCAGGCGACGTGTTAACGATCTGTCTCCGTGCCGTTCGTTTGCATTGTGACGTACGCAATGCTGGCCAACTTGCGAGGGGTGTAACATAATCCGCGAACCTGTGGAATCGCGCTCGACCATATGGCCTTAAGTCTAGTCACAGATCGACTACGTCGCATGCCACATTCGTGCCTTGACCCTAAAATATCACCAAAAAGTCGTACTGCTCATAATTGGTTTGCCTCCTCGTTGTGGAAACTCTTTGAGTGAGAGAATGAAAACTCATCAATAAATCAGAAGATTGATCAATAATAAAGTTTAAAAAAATTAAATAGACACATTTTTTAAAAATTCTTGAAAAATTACCATTATTTATCTATCAAACTTATTGAAACTGATCGCGTGTTTGCAATTTGATTTCTTGTCGCCACCTTGCGTTTGACGCCGTAACAAGGCGGCAACAGTTTATATTACCGGTGTACCTTAAAATGTAAATATAAAATGTATGACGAATTTTCATTTTTTTATTCATTCCTTTGATACTATATAGTTTTGAACAATTATTGGAAGATTCGTAAAATTTTGGTACAATTTAATTAAACGTAAATTTAAGAATTGATTTCCTTGACAATTTAATTTCATTTGATATTTTAAAATAATAATAAGTTAATCTAATAACAAGTGTCCCGATCGTTTTTGTTAAAAATGAGTATTTTTGCACTTTTTCGGGAATTCCTTTATTTTTGTTATTCCTTCTGGGTTCAAGTGGTTCATTGGGAAATTGGTGCGCGAATTTATTATTGAGCACGAATATTAAATATCTAAGGCTGCTGTTCTGGGCCTCGGTCGCAAGCTGCTCGTCGTGCGTGCGATATCTGGCTTGGGCTGCATACATACGCGCTTGTGCGTACCATAATCGCGTCGTCTTGTTTCCTCGTTTCCGGCTGCTGATCTGCGGCAGCAGTGCAGAGTTGGTCATTCTTGGAAAACACGGCCTGCACTGAAAAAAGCGCCAAAGTGCCTCGCACCACTCCATGCACACCGGCAGTCGTCGTCGTCGTTGTCACGCGCTGCGGGTCTCGGGGTGAACTATAAGCTGCACTATAGTTATACCCGGTACTATAGCAGTAAATAAGTAGTCTCGTTTTTTCACTTTGCGGTTTCTCTCTCTTTCTCTCATTGTTTCCTTAAGGCTTATTCCATTACTTCATCCGCTACCACTACCGCACCAACAGCAGCAGCAGCAGCGCATCTATCTTCGAGTACGTACGCAGCAGAGCAAGTTTCTGACTACTTTTGCTACCTTTTGCTGCTTCTTTTGCAGCAAGCGCAGCGAGTCATTGAATATTCCGAGCTTTCCGAGCTCTCGGCAAGGTTTCGTCGCCGCACAAGACTCTGCGCAGCGACATATTATTTGCCATGTTTATATTTACCTCGGCGTGCGAAGCTATATTTTCCTTATTTGCTTGCTTGACAATTTGTGGCTTTGCTCTCTATTGCGATGGGTAATTTGGTTAAAGCTCGGTACGGGAGCAGCAGCGACATAACTCGAAAGACTCGAGCTTTGAGCGACGATTGATATTTCTTGTGCCTATATAATAGTGGATGGCTAATAACTGGTAACCTCTCGAGAACGTCCCTTTTTTCGAGCTACTTCTCCTTCGTCGCCGAGGCGGTACTACTTCTCTCGACGACTACGGCGATCGTCCGCTGCTAAAAATGATGAAGTGGAAGTTTTTGCCTCTTCTTCTTCCGGACGAGGATGGTTTGTTGGTTTTAGTCGGCAAATGCGCTGTGTATATAGGTGCCGCTAATACGGGGACGTAGCTGTGTGCGGTCTCGTTTCCCGATACATTAAATTTGTCAAACTCGTCGTGCTCGATATGAATTTCTCAGCGCTGCAGCAGGTATCGCAAGTTATAGATTTTGCCTGGGAGAAAATCAGGAAAAAGCGAGATAAAAATATTTCTCGAATCGAAGCGTCGAGTTAGTGCAGCAGCCGCGTATACGTATATATAGAATGCGGACGCGACTCGATGATATAGTTCAGAGGGCAGCGCAGAGCAGCTTCTCTCTCTGCCGAGCGAAAGTACTTGGATATCGATCGGCAAGTTACCGCTTCTCGTCAGAGAGTTTATTTTTACTGGGTACATATACCCGCGCTACATAGGACGACGACCAGGACGACTAGGACAGAATCCCTTGGGATTTCGAGATTTTCGGTTGGCAGTTTGCTCAAACTCGTTCACCCTCGGCAGGCTCGGTCTAGCTCTGGCTGCGCATGATGTACGTACGCTCGAGCAGCAGCAGCAGCAGCAGCAGCACAGCCGTAGCAGCAGAGAGTTGGCGTACAATCTACGTCTACGTATACATATAAGCATACAAGAGCCGAATTCAGCGCGTATTTATTGCTTCCTATTTGCTGCGCACCATAGCCCAGCGCGACTATATAGTAGCTGAGCGCGTGCGCCAGTGCAGTGCCCGAGCACATGTATACGCAGTTATATGTAAGGGCATATAGTACACATACGTGTGTGTAATCGCTCCCTCAAGTGTACCTTTGCGCTCGCCAGAGATATTCGCTATATCTACGTTAAAACAACCGATAACGCAGCAGTCGAGTGGATCGCTCGCGATTCGGCCATATAATATGCGATATGGCTTGGACCTTTTCGCCAACGAGCCGCCCAAACAAAATGTGCTTTCGACGAGCTCCTCGCAGCTTTGCACTGCTGCGCAACGATCGATCGTCCTGTACGCGTTCGTCGATTATTTTTCTACTGGCGCTCGAAATTCCATCGTCGTTTATGTACGCGTATTAATTCTTGATCCACTGACGCAGTAGCCGGTGACGTCCACATCCACTTGTTTCCTGGATTTACATTTTTTAAAAAGGGTTCAAATACGGCCCGACTATTGGCTCTCCTACATTTACAATACGCGACTCGAGCGTTTATTTGTGCATGCGCGTGTGCCGTCGTACAAATGAGCTGTCAGTTGCGCAGTAGCAGCAGCAGCAGCAACAAAGTGGTACACTTACACCGTGTATATTGTACGTGGTAGGAGAAAAACCACGCGATTGCCCATCTGTTTTTTTCGAAACAAAAGCCGAATGCATATCATGTTCAAGGGGGTTCGATGACATATTTGTTGTTTGCACACACGCTCGATCATATACATACAAGCATGCGACCGCATACATATAAACGTACTGTATATCGATGCATGTATTGTGTGCTATACACTGCAACGTACCGCTGGCAAATAGTGATGGTAATAACGAGTTGCATTTAAAGGAGAATAAAAAATTCTCGACGCTAACTATATTGCAGGCCTACGAGTCAAGACGTGTCTTATTTGGGAAGTCGAGAAAAATCTGCGGCTATAAGATTACGGCATCGAATCTGTTGGATCGATCGATCGATGCATACATTTCAACATCTCGAAATCATATACATTATCACAATTACTCTTCCGCCTCTCGCGCCAACACTTAAAGCCTCTCGCCATTGTCTCTTTCCTCGCGATCGCATACGTACATACGTGTAGGTATCTCGCAGATGTATTCTAAAAAGCGTTTCGGCGCTCGATCTAGCGAAATCTTCATTATATAGCGTAAAGTGTTGCGCTTTTATTTATTTTCGAGCGCTTACGATCGATATACGTGCACACATACGGTGCATTTTCTCGCTTTTACGGTTTATATACGTAGCACTTAAGGGGGGGTTGCCACGACGCGTGGGAGACGTATACGGAGGGAAAATATTTCCTCGACGCGATTTTCGCCTGCATACATATATATCGAAGGCAGAATCGCTCGCGAGTGTTGCAGCCTGTAGTTTGGAGTTACATCGACGCACCGAATCGAGGAGACGATTGCACGTTTCCAGGAGACGATTCGGCCATTGCATCGCCGCGAACTGCTGATTGAGTTGCGTCGACTGTATATTTTCGTTTGATCATTCGAAATGACGCATGGCTGCGCGCGCGCGCGCGAGCTCGAGCTTTTTTGCGGATAAAAAAAAGCGAGAGAGAAGAGGAAGAAAAAGTATCAATCAAGCGCGGAAAAAAATATAAAAAAAAACTTCTCTTTTTTCCAACGAAACTAGCAAATATAATATGAGTTATTGTGTGCGTTTGCGCCACGGCGTTGAAAGAGCGATGCTGGCGGCGATATAAAGGAGGGCAAAAAATGTAACAAGCATAACTCGATGATTGATTTTGATAGACGTAACGTAACGACCGACAAAATTGCCCAAAAGTCCAGCCCAGGCAGCCTGCATATACATATACGTTTTATCAGAGAGAGAGAGACGCGCGTTGCGGCGTATCCGCAGTTGGGCTGCATATACCGCAGTGACGCTGCACTGCATCGCGCCGAGTTGCATATACACGCACACTCGCGCAAAAGTTGGAAATCTCCCCCGTGTATGTGTATGTGTGTGTGTGTGTATGTGTGTGAATGTGCAGTATGCAGACAATGCAGCGAGCGACCCTGCGCAGTTATCGGCTTCATTTGTAAAACTTTTTTTCCCCCGTTTCGCCAGTCTGTCTCTCTCTTCCTTCGTAACTTTTTGTTACTTCACGCTTGATACTCGTTGCTGCGCTGCTACTGCCTCAGAGCTTGGCGTGTATACGTATATATACGCTCTGGGCGCGCAGTGTAGATCGACTTTACTTTTCAACTACATGGAAGTTCGATTTCATTATTTCAGCGCTGCTGCTGCTGCTGCTGGCGGAGCTGGAGCCGAGCTCGGAGTAGAGGCAAGTATTATTGGCTGGCTCGGCTGCAGCAGTGAGAGTTACACACACTGTGGTCTGTTCCTGCCCTACGCATATGTAGCCTACGTCACAGCCATGTGTACTTCATATACCTGTATCGAGGCACTGCACACAATGTTGAAAGATAGTATATAGGGAAAGAGAGTGACGCGCCGTACCGCAGACACGACTACTGGCACTGCCGCCGTCGCTGCTGCAGCTACTCAATTGTATTTTATTCGGGAAATTCGATGGAGAATATAATGGAAGGTTATTTCAATAAAATTGCTCGCCAATGGATTTCTGTTATTTCAATATTCATATTCGTTTCTCTCTGCAGCTCTGCTCCGCTCCACGCGCGGCTCCTCTCTTGCTTTTGACGTTTCAGCTCGATTGGAAAACTTTTGGACTTTCTTCATATTTATCTTCATCCCTCTTCTCTGCTCTTTCTCTTATATACTTCGTAATACAAGGTTTACTTTTTTTTCTTTTTCAAAACCCTTTCGATTATTCGTACTTTGTATCGGGATGCCAAGAAATACAAAAAGAAGCGCAGCAATTTACATCCAACGTTTAACACGTACGATTCGATTTCTTTATTCAGTGATTTTTCCATCTCCTCCAAAATAACTCAAACATTTTTCTCTGTGTGCAGTTATTTCAAGTAAGAGCACATTGAAAAACTATATCGAATTTGTAATAGTCTCTCAAATTGCCTTTCAAACCTGCAACTAAACTTGTTTTTCCTACGAATCCCTTTTTGCAATTCAGGTCATCGCTTAACGATTTCGCACGACACTTGACCATATTCCTCGTTGTTCCGGTGAGATAGCAGGTCAAGATAAAACACGTGTGTGCCTCGCAGTCGGCCACTGCGACTGGATGTGATTTCTCGAGCTGCTCGGCAGCTCCTGTCGCAAGGTCGTTGACGTTGTTTTTGCGCCGCGACACACTCGAGCTACTATTTTGCGCGCGTATTAACGTAACGACGTCTCGGCGGCTATATTACATTTCAGCGCGTAGATCTTCTTTCTTTGTTGCGCAGTGTGTTTTCTCAAAGGCCAAATGTTATTTCAAGTGTCGGGGGCCGCGCAGCTCGTAGTACGAGCCAAGTGATAGCTGTCACGTAATGACGTGTACGCTTATGCGCGACATGGTTAATTTGGTGGTAATGTCGAGTGATCTCCGGGTGATGATGCGATAGCGGCCGACGTACGTAACGATCGAACACGAGAGTCAATGTGTGGATTTTGAGTCGCGATCTCTAGGAAGAATTTCGTAAAAATCAAAGCTTGACGAGGCCTGTCATACAGCCTTGAATCATCTTCATCAGCAGCATGTCACGCGTATCGTACATACGGATCGGTAATTCACGCAACGAACCCCTCACTACAGCAGCAGCAGCAGCAGCTCTTACACTTACGACAGCATCGACGAAACAGACACTCAACTCGTCCGCAAAACTGACGAAATTGGCCGTTTTCATAGCAGAAAAAGCTGCGCGAAATGGATTTCGTCGATATATTGAAGCTCCGCTGACAGCACGGAGCTGGAGCCTCGTTAGACAGCGAGAAAACATATGTCTCCCGCGCAATTCTCGGCCCTTGCGCGGTATACAGCTGCTGCTACTTCTCTGCTGTTTCGGCTATTGTGTGCAGATCGCAGCGACGGATCCGACTCCGAGTTCTCTCTCTCTCTCTCTCGTATCTCGTTGACTAATTAATGAAAAATCAGAGGAGAAAAAGGGTTGAAGCCGTTGCAATACGAGATGAGTGTATTGTGTAGGCCGCGTTCGCGAATCTGACGAGTTGACAGGTTTTACGAGTATATGTGTGTGTGTGTGTGTGTGTGTACTGTCAATGTGTATATATGTAGAGGCGAGGGGAACTCGTATGTGTATACCCGATGGTCGATTCATTTGCAAGCCAAAAACGCCGTGCAGCGAGCCGTGCGCGCTTAACATAAGGAGCGAATTCGATACCAATATAGAGAGAGAACAGCTACTGGGGCCGGACGATGATGGCTCTTTACATGTGCATATACGCAACGTATTACCATCTCGTTCGTTGAGCTAACAATTCGCAACAGTGCGATGATTAGCTTGGGCTGCGGCCCGCCCGTTCCTTCGAAAGTTGATTCCGTCGTCCAGCGATCGTTGGGCTTTTTTTCTCACGATCCTACGTCTAAGATATCGATCCGTACTCTGTATGCAAGTACTCGAGAATCGACCGATAAGCAAGATTCGACGAGTGGCTGAAAAAAATTCGATTCCCGAGTTCAGCGGCCCGGACGAAGGAGAATCGAAGCTGACCAGTAGCCATATGCATACACATTTCAGCCAAACAAATACATCGTTATGACTTCCGATAAAACTCAGGGTCATGTGCTCGTGTATACGAGTGTTCGCTACGATGCACAAGTTAATAATTCACTGCAACTAAAGCACATTAGCCTGCGAAGAGGAGGCACACACGTACGATATATGCGAGGCCCATCTCTCTTCATATACGCCTGTTGTATGTAACGCAGCAACGACGTCGACGACGACGCGACTACGAGGCGAAAGTACAGCTCAGAGCAAAACGAACCAAGTGGACTGATAACAATTTGACATCCGAGCATTTATACATGCATAAGCGTTATATGTACATATTCTCTGTACATGGCCGAGGCAAGAAAATAATGCTCGCAGTTACATGTGTGTGCGTTCGTATGTATAATAATATGGCCTTTGCCGCTCGAGCCATTCTGCAGCAGAAGCAGCTTTGAGTGGGTCAATTTAAACGTATTTTAAGAGTGGAGCTGCAGCAGTAGCTTTAACGCGGCGGCTGCAACGAGGCGGCAGCTTCGCACACGCTGGAAGCTCGATCCGCCAGTCACTGGCCGAGAGCGCGCGAGCAATTGAGAATAATGAACTTTCGCTCCCAGCGAACTGCCAGCTAGCGAGCAGCAGCAGCAGCGTCCAGAAATGGCTCTGTGTATAAAATGTGTGTGTGTATATGCTATATAGTTTTATATATGGCGACTCTGCCTTTGACTCATTGTTTCCAAAAGCCTTTCCGAATGGATTTTATATACTTTATACTATATGTTATATACTTATAGAGTGCAAAAACGAGCAGCAGGAAAAAAGAATAGGAGGAGAGCCAGGCTCGCGAGCGCAGATAATGAATGTAAATAAAACGAGTCTCGCGCGCGCTAGCCATTGTGTGTTTTTCTTCGGCTTGCTTAAAAAGAAAGACGGAGAGAAAGAAAGAGAGAGAAGAAGCGGCAGCAGCAGCAGCAGCAGAGAGAGAAAGTTTTTGGAGCCACTGCGTGCCGTGCTCGCTCGCGACTATATTGTAGATGAAAAGAACCTTGGAGTGCGAAAAATGCAAATTCCTCCTCGCAAGCGAGAGCCTGGAACTTTTTTTCTCTCTCTCTCTCTCTCTCTCTCTCTCTCTTAGTTTTTGGATTTCCTTTTGTCGATGGATAGAGAAGATTGGATAAAAAGAAGGAAGGCGCCCCGCTATAAGAAAGGAAAGTCGAGATTTATCATCGGGCTTCGACGGAGATTCTTATATACGTATACTTAGAGATTTTATCGAAAGCCTCGAATAGCTTTACTTCGGCACTCTTCTTCCTTCTACTCCTTTTTTTTTGCCTGTTGTCACGCACACTGCGGGAAAAAAGAATTTAATTGTCTCGCGCGCGTTATACGCTGCACATTCTGTGGCCTGGGCTAAAATGCAGCTCTGGCCCCGTTTAATACTTATTTTCTCCGAAAACGCAGCTTATAAGTCGCAAAAGCGTCGCGTCGCGATGATCCACGATTATTCGAATTGCTCCAAGGTTGAATTTCTCGCTGGCTCAAATTCCTCACAGGCAGAACTTTTAACTAGGGCAGTATTAAAAAATGTGCCACAAGCTCGAGCTCGGTATATATAAGGGAGCATAGTCGGGCTAAAGTAGCTTCGTATTATACGCGCGCTATCTCGTCGCTCTGGCAGCAGCATAGAACACGCGCTTTGCGCTCGTGTATAGATTAATTAAAGCAGCACAACTCATGTATATTACGCGTGCGTCTGTGTCTGTGCGTGTATGTGCATGCGCGCGAGGAGGAGTCAGCTCCGTCGTCGCAGAGTCGTCCCTTAATTAGCTTCGTCTCGTGGCAACAATGCACACGCGAACGCGGTACATAATATACTGGAGCCAAGTGTACGCGACGTTACTGCGCACTGCACACGCGCGTTTACATGCATAGAAGCTTAATCGCCTTTTACGTGTCACAATTAGCGCAGCAGCCAAGTCGTCGTCGTCGTCGTCGTCGTCGTCGTTGCTGGAGAGTTGCGAAAGATAGCTCGACACACGGCAGCTTACGCGAGGCACGTTGTTGTTGGTAGTTTTGGCTTTACAGATAACCGGCTGAGACAACGAGAAACAACAACGAAAAAATTTCAATTTGAATGTTATGAGCTCAGGTAAGACGAGATACGTTTTCGTGTTTAAATACCGAGTGAAGGTTTCGGGAGTCTCGAGACCACGAATATTTGTGCGAGCTGATCGTCGTGAATTTCTTCATTATTGATCTTTATCGAGATCGATCTGGAAAATCTTGCGCGCGTCGCGTTATTAGATCGAGTTGTTATAAATTTACATTTCACTTTTCCTCATCGACGAAGAAGAGAGAAAAAAATTGGACCAGCTCTCCTCGCGCTTAATTAACTTCGTGTTAGCGAATTTCTTGCACATTATGGATTTTTTCCCCACGACCGCGAGCATTTATGAAACTTGGATTTATATTTACAGCTGCAGCTCTCGAGCACCTAACACGAGCTATACATTGTGAGCACATTAGTCACATGTACCTTTGGCTTAGCAGCTTTAAGAATTCGTGAAAGGCAAATCGAAGGGTCTTAATTTACCACTTTATAATATTATTTGCCTTAATTAATCGTTGAGTAATTCTCTCTCTCCCGCGCGCATTATCTCTCGTGCGGGTTGTGCACGAATCTGTCTCGACTACATAATCGTCGGCCGCGCGCGCTAATGCAAAATACGTGCCAAGCTCGCGCGGCTGCATTACACAGCTCATTGAATATCTTAATTACGCATATATTCTGATTTATCTGTTGCGAGAAAAGTATATACATCCAATATTATATAATTCATCGGCGTCGCAGTCACTGTATTCGGAGGCTTCTGCAGCGGCCAAACGCATAAATATAATCGGTAGGCCGTAAAACAGTAGCAGAATTTACGAAGCAACAGTTAGTGCCGTTGATCGTAAAGTCTTTCGCGCGCCGCCGCCACCACCGAGCTGCGTCGATGAGAAATTGAGCGATAATTATATAAATGTATAATAAGCGTCGTGCATGTACACGATTCTGCGGAGTGCAGGAGCGTACTTATATGCGACGCGTTCGCACTCGTAAGCAGGGTAGGAAGATTCTGCCGTTTCCGACGGAGACACAAAAAATTGATGCTCTCGTCGAGCTCGAGCCGCGTGCTTACATTATTATGAATTATATTTGTGGCTCGGTGCTGCTCGCTGTGCCTTTTTTATTCTCTCTCTCTCTCTCTCTCTGCTCGAGCTTCACATCTTCGTACGGCCACGGCGTCGAGAGGTAGAGAGCCGAGCGCTGCGCTTCCATAATCGACGTCTCGTTGGCGTTTTCATTATGAGTGAGCGAGAGAGCATGTGCACATACTCGAGACTCGACTGCAGACGCGCGAGAGAGAGAGACTCGGTCTGAAAAATGATTTTACATACTGCGAGAGGGCCCAGGCGCACAGTCCGTGTAACTTTGAGCGCACGCAGTTATTAAATTTCATGGCAATATAATGTAACTCGTCGCCGTAATAATGAAGGCGTGCAGGTACCCGAGCGAGCAACAGAGCGAGAGAGACAGACTGACTGCACAAGCTGCAGTATACATAATACACAACAGAGTCGGTGCAGTGTGTGCAGCTACTCGAGCAAAGTTTGAATCATTTGTTTGTCTTTACGCTGCGTACTAGTTTTAATTGTACAACAAATACTTGGCAAAATGTTCAACTTTGCGTTGGCGTTGCCCTGGCCCTCCCTCATCCCCTCTTCCTCTTGCCTTCCTTCCTCGTTGACGGGCAAACAATAACGAAATGACAACGCGTGCGCACAGCTTGTGTGTCAGTTTATTCACTCTGCGACGTCTCATTTTCTGCAGGCAAGCTTCAAATTTTACTCTGCTGCTTTATAAACATGATAAGAGAGAGAAAGGGTGAGACTAGGTCTCTGATTGCATTCGTATACAATGCAAGTGTGTGTGAGCTCGAGCTCGAGCTTGCGCGCATCTGAAAAGGTGCTACAAGTCTCTATGTGTGTGTGTGTGTGTGTGTGTGTGTGTGTGCAACAGCTACATGTACCGCTCAAGCTCGAGCTCACAGTAGTCAGAGTCTTGATTTGGATTTCAAAGTTACAAATGATTTATCCTCTAATTGCATGTCGTGATTGCAAGCTTCTGCTGTATACTGCTAACGTCGCTGCTGCTGCTGCTGCTTCCACCTCTACACAGTATATGCTACACACTACTATAACAGCTAGCGAAGAGAAGAAACTCGCGGCACAGTGAGCTGCGTCGCTGCCTAGGGCACACGAGCTCGCGCCCGCGCACCCGCTATAAGCCCCGTAATCAAAACGTCTCCTTTCTCAGGGTGCAAAACTCTCATTAATCATTCGTATACTCGCGCGTATACACAACGCGTACTCGTCTTACCTTTGCTCTTTCTAGCGCCCCTCCATCCATACTTCCTTGCGCTCGACTCTACCCCCGCGCGTATATACGTAAACTCCGTATTATGTACGTAATCTTTCTTGTGCGAGAGTTTCCGCGCGCATACACACTCACTTGCACGTAGGCAATATTCAACGCATGGGTCAAACCTATACTCCGAGGAGCTTGCCTGTGTACAGCGCAGTTCTCTTTTCCCCATCTAAGATGTTCGTGACTTTCGCTTTGCCGACGCGCTCTATAAGCTTGAAAAACCATGTATAAAACATAATTAGAATGAGTAATGAAGCTTTTTTGCCTACGCGGCTACGTGCCTGCCGTTGTGTGCTGTATAGCAGCGGGAAAATCATGCGGCGGTGGCAACGAATCGCAGCAGCACATCGCTCTAATAATAATCTATACGCCAGCGCAGCAAAGCTTCTTTTCTTTGCTGCTGCTGCTTCTGACTATGACTATGACTATGACGAGGGGGGTAAATTCAGCCGAAAAGTAGCCGCACGCGTACGCACGAGCTAGCGACACGCGCCGCTAAAGAGACCATAATAATACGGCGTGCGCGCACAACCTCGTCTGTGGGTGCATGTGTGCTTTGCTTAATGCCTATATGAGTACGAACAAACTAGACCAATCAATTTTAATTTACGCAGATTACGATATATATATAACGTGTTTGAGTTTCGCTCGAATCACTCGCTTTTATAAGTTACTATAGTTTTTATACGTTGCATGGCACTCGAATTAACATTAGCAAAATAACGTCGTGCGATAAAACATTCAAGTGCGCTGGTTGATAAATCGCTATTCTTTCTTTTTTTTCGTGTAAGAATGAGGCTCGAGTTCGATGTTCAATGTATCCCATTAACGAGCTTTTTTCAGTCATCTTTCGAGAAGACCCCGCCGAGTATACTGAACGAGTTTATACAGAAGCTGAGAGAGATCTTTGTTATTTCAAGGGTCTTGTCGCACGAGAGCTCGTAACAACATTCGAATAGCTCGAATTATCTTTCGTTATTATACGCCTTTTTAGTTGGCGCGTGACAAAAAAATATTTTTATCCTCAGACTGTGATATACTTGGAAAGAGTCGGCACACATACATGTATACGTCTTTGTACTATGGTATTATTTTACATAATGGAAAACTCATTTCACGTGTACCGTCAACTTCGTAGTAATTAGGCATCAGAAAAAAGTGGTCGCAGGCAAAAATGGTGTGACCGCAAAAAATGCGAAAGTTAATCTCATAAGTAGTTGAGTTTAATGAAAAAAAAGGAAAAAAAACGAGGAAATTTTATAATAACAATGATAATAAGGCGCGGTTTGGCCACAAAAATGCAACAAATCGATAGCACGCTGGGAATTTTCAGTTAGCCGAGTCGCTAATGCGCGAGCACGATTCGGTATTTTTTTTAATCCGCGCAGCATATACTAATAGCAGAAAAGAGGGAAAATCTCAAGCGTTTCGCGAGCTGCTCGTGCGCAGCAAAAAATTGACAAAAGAGCTCGCACACACGCGATCATCGAATATGTGAGTATATAACAATGGTGCTTATAAGAAAAAAAACGAAAGGTTATTTAGTAGGCTCGGATTTTGCAATGAGACAGTAGCTTTATATATAGGTAAACAATACGAGGCATCGTCACGAAGACGTTGGAATAAAGCTCGATATACGACATGGTCGCGTAGGCTCGCTTATATAAATTATAGTTTCATAACGAGGTAATACTTCATAATTAAAGTTTAAGAAGGAAAGAGCGAAGTGCGGAGTTTTTTTCTCGATTCGCAATTCTCGATGTCGACCGGAGCGTGTGCAACGATTCATTAGTAATATATTTTGCCTCGCTATATACATAGGAGCTCGTTAAAAGCATTCAACTCAAGCGAGAGAGTAATAGCTTATTTAGATAAGCATAACTGCAGCAACGCGCGCGCAACTAAGTCGATGTGGCGGTCTTTGACGGCTTTATATCGCTCGGGACGGACGCGAACTGTGCTATGCTATCTTCGAGCGGACAAATAGCGATCTCTCTCTCTCTCTCTCTCGGTTTGACGTTTGAGAGACAATAGCCGCGGCGCGCGCTGGATGAGTTGTGCCGCCGTCGCCGAGACGAGCTTTCAGCGCCGCATATAATACAGTTTGGCTCGGGAATCTCGAGATTTGTCGCGCGCTTTATTTTATGGATAAATCGCTGCGCGCAGATCGCGTGCCTAGCACACATGGCACACATTATAATATATGGGTATTTATTATTTCGTCATGCGCGAGTTCATTAGTCGCGCGCAGCCCGCTCATGCTCCGGAGCTGGAATTAACTTTTGAAAGATATACTATTGCTGCATAGCTCGAGCGAGTAAGTGCCTGCTGCTTGCCGCAAAGTCGCTCGCGAGACTCGAGTAAATGGATTCGCGAGGATGGAGAAGGTGCGGTTTGTGCGCGATTCGACGCGTCCTCGTCATATACGTCGAGGCAGCTCGTCCATATAACACGCGCACACACACCAACACTTACATACTTGCGTTATCCCGTTTCCCGCGCAAAACAATATAAACGTGTAAATAGGTGACAACAGACGTTAGTTGGCGCGTGCCTCGGTAAACACAATAGCTGCAGCGTTAGATCGACTTTTTCACCCGTTGCAGCACACGTCGAGTCGCGCTCCAAGCCTCGAGATATATCATCGATGCGCGCCAAGTGTTTACGTAGATTTACAATCTGCGCGCGGATAAAAGATTAATGCAGCCGGAGGCGGCGAAGTCTGCAAATTGCCGCCGCCGCTGCTGCTCCTCGCGCGCAGCGCAAATGAAAGGCGCGATTAATCGAGAAAATAAATGCGAGACACAGCAGCAGCAGCAGCAACAGCAAGAGAGTTTTTGAAACAGCGAAGCCGCGACTGAGCGTGAAAATATATATAAACGGGGCACGACATGTAAAGAATGATGCATTCTCGAAAGAAGCGAATCTCGATGATACGAGCTTTTGCACTAGAGTCGAATCGAGAGTCCGAGTCGCATCTGCGTCGTCAGCCTATCGGACGCACGGCATACTGCACCGAAGCAAAAGCTGAATAAAGCGTTTTCTCTCTCCCTCTCTCTCTGTTGCATGCGTGTGTATTCGAGCGCGGCAGGCACATAATAATACTCGAATGTGTGTGCACGGTGCCCCGGGCTAATCGATAATGACGGAGCACCACCGCTGCGTACATATATGCTTTATATATATACGCACATACATAGGGCACAGAGAGCATCAACGGCCCGTAGTAGTGGTGGTGGTAGTAGTAGTGGCGTCGATCGCAGGGCAAGCCGCACCATAGCACACATGTATGTGCTATATACGAGTCAGGGCGAGGGGGCAGGTCGAGGCGACTGCAGTGCACAGGCGGGGGGGAGGACGCGTAGGCGCGAGGCATCGTTACACATAGCCCCCGGGCATTTGCTCTCTGTGCGCGATGCGCTGCAGGTTCAATGATGGGATTGAAAATCCTCCGCAGCTCGAGCCTTTCTCGCTCCATATATACAAACACATTCACATAAACACACGCGATATATATGTTTTGAATATATGTGCGTCTGTTTATATATGTGGCCTCGTGCACGTAGTAGTTATATATTACAAGCGTCGTCCGCGATGATTTTCCCTCGCCAGCA
Organism: Trichogramma dendrolimi; assembly: GCA_034770305.1. Classification (NCBI taxonomy): domain Eukaryota; kingdom Metazoa; phylum Arthropoda; class Insecta; order Hymenoptera; family Trichogrammatidae; genus Trichogramma; species Trichogramma dendrolimi. The sequence goes on along the minus strand of JAPMIB010000070.1, from coordinate 1,053,086 downwards.
ACGTATATGTGGTGCATGCACGCGCGGATCGCTGCAACTCGCGCCTCCCAATTATGCAGAAACGAGGGAATTTCGTCGGCCCGTGACTTTGCCTATATATATGCCGACAGCGGGCGCGAACCAGTTTTCGTCGTTTCGTGCCTCGATTCTGCTGCTGCTGTGGCTGCTGTGTGCTCCTCAATGAACCTCGTGATTAACGATGCCTCGGCTCCGACGCGATATTTTTTACCACGATCGATCCGAATAAGTATCGGCACTGCCGAGGAGTAGCAGTGCGATGTAACGGCGCGAGCCGCGCGCTCGGCTTTGCATCGTCACGGAATTAAGCCGAGCTTTTGGTACAGGCTGAATATAACTAAGCTGACAATGGTCGAGGCTCGATCGAATAGACAAAAGTCGAGAGACTCGCGCTGATCCGATACGCGCCTGGGCACGCCTGTACCTAGCCTCGTACAATACGTTTATACGGGAATACAACGCACGCGAGGCACGTACGTACGTATACACATGTGCGCAACTGTGTATAGCCCGGAGCATCGAATCGCCATGGAAATTATCCACGCGCGCGCGCATACGCATTATCGCAGTTTTAAAGCCGTTAGAGAGTGGGCTGTGCAGCATATGTGCGCGGAGAGTCTCGCAGAGCAGACACCAGCATACACACACACACACTCACACACACGCACACTGCACTGTAATAACGCGAGGATTTATTTTTATTGCCATTAGTAGTTGGCTGCGGCCAAGAGCCGCGGGCGCTTATTTTTCCGCTCCAGCCCCCCGACTACAATCGCTTCTTTATGCGCCGCGGCGGACTCGCGTTCGAAATTTTTACGCGTACGTGTGTAGTCGCGACTTGACCCTCTGCTGTAGTCTGCACTTTGCGATTCTATATTTTGTGATGGAAAGGCATAACGACTTAAGTCCATATTTTTCGCTCCGTATCATCGCCATGATGCGCCTTTCAATGTCATAAGTACATAGTTCAAGAGCTACCTCATAGTAGCTTAAAACATCATAGGTTCAGACCTCAATTCGTCCGCGTCTAGTTAGGCTAGCACAATCAACTCAAAACGCGTTTTTCTCGAAAATACGAAAAATGGACTCAAGTCGTTATGCCTATCCATCACCGATATCCTGTAGCTGATGCTGCGCTCTAGCTCTTGGCTCGATGCGGATTACTTGTTTTGTTCTAGCTACGCTGTATTATATAGTTTCTCGCTTCGACTATGTGCGCTGTATATACAGTCTGCCGAGTTTGACGGAGCTTGCACGGCTGCTGCTGCTGCAAAACAAACTTCGGATAGCTCGACGCTCAGAGTTCGAATACGCGAGGCTGTATGTATACATATTTGATGGGGCAGATATGGGACGCGATCTTTGCGAGGCTATTGAGTATTATATTATACGTTTGATTCGCTTGTGGAAAATTAATGAGATACGCCGTACGTTTCACCTGGCTACTGTTGTATATCAATTTAAGGGATCAACCCATCATAATTCGGCTATTATTCCAGCCCATAATTGTCCGCGTGTTGATCTTAAATTGAGCTTTATTTGATGCATTTTATCATGAAATCTTCGATATTCATTAAACGTTGACAGAATTCTCGTAAATCCAAACGAATCGCTTTGAAAATTTGCTCATTTTCGTTTAAATTTTCTTATAATGTTTAAAAATACATCTGTTGCTGTACCGTTACTTGGTATACTGCACTAGTATATAATTTTGTATAACTTACTAATTTTACGAGAGCAGATCATTGATTTAAATGACGGAAAATCCATGTATATATATATTTACCTGCAACAAAAAAATTCAATAGCATGTTAATTGGCTGCGGTCAATCTCTCGAGCAATCAAGTTATTTTAATGTCACTAAAAAATATGAAAATTAACAGCTGCAAAAGGCGTACTGCATCGAACGCCGATGAGTAAGCAAACTTGAAGGGTAATTAACTGCTGTAATCACTTTGCGCGCAGTGTATTTGCGTGAAAATCGTTATATCGACGTATCAGTCAGTCGCTGCAATACTGACCCAATTAGAGGCGCAGAGAGCCCGAGAATTATTAAAAAGGCCGATTAGTAAAACGTTTAATCAGCATCGGGGGAGGTGCTGATGATGGGAAGAAAGGCCGGACTGTTGCGGCTTACATGTGGCTTGCGCACTGCAGCAGTAGCACAGCTCGTAAGAACAGCAACTATACGCACACGGACATCCGGACGGGAGCATCGGCAATTCTTATCGACGCAGTTATTATGGCGAGTTATTATTTGTCCCGGATGCTGTTGCTGCTGCTACTGCTGCGACTTGCCTTTTTATCTAATCGGCTCACCGTGCGGCTGCTGCTGCTGCTGCTTTCGCGGAAGCCTCCTATTAATGAATGCGTCTTCGCATGCCTTCGTTTGACTTTATATCGCACATATACCATAGTTACATTCATTGTTTGTTATAGAAATGAGGCATCGATTTAGGTATTATTGGGCCAATGAGATATATAAGTTGTATGTTTGAAATTTTAATTTTTTATGTTTCATATTTAAAAAATTAACAATGCCTTGATGACCAAACATGATTTAAAATATTTTTAAATACCATTATTTTGCTTGTTTTTGACGAATTTTCAGTGAGAGTCGAGTCGAGACGTCCGGGCAAGTAGAGTCATAAGTAAGATTTTTTTACATACCACTACTAACTTTGAATGATCGCATGGGATTATCTTTCACTTATCACTGAATGTAATTGAAAATTGAATAATAGTTACTATGAATTTTAACAAAACATATAATCAATTTTCAATCACAAACTTTGCATTGTCGTTATCATTTGAGAAATAAAAATATTACTTTACGTGAGTACTTATCTTAATATATTGGATTTCATTATCCCAAGTAAAAAAACCGCTGCCAACGTATTGGCAAGTAGCTTCCTCATTTTTTTATTTTATTTAAAAATAATTTGAAAATATTAATCTGTAACTTCACTAAGTGCGTTTATACACACATTAATCTAACTCTGATGAATGTAAATTTAATTTGTTTTGAATTTTTAACATAAATTTCAATTTAGACTGGATATTTTATTTAAATATCATAATTCATCATAGTTTGTATAATAAGAAAATAAAACATTACAACTGTCGTGGGTCAATAAAAAAATGAGACTTAGACCAACTAGAATAAAACAAAATTTTTAAATAATATAAATTAAACATAAATTTTAACAAATTTCGTATTAAGTTTGAGCTAACATAGTCTTCTTTAATAATAAACAATGCTTTGACACATCATACATTTCGAACACGAAACAACACAAAACTAAGAAAAAAGAAAAAATCATAAAAACCAAATTCCATTTTCAAAACGTAACTTTTCAAAATTGCGGTGAATCTTTACACTTTTTACCTTAAATCAAAAGTTAAAAGCTTTTCCTTAACAAAAGTATTATTTTTATTAAAAAAAACCGGTTTGTTTTAGAACAAATATGACAAAACTAAAAAAAAAACATGAAAAAAAAATTTTTTTTCTAGAAAATCTCTCATAACTTATTAAATACTTAACGTAGAACTAAAAATTTTGTTTCGGCTTCTTCCTTACATCAAAACGAATAAAATGAGATATCTACAGTAACGATACGAACTGCCGTCATCGAGATATCACTGTGCAACACACGCACATACACACACACACACACACACAGACATGTGTCAGCAATTCGGTCTAGTTTAAGAATATATATGTAAAAGTACTCTACGATTATTAGTTATGAAAGTCGAAAATTGGTCCGTCACAAAGCTTCCTCTATGAGGAAGCAAAATTTATAAAGTTTTTTAAATCGATTCTATAAAAATTATCGCGGTATAAAAACTTTATAAAAAAAACGAAAATTTTGTTTTTTTTTGTATAATAAAAACGTTACAGCTATTTGAACAAAAAAAAACGTAAAAATTTTTGCAAAAAATCAATTTCTTGATTTTTGTGGACATTTTACCGCAAAATAATCACGATATCAACATGATTAGGGGTGATCACGACCATCAAAGTATCTCAGGGAATTTTTATGGAATTTTTGAACCACTTTTCAAACTTTTGTTTTGTGCACTTTTTCTCTAAACTTAATAGTTTTTGAGTAAAATTGAGTTATGTTTTAGAGAGTTATTGTTTTTGAGTTATTATTTTGAGATACTTTAATAGTCGTGATCACTCTTTATCATGTTTATATCGTGATTATTCCTTAGCGGTAAAGTGGCTAGAAAAATCGAGATATTGATTTTTTTATATTTATACAACTATATATAATTGTACGAATTTAAACGCTACGTATGCCCCGAAAGAAGAAATCACGGATAACTTGAGAAAAAAGTTAAACACGAAAAACGACGAGTCTTGAAGGTTCTTTGATTACTGGTCCATTAGATAGCGTTATCCGATCAATTAGCTCTCTTCCACGTGTGTGCTCGGCGCAAAGTTTCGTTCGCGTGCGAGCAAAAAAAGGAGAGCAGCTGTAGGCTGGCTGGCTATGGCAGTTCGCAGGAACACAATTTGCGCAGCTATATATACCTGCACACACATACACCCATAAGCATCGCACACATTGTTTGGTTCAACGGCGGAAAATCAGCTCGAGAGCGTCGATCGCGTGACTGGACTGGGGATTTTTTGCCACTATATACCCGCGCGCCGAAATTACATTACTTATATATAGAGCTTGGTGCTGCAGGTTTCGTTACGGTTTTTAACGTTTTTTACGTATCCGAGATTCATTTTTTTTCTGTAAAATAAGGTCGATATCGCGGCGCAGCGAATTCCACCATCGACGAGCCCAAGAGCGCACGGCTACACGAAAGATCGTTGCTGCCGCGCTGCGACGAAATTGTTGTACGCGAACAAGTGTCGCGAGCATTTGCAAGCTCATGTGTATGATCTGGCAGTGGAGGTATTTGTTGTCTCGTTAAGGCCTTATAATAGCTGACAGACATTGCGATAATCGCTCGAAATAATAAAAGCCGAGCATCGATTTATATAAGTACGTATCACGAAGGCAAGTCAATACAATGTATGCAATAATTCAGCGGCTGGTTAATATGCTTTTCCAATTCCAGATAGACAACTTACAGGAAAATGCAATAACTGGATCGGCTGCAATCTTATCGGGGCTCGAGAGCTGTTTAAGCATTTGGCCGCAGTTTATATATTTTCAGCGTGTGTAATGCGTATTTGTATACGCAATCATCGAGGTTGGACTTTTCGCGCTCGCGAGGCAGTTCATTAGCATTTTATAACAAAATTCGATGCATACCGTCCGGAATAGTCAGTGCGTATGTATATATGGCGATCGGCGCGGCTCAATTACGCCTCGATGCCACGCACTCAATAAAACATTCGCCGAGGAACAATTATTATATAGCTATCCAGGCGATTGGAAAATCTTCGCCGAGCTCTAATGCTGCTCCGTTGTTACGTATACACAACGCACATACGGCAGCTGTGTATGAAAATTTAATAGAAATGCGCAGAAATGCACGGGGTATATAATGTATATCGGTACTCGGCGTAATACTCGCTTTATAAACATACGTTTATAATATAAATTCAATCGGTGTGCGCTAATACTTATAAATCTCGTCGATAACATTCAAATTAATCTCGCGACAGAAAACGCGCGCGGTGGCTTAGGATATATATTGCTCGCAGTTGCACTTGTGTGCATACGTGTAGGTACGCCAGTCGCAAGCACACGCGCACTTTATAATATTATATAGCGTATATTCTTTATTTGCCTATCGTAGCGAAAGATTTTCATTCATCCAGGCGATTCGCTTACGTGCGGTATATTCTTTGCTATTGTGCAGGCGAGTTTAAAAGGCGCGCGCGCATAGGTGCATGCGAGCCGCAAGTATATGGTGATTTATCTTTTGCGAATTTCGCTCATTCCAATCACACACATACTTGCACGGAGAGCACGTGTGCCTAGCTGAAAGCACGTATAGGAGAAAGCCTACCGTGGCATGCATATCACTTTGTGTCGACCAGCAAATGCTTCAATTATCAACATCAGTCTCGTATGTATGTGTGTAGAAGCGTGCGAAGTCTGCAACAATTTCAATTGGTCGTTTGCAACTTATATCGAATTTTTTTGGTCGATCCACGCATAGAAGTCTCCTAGGCGAAAATTAATCCCAAGGCGGTCGTGATCCAAGCCAATGGATAATGAACGAAAATATCGCGGCGCGGAAAATATCGGTCACACACAAACGCACAGAACGAGCTATGGCGGTTGTTCGCACGTTTGGCACCGCACAGCTACGCGCACGCACGTTTATTTATACCTATACGTAATGTAACGATTGTGCCTATAAAAGATTGACTTTTCGCAATGTTTGCGATCTCGTGTCGCTGCGCACGCTGGGCCGCTCGCGTGGGTGACCATATTATTTTCAAGTCGGCACTCGAGGTGCGGCCCCGATCGGCGCGCGCGATTCCAATCATCCGCACTTACAACCTTATAGAACTACGCCACTCGACGACGACGACGACGTTCGGTCTTATTTGTTCGTAACTCGACGAGTATTCGAGGGCCGTTGTATACACGTGTACGAGTCGAGTATTTGCCGAGATTCGAGCTTTCGGATGAAAATCGCGTGGCCCGCATGTGTCTATACATAGCCGCAGGAAGAGAGCCGTGCGCGGGAAAGTTCGTTGCGTAAAGTACATATAGGCAATGTGCTTTTGATCTGCAAATCGCGCGCGCGACTGTATACAAATGGGATTTAAAATCGATCGATAGAGCTGCGCGAGTGTAACGTGTACGCCGGGCCAGAAAAGTATAACAAGTATCCTGTTTATGCAAGAGGCCGCAACAAAATGCAGATACGGGGCGCATTTTTCAACGACTCGATTGCTCCAATGGAGAAAGTGACGATTCTCTGGCTTATCGCTGGCCTCGCGAGCTTTGCATCGATATAAAATAGAATTTGTAATAAAACCGAGAGCCATGCCGGAGCTCTGCCGCTTCGTCGTCGAGTTAATGTCGTTGACCCACAATGCAGCACTGCACTCGCAGTGCATTCTGCATATTATGTATAGCGCGGTACACGTCGTACAAGCGTCCGGTCAAGCGCGATTTGCGTAAAGCCAGAAAAAATCTCGCTCATTTTAACTAGTTGTTGTTGCTGTACGCGCGATGTAGCGCACCGAGTTTAGCTTAATTAAAATTGATGAATCACGGGGGCTCTGCGGCGCATTGCTACGTCCCGAGCAACGAGCTGCCTGGTAATTTTGCAAGACAAGCTCGATACTCACGCGCTATTCTATTTCTATATTTCTTCGATTTAACGAAGTCTTATGCAAATTATTTCTTCATTACACCGCAGCAGCTACGTATCAGGCACAGGCCGAGTTTTCTCAAGACTTTTGTAGGTACTGTGTTATACAAACATATATTAGAAACAAAAGTGTAAATGTAGGCTGACCAAATGTTTGGCGTAACACATCGTAAACAATGCACTCGCTCTGCTGCAAGTACATTTAAATACGTGGCTCGAGTGCTTATTCGCGCGTTTACGTTATATTAATTAATCAGCAGGTAGTCTTTAAAGCGAGCTAGAGGCAATTCGATCGAATTCGATTGGTCATAAAAATGTACCTTCATTAAAAGTGCGCCACGGGAGTGGGTCGAAATATTGTGGAGTGCGCAGCATATGCATACACATTGCTACACGTGCGCAGGCCTGCTGTTTGTATCGTGTTATTCGTATTATACGCTCCGCGCTGCGAAGAGATCGCTTAAAGCTCAATTAAAGCCCGAATAAGAAAAAAAGCGACTTGTAATGAAACAACAATCGAAACGGAGCGGGAGCAGCAGCAGCAGCAACGGCAAGGTAAATATCTTATCTCGAGCCGCCTCGAGTGAAAGTACAAATTCGCGTCTCGAGCGTATATAACATATAGAAAGAGATTCACGTGTGCACGCGCTTATAAGTTTAATTATCGTATAGGTCCTCTCTCGCGGCCTACGAGCGAGTCTTATATATGTAGGTATAAGCTCGCAGCGCGCCAAGATTAAATCGTTCGTTCGCGAAGAGAGTTTCACCGGCGACGAGCTAGGCATATAAGCTGCACATTGTCGTGACCCAAAGCTGCGGCAAATATTATTATCGCATTTTGCAATATAAGCGGAATGATTAGTATGAAGCTGTATATAATACTCGAGTTGATTAGGGAGAGAGAAAGAGAGAGAGACGTTGAATCGTGCTCGCTCGGTGCAGACCAGCCACGAGCCACGAGCCGCAATAAATCTCGTTACAAATTAGTTTGCTATTTTTACAATCAGTCGGCTAAAGTGCATACTTAACAAATTGATTCACAATGGCTAAAATACGAGCTGCCGCAGATAGCGCGAGAGCTACGCTGCTATATACATCTATATAGCATAGCCGGAGTGATCGAGCGCAAGAAAATGCAGAAAAATCCCGCGGCGAATTTCGCTGATTAGATATTGGTAATTAGAAATCGTGGCACGTTTGTATTTGCTCGTTCATGCACGTATGTATTAAGTTTAATCTCGATGGGTAAGTTAATAGCGCGCGTGCCTCCAAATACCGAGAGCTAGTCTGGTACCTATAACAGTGGCAGCTACGTACAGAGAGAGAGTTTACAAGTCCAGAGCAGGAGCAATTGGCGTTTGACAGTTTGTCCCGCGCGCGCGCGTGCATATGCTATTGCGCGTAGCGGAGAGCATTTGTGCGCATTATAATATACCGTACGCGGCGATAGCAAAAACATAGGTACGCGTCGAAATTTGTTCGCATTATATGTGTAGGGTATATCAATGCGTATGTTCCGTTCCGCTTGATTAAAAACTCAAACAACAACGAATCTCGCTGGCATAATCGCTCGAACGCACACCGGGTCGCGCGCGCAGCCAAAACTAGTTTTCGACTCTACACTTTTTACGTATCGATAAAGATTGAATATTGATGGATCAATTACCGGGGCATGTGCGCGCGTGGGGCTCCGCGCAAGTATCCTATGTACGTATACGCAAGTTACTTTTTTCATATCTTTCGTATCGGCGCGGCTCGACTCACGTGTGTGCAGTTATACACGCGCGCGCGACTCGCCGTAACTGCCATTTAAATTTCTCAATCGATTTACATCGCGTAATCGAGTTCTTCGCGTGCACCGAGCTTTTTTTACGGCTGCAACAGCGTACACATGCCTGCAGCGCGTTTATGTTTATCTAATTACAATAAAGCCGCGTGCGTGCGATTGAATTTTTTTCCCAACTCGGCCAACGACGAATAAAAATAAAAAAAACATACCTACAACACACACGGCACGCGTGCGAAGCGTCGGAAATTCGCCATAAGCATATACATCGTTTGCCACCTATACAATACAAACGTGATGAAAATAGCAACTATTCGCTAATAATGCAAAAGTCCATAGAACAGTTATTTTCTCTCTCTCTTTCTCGTCGGTGCGTACATAATACACGTGCATTGTATGCTGCACACGGCACGGCGTTTGCATGCTGTACATAAGCTAGCCCTTTTCCGTGGCCTTTCGGGTAAAAAGTGCCGCTCGACTGTTTGAGCCAATGATTATACAGTTCGAGCCTCGCTGCACGACTGTGTTTTGCTTTATTATTATTGCCAGTTCGCAGCCAGGCGTATTATTGGCAACTCTTATTGATTTTAGTTAGGCCATAAGGCTATTTGACACCCACCGCACGCATTGTTTCGGGGGATACATAATTTAGGCGGCCGCCCGCGAGACTACGACGCGCTGCTTATGTGCGCCGAGCGCGTTAAATCATTAAAGCTGCTTCCTACAACGGCAGCAATTGATATTCTCGCGTATATTATATACAGTGAGCGGATTAGCCGACAATTACTCTTTGATTTAGGGAATAAACGTAAGGTAATATAACGAGTCATCGGCCAACAATGAGAGATAAAAGTTTATAGCTCTGCTTCTTGCGAATAATATAGCTGCGCGCACGTATACGAGAGTCTGCAGCGGGAATATTTTCCAAGCTGCAGCAGCCATTATAGCATTGAATCGCGAGAATTGTAGGCGTCAACGGATGAATGCAACCTTCTCCTTTATAATCCTAGACAACTATGGAGAGTGCATTTTTGCTCTTGTCTGTGATATGAAATAAGGGAATGGCTATTTTACGTGCAACAATTTGTTCGAGCTGTACAGTTATGTATGAGTTATAGCCTGTACTTTCTAGATACATGCACGGACAATTAGAATTTTTCTCCGATGATTCGCTGCCTGCATGATTTTTCAGTTTTCTTCGACCACGGGTTTCGTCATTTTTTTCATTCGAGTACGGAGAAAACTGACACACGCATCATCGAAATCGCTCATGAGAAAAGACAAAAAGTGAAAATGGAACTCGCACAGGCCTCTATATATGTATAGACGAGCTTGACTCTCTATGGGTGCGGATCCTGGGGAAATGCATTAAAATATAATTAGGCCAGACTGGTTTTGTGGCTATGAGTCGTGCACTGCAGTCTCGATATATATAGGTATAAAAATACGAGGAGAGCGAGGCTGCAACCTCAACCGATAGGTCTGAAGCTCCGAGTAAAGAGCTCCTTTGGTATAACGAGCTTCCTCTCTGCGAGGAGAAAAGCGAGATATGGGCTCGGAGCAGCGCAGCAGTATATATGCCGCGAGTAAAAGGTTGCGGTTGCAGCTACGCAATGTGTCTGCCAGAGAGAGAGAGAGAGATACATGCGCAGAGAGCTGAGATAGACGAGCTACACGTGGATAAGAATGACTTGCGTCGTAATATGCTCGTGCTCATGATTTTGTGGGTTTTCTGATTTTCAGCTGAGAAATTACTTTGTGTAATAATGTAAAGCGAATCTATAGTCCTTTTTCAAGTAAAATACCGTGGAAATGTTGCTTGTCCTGGAGCAATGTGCTTTTTGGAGTAAAATTCTTCGACTTCGAAAGCCAAGGTCAATATTAGGAAAATTCTTAAATCCAAGAGTTGATCAGCTTATTTACAGTTAGCAGTATGTAAATAATGTGAGCTCGCACGATCCCTATGTACCGATCAAAGTTTTCTCTTTCAGGCATTCCAAATTAGTTTCGGGAAAATTGGTTAAATCTTTAAGCGATATCAGTAACCCACATACACACACTGGCTGGGAGGTTAGTAAATTATACGCAGATTCGGCTGCAGTTAGAGTGTGTGGCCGCCCCATCGGTATATACCGAAAAGCGGATCGTAGATCAGGAGGGCTTATAACCCGAAAACCCAGTTAAGCGTGTACGTAGCAGTCGTTATTTCTTCGGCACGAATCGCAGATGTGTATGTGTATTATAAGCTGCGCGCAAGGTGCATATAGGTATACATCAAAAAGAAAGGTGCAAACCATTCGCGGGTGAATTTTCGCTGTATACATCGGCACGCAAATGAGAGGAGACGCACGTGTGCGCGTGAGCCTCGGCTTCGGGAAGCTGCGGCGAATCTCGCTGCTCTCCCCGGCAACCAAATTGAATTCCGCAGTACGGTATGGCATATGTGTGCGCTGCACTGCAGGCATGTAGTGCAAGTATATACGAGGCCTGCTATATAACCCGGACTTTCGATGAAATTGTTTTCTCTCCAGATCACATGCGTAATGATCCGCTCATGTTTGTATATTATAAACGCATACATACATGTATGTTTACGCACTCGAAAGAAAGAAGCAGTGAATCATGTGTACGTGCATTGCTTATCACCTAAGAGAGAGAGAGAAAGCAAAGAACTTTTCCAACTGTTAGATGTAGTCCTTCGAGTACCTAGTCCAATTTGCTTTTCGTCGTTTAAATGTAACAATAATGCTTCACTCCTTTAACTTTTCAAACTCAACACGCATAAAGAAGTTTCACTTCAAAAAAGGAAGAAAATGTGACTTACTCACTGCATTTCTAGTCGAATTAAAGGGTCATGCGTGTACACAGAGAGCTTTCAGGAGCAGTTTTAACAGGTGGATCGCGTGTAACATACATAATGGGATATGTAACTTGTCACGTTGGACAAGAGACTTGGCGCGCCATGACTCTTGTAGTCATTAATGGGCATATCCATTAGCTACGACTCAAAAGGACTCTCGGGGCACTTTTGATGCTCTAGCGAAAATAAACTTTTCTCGCTAAACGGCGAAATTTTGGCCACGTGTAAAAGTGCACACATACCCGAGGAGAAATTGAAATAATCTCAGAGATTTAGGACTAAACGCAGCCGCGAGATGCAGCTCGTGAGATTCCGCCAAATATAGAAGTTGGCCTGCACGCAGGACGTTGCGGATCGCGTGCGCAAGCATAGCAGTGAGTATTTAGCGCGCGTGTAACACGGCAAAACCCTTGACCTCGTTGTCAAGTTGGCTCTGTTCAACAGCACGTACTCTCGCTTCCGAGGATAATCACACGGATCGGCGAGGGATCGAGCGACGAGTCTATGCATGCATGCTCTGCAGTCGGGCAGCGGTGTGCCGAGCTGCTGCTGCTGCTGCAGTGCTGCACGTGCGCTGCGTGCCTGCATGTGTGCGCTCCGATATGTGCCGTTTCTGCCGCCGCTGCTGCACTTGTCCCTCGAGCTGAGCATGCAGTTGGCCGCTGGGAAACTTTGAGCTAGTATATATATATGTGTAAGGCGGCGATCGTCCGCTTATAATAAGTGCGGCAGCGATAACCGATTGCTGTCTCGGCAGCTGATCATGCCCCTGAGCGCACTGCGCACATATCCCACACATGATATACATTTGCTATGTCTACATGCGTGCACGCACACACAGACACAGATACACACACTGTATATGTGTTTACGGCTAATATAGTGTATAGCTGCTAGTGCCTTCGCATGTTTATAATAGTGCGCGCGCGGGGCTATTTTATTTATACGGCTGCATGCAGTACTCGTTAATGTCCGGACACGGCAGTGCGCGCGTGGATCATCGACGCGCCGCAGTAGTGCAGCGCTGGCCGATACGTAATATTCACCCATGCCCATAATTTGCTTTAACGAAGGTGTCCGATTACCGTCATTACGTGATCGACGACGACGACGAGGACGACGACGAAGCTTTTTCGATTGAAATCGTTCAATATGGGCGTCGTGTATTTGTACTGAGCCCAGTGCAACTTTTTCCTGCGCCCGGACGATTTTATATTTTTAATTTCACTCGATCGTGGAAATGTCAGCTGCAAATCGTTTCGATAGCTGCCACTATATTGAGGCACATTCAGGAGAAACTTTGCTGCGTGCGAGTAATAAATATAATGTTTCAATCTTTGCACGAATGACTTACTCGCGCACGATTGCGAGCTAGCACAGCTCCTATACACTTTAATATACTTAAATCGAAAGGTTTTCTACGTAAAATATCTCAACGAGGAGAAAAGCCCATCGCGGAGTCGATCGAACGACGCAGTTGAGAGAAAAAAGGCTGATTTCGCGCGAACGACCCGTGTGCGTGTGCACTCGTAATTCGCTCGTCAAAATATCACAAGCTATCCTCGGGCGACGCGCTCTATACGTCGAATTCATTAAGCAATCAACTTCGTGTCCACGATCGATTCGAAAGTCAACACTATGTGTCATATCCCCAACTTTTCTTATAACCTCGCCACTTAGTCGCGCGAAGAAAATCACTCGTGAACAAGTGCGGATGTATAATATAAATACGCTCGCTCAAGCCGGGTAGCAGCTCCGCAATATCAACGGTAGGACGGGCCTGTGCAGCGTACTGTGCGTGCATCGATCTCGATAGCGTACGGCACTGCTTTATCATCGATCATTTGCTCCTCGAGCAATGGCGCCGATCGTAAAGCTATTAATTTTCGCGTGCGGAGTGACGCCAACATCATCGGTATATTATGGTACGGCGTACGTGTGGCAGGCATATACGCATTATCCGCGCCGAGTCTTTGTCCGGCGCGAGGTGATTATTATTATTTATATTCGTTAAGTGCTTAGGTGTTTAGCCAGTTTTTGCCGCACTTCTCGGGCGCCTGTTTATGATGTGCTGCTCGGAGCTGTGCTCTCGCTGCAACGGACTCACGATTATGTACTGCACAGCGGTCTACAGCTATATGCACTCGCACGCAGATCGACGATGGTCGATAGAAAGATGAAAAAAATGTTTTTTTCCCTCTTTTTCTCTCGCTTATCCTATTAAGCGTCTGCTGCCGCTGCTGCAATTTCAATCGAGGCGTTTTTTACACCAACCTGTTCGTGAGCTGCGGCTCGATCGCGTAAAAAATTACATTTTCGATTTATCGTGTACGATTGATGATGCTATAATGAAACGAGATCGTCGCTCAAACGATGAATTCATGCAAATTTCCAGCTGCATTTACCACGTACCTTGTCAAAGACTCGTCGATTGTGGCTGTCTGCTCGTATTATTTATAGTTGTGAAAATAAAATGTCACAATTTTAGCTGTTCGTAGCGAGGACGCTACAATATGCGGTTTGTTTGTATCCGAGGCGTTTCCTGCACCTGCTCCTGTGCAGCTTATAATATATTCGAGCTCTTATCAGAAAATCCGACTCGAGGCTCGACACACATTCCATAAATAGTCACGGATCGAACGTGGGCTTGCTCTCTTACAAATTTGATGAATCAGTCGTATTCCGCTTTCCATTGCGCTCGCCGAGCGATGCCATCATCGAGTGCACGTCAAAACTATGACGCGTGCGAGTTGAAAAATTCTCATCGTTCGCGAGCGGCCGAGTCATCGCGCACTGATTCGACCCAATGAAATATCTATGCGTATGCATGTATTCACGCAGGAAAAATACAATGAGCGATAAACTCGGGATAGCGATTGTTTCCGCTACGAGCGCATAGATGCGCGCCTATCTTATTTCCGTTTGTGGAATGATCCAGTATAGACGCTGCAAAACTCACGTCGTCATCTTACACGCGTTTGCCCTTGTGCAAGCTCGTTTTTCGGCCGTAATGTAACGAGCCATTCAATAATGGAAACTGACCGCCGATAATGGATACGGCCGCGCACGTGTCCCGAGGCTCTGTTTGGACAGCATCGAACATCGTCCGCGCATACCATTCTTCTATATATGCGCCAGGGCGATAATGAATTACAGCGTGAACATGTTATTAGCATACGGCACAACATGATACAGAAATGAGCTAATTGGCTCGAGCATCATTGATAAATGCCAGAGGGAATGGCATTGGCCGCTGCGCCCGTATTTGCAGTAGTTCCGAAAATTGTTTTGCCCGATACGATAAATCGCTAAAAATACAAAAATATAACGCGCTATATAATACCACTATACTACTAGGCGGGCCACAAGCAGCAGCGGCTTACTCAGCAGCAGCCGTCCTGTCACATAATTTTCCATCCCTTTTGCTACTGCTACACGGATGATTGCACGCGCCGCGCGTACAGCGAAAAAAAAGGACAGCATAGAGCTGGAAAAAGTCGCTGACTCGGCTGCTGCTACTGCTACTGCTACTCGCTGCCGCACACCATGGCATATATAGCTGCAAAAAATCAGGAAAGTCTTATCCATCGCATAGCCGGCCGCGCGCACGATATAATCCCGCGCGCTCACTGCGGCTACTGCTACTCGCAGCACTGGATCCTTTTGACGATCCGTACCTTCATACTACTACTACTACTACGGCGTCGTCGTCGTCGAAAAAGTGTATATACTTATGTCCGTTCAATTATACATCGCGTGACGTCCCTTTTTCCTTTGCGAGAGATGGAGAGAGATTTTCTTCTCCCCCTTTCAGCCGCTACGATATGACACTGACACGATTACGCTCGTCGGGACGTCCTCTTTTTCCGGCCGATCGCGCGTCGCTCGGCTTTCCTTCGAAAAAGTTGAGATTATGTTTTTCACGATATATACTGTGCAGATCTTTGTTACTAGCCAAACGAGAATTAAACGTGTTAAATAAGCTATACGGATATCGATCACCTTTTCTCGGGGCCTTGACTCATTCGTTATTCATCGTGCAATTTATCGCTGCGAACGGAAAACTGTAATATACTCGCTATATAAGAATTATATATCACTAAAGGAATAGTCGCAACCCTATCTTTCTCCGTCCCTCTTTTTGTCTAACTCTATCTTTCTCTCTCTCTCTCTCTCTCTTTCTCTCTCATGGGCACACTCGTAAAACACCCTCGCAATTGTTTTTTATAACCTATCATAATTTCCTTCTTTTTTTCCTCTTCCTGCATTATATACCCTCGGCGGCGCTGCCATGGCTTCTTTTCGTCCGTTTTGTATCGTTTGGCGCGCCTGCGACGCCGAGGCGATTTATTTACGAGGCACACGTTTTGACGCAGGGACGCGCGCATTCGAATGAGCTGCGCCTCGTGCTCATATTAATAGAGGCGCCTATGGCGCGAAAAACTCGCTCGCACTGCCATGTGTGTGCGTTTGTAAATGTGTGCTTGCAAATAGAGAGGCCACGGCGTTGTAAATATCCTCGAAGGATAGAGCCGAGCGTGGCCTTTGAGAAAGAACGAATTTACGCTTTTATGACTTTTATGATTGTTATTCCAGCGATCCGTTCCGTTCGATGCATATATATAGATCCTGAGCATAGTCTACCCCCTACACACAGAGAACGACCGTCTAAACACAACTAAAATTAATGGTTTGTTTCGAAGCTACCGCTTCCTATTTTCGATCGACTGCTTTAAAAATACTAGACTAGGGCGAGGGATAAGAAACAAAAAGTATCTTTCTATTATCTTCTTTCCACTTTTTTGCTCGTCTTCTTTTATTATTTTTTATATTTTTACTAAACAAGAAGTGAACGAGTTTTAGAAAAATTTTAATACCTAGTGAAAAAGACGAGGTTGCTTTGGAAAGAAGAAATTTTAACAAAGTGAGGTCGAAACTAGGTATTTAAATTTATTGTGAAATAAGAGAAAGATTTACGCTGTTATATCCACAGCTAAAGAACAACTCTTTTTACGCGATTTTTTAACAAATGTAGTACTTCTTTGTAAAGGATTGCAAAGAGGTAGCTTGATTAAAAACGAGATGTTTGCCTTTAGTTTTAATATGAAATAGTGTGTTGAAGCCTTGCAGGTGTAAAAAACATCTATCCATACGACTGTTGATTTTTCTCGCCGGAAATTAAAAGTCCTCTGTGGGTGGTGGACGTAGCTCGTGACGACGATGACGCTGACTCGGCCGAGGCCAGGCGACAACTAGTACCACGACAACAACGCACACAGCGAATTTTCTATCGCAAAGGACTTTTTTATATATTTTTATTGCGGATGTAGGTCTTGAGTGAGGGGGGGGGGGGGGGGGGGTAGAGGAAGTCAAGCGACCGCTGCGAGACCGTTACAAAAGCTGTGCGGCCCGCAGTTATATAAAGTGGATTGCTGTGCAAATAATTTGCTCGAATCAAAAGGGTCGAGCTTTGGACGCGTCCGAGGAAAAAGGTTTTTTTTCGATCGAAGCGACTCAATTTTGTTGAGAATGGCTCCTTGACATTGAAGGAAAAAAAAACAGGTGACCTGTTACAGTACGAATTCCTCAAAACACAGCTCAGAGCTGACTTTTGGTATACGGTGAAAATCAAATACAAAGGTAAAAGGTATAGAGGAGGGAAAAAAATAATAACGCGGCGTTTCTGAGACGCGCAGTCTGCGCTAATACAATTAAGCCTTTCTCCTCGGTAAATATAACACGCATCGACGCGCGTATTGCTCTCACTCGACGGTAACGGCGAAAATAATCAGGTACATTGCACATTACAAACCGAAGCTCGTCGAGCCGCCACCGCCGTCGAGCAGTTATGATCTGTGTATAGTATATATACCAAAAGTAATTTGGCAATGATCAGTTTTTGTCCGATTGCGAGTCCGGCCGCGCTGGAGAAAAGTAGATAATCGATCTTGGAACGGAGCATTATTGCACGGAGCAGCTTGCGCGCAGCAGTCTCGCCATGCGCTGACCGCGAAACCGCAAATCGGCCTTCATTTTCTCATCCCGTTTTTTCTCCCTCTCTCGTTCTATCTATGTTTCTCTTGTACTCTCTCTTTCTCTCTCTCTTTCAAGTGCTGATGATGTATCCTTTTCTTAAGGTGTTGTTGGTGTATAAGCTCGATTACGACGACTGAACGAGGCCATTTATGTTTATCCCCACGCATATGAGCGATTGATAAGAGCCTGTATATAAGCAACGAATTGGATGTCGTTGAGTTGCGGTGGCGCGAGAACACATATATCCATTAAAACGTCTGTGGTCGACTCGTGCTCGTTCAACAGGCCAAAATCGATCTCGATAGATGTGTGCAATCTTGATCGATCTATACGTGCAAGTGCAGGTGTCGTAATATTATCGCCCCAACTTTTTGTGTAATGTTTAATTGACAAATGATTTCTGCAATTCAGCATCTTTTAACAGCTATATATTTTACTCAATGAAATTGAATTGTTTTTTTGTCACGTATCGCGGTGTATTGTTTAAAATATCATCGAATTTACAATAAGTTTGAAATTATTTTTGTTCTACGGTAAATGCATGATGCAGTGAAGAAACGACGACACGGGAGCTTGCAAACTTTGAGTAAATTTCTTGTGACAGGCCCAAGAAATATATTATAATCAAATGAATCAGTACTAATCAGAAAAAGTCGTCTGCAGCATGCAACTTGGGTCCTTCTAAGTCGATATTTCACATAATTCAATTGAATAATTTAATACGCTGCACGCTGTATATTAAAGGTGAATTTAAAATTTTAACAATAACTTGATAAATAATTTAAACAATTGAAACATTTGAATAGGACATTTGTGATGATTTTCATACATCAAATCTTCCTTATATAGTGATACGAATTATTTTTACCACTTAGGAGTGCGAAGGACGCCATCTAGGTACAGGATCGAATAAATATATAGTTATTTCTACATAGTTCAACATTTAACATTGAAAACCAAAGTAAAAACCTTGCGGCTACTTTGACTAATATTTTTCCTTACACTTACTTAATCCAGACAAAAATAATTATGTAATAAAACATACTTAATGTTTTTGTAATTGATTAGTTCAAATAAATCGTTGCTACAAAGATGAAAGATTTTTTTATAAATTATATTTTGGCGCTAATTTCAATGGAAAATTCGAACTATTTGTAACTATCTCCAAGCACTAAAACTTGGTAGTTTTTTAAAAACAATATAGCAATGTATTAGTAATGCATCGTAAATAATGTATGCAGTGCGTTGCACAGCTCGTCGCCGAGTAGATTTACATATGAGAAAATGTCGAAGGTACGTCGAGTCTGGCGCGGGCAGCCGGTGCATACTATGTATAACGGCACGTCCGACGCTTGCGATGCACTTATATCATCGAGCTGCAGCTTTAGCTATATACGCGCGGATAATTACAAGCTTTTTGAGATTTTGCCCTTATCAATAGTAGGCTGTCACGCGCCACGAGCATTACAGGGTGCTGCTTTTTCGCGTGCCCACCAGCAGGTTGCGCAGTAATTATATTGCGCCGCGGCTATCGGGTAATGTATGAAGAGAAAACATTTAACTCATGCGCACTCGTGCTAAAGAGTCGGTAACATCTTAGCCGGGGACGCGATCGATGATAATTAGCTTTTTCCCTCGAGGAGCTCGCGATTTATGAATAATACCGCTGCAGCTAGGCTATATGACAGACGGTAAACGGTGCGATTTCATACGATTTCCGATATTATATACTTCGTGGTTTTGTCCACGTACAAAACTCGCGTACAGCATTGAAACGTCCCTAACAGTCGTATCGCTGTATGATTACGATTACGAGTGCGAAAGAAACGAAGAGCCTCGTTCTTAGGCTGCACGCGGCGCAATGAAGTGCATCGAGCAAGATATTACGTTTTACGAGCAAATACGTTTGCCTTGGATATTAGCATCGTAATGCCACGTACTACTACTACTATGTATTGTCGCAGCAGCAGCAGCAACAGCTTCGAGAGCTAAGATGACTACGAGCAGCAGTTCTTAAACAATAACTCGTAACTCGCAGACTTATTATATGTATACATACGAACTTTGAAAAGCATATAATAATACGTGCTCTCTCTCTCGCTGCCTCGCGAGTGTGCATTGGTATTTTTTCGCGCGCGATTTTTCATTTCAAAATGCTCTTAGCGCTTTTACGAGGGCGATAAGTCATAAGCGCGCGCAGCCCGAGTATTACGTACGCTATTTTTCATGTAATTTATTTATCATGCCCCGGCGTGCAATAGAATACGTGTTGTAATATATATGTGCTACGTATGTACGAATGCACGAGCGCACGTGTAAAAGAGAGAAATAGTAAATCGAAGAGACAATGTCATAATGAAAGGATAATTTATCCGGCATTGTGCGTGACGAAGTCTCGAAGCTAAAAAGACACTTTCCATTCAACGCTTATAACATGTATATATTTTTATTTCGAGCCAAGACTCGTCGAGCTTGCGCTGCTTTCGCGGTTGCAATTTCGACGAGCGTTTCCAGATGAGTTTCCATAAAGCTCGCGAGCAATATCATCGCTCCGAGCTGCGGAAAATTCGACACCGAGGCTACGTGCGGTGTATACGTACGAAGCCTCTCGCCGCTGATACACGAGAGCCTATGCTATACGTGAGTATATAACAGTCGCTGGAGCTACACCGGCGGCAGCAGCAGCAGCGGGAGTTTAAGTTCTTCCCTCATAGAGACTCCAAATTGAGATATAATTACGTTACGACGACAATGACTATACGGCGAGCTGGTGGCAGTGGTGTCTGCTGCTTCTGCCGGTGAGACGTCGGAGCAGCAGCAGAGGTTACCAGCCAAGGGCTTCGCCGTACGACGTCCTCTTTAGCGAAAGCCTAGACGCGCGCAGCTATATTTTATGTTGTTTAATGGAGCCGCTCTTATAAATATATATACAGCGAGCGAACTACTGCTGCTGCCTCGAGCGCACAAGCACACGACTTGGTATAAGCTCGATCGTTACGATCCATTTCGTCGCGATGACGCAACATGTAAGTATATTTATACATTAGCACAGGACGTTGACGTCGCGTTCGTGGCAGCAGTAGCAGCAACCAAAAAACCTTTTTTATCGAAAATGCTGCAAGTCGTTGGCGAGGATCGTCGAGTTTGGCGGCACCTGCTGCTGCAATTCGATAAACATTGCGAGGCTCCAGTTGAATATTCATCGATGCTTTTTCGATTCTTCGAAAATCAGACCTATACTCGCACGCACATTTGGCGCCGTGTGCAGGCGTATTCTCAAGTCGATAAGTCATTTTGATCTTTGCATCGGCAAATATGCACGAATCGCTCGGCAGTCTTGTAATACGTGTGTGCCGAGCGCATTGAAAATACTCATAACTCGAGAGAGTATAAGTATGTATATACGGTAAAATGGGCTGCTGCGCATCGGGGGAAAAAATCTCATTGAAAGGAATAAATAACTTGTATGGGGCTCTTACAAGTAGTCATATATAATCTACATATGTAACGTCGAATTTATCGCTCGGAATCAGTTGCAGCGCGGCTCTAACAAGCCTGTCCCATTGAATCGTTCCATACTTGGATGCGCTATACCATGTGCACACATGCAAGCGCTGTTGCAGTCTGCAGCCGAAGCTGGCCATTGCACTTTTATTAGGAGGGAAAAAGGCGCCTCAAATTTTATCTGGCCAAAGCTAGCTCGCGACTGCAGCTGAGAAAATGAAGTGCGGACTGAAGCAACGGCTACGAGCTACTCATTGGGAATATACGGTATAATATATATATATAAGTTGCGTGTTTGCGCCGCGCTCGAATGAATGGACGCGTACACTTGGGTACTCGGAGCCCTCGGCACGCGAACTGCGCTTTGCAATGGTAGTAGCGTCGTGGCTACGATATACGTACACAGCATACACGCATAGCATCGGAATCACCATCAGCGGCAGCCACCGCGGCCGTCGCTTTTCAACTCGAACGATAAGCCTGGTAAATTATTATTTTTCGCACGCAATCGAACGCGAGCGCCCAAGTGCAGCTCTATATGCTACCTTATTATAGTGGCTTGGTGCAGCTTTTATGCAATAATGTAGCGGCTGCTGCTGCAGTGTATGCGCGTGAATGCCAAATGCCATCGCTAATATGTATCAAATTACGAAGGCGCGAGTACAATTTTGAAGAATAAGGTGTTGCGGTGTGACAGTGATTTTGCGACGAGCGAGAATGAAGATGAAAAGTTTGCAGCGCGTAATGACGCGAGCGAGTACGTCGCATGTCGCATCGGCAGTTGCAACAGCACCAGCAATCACACGCGCACGTGGCTATAGAGCTACAGAGCGGAGAGTGAGACATTTACGATTTCATCGGAAAAATGACGAAAATAATCGACACGGAGCTGGGAGCTACGTATCGAGCGATAATTTTGCAAAATCGCTGTAAATAATACTCGGCGAATAGCGAGTATTATACGAAATTCCAAGGCTGCGAATTACGAAGGATCGGACCTTTGAGAGAAAGTTGCGGAGCGTTATTTGCAGTCACGATCCGAAGTCAGGGGCCGAGTTTCGCGCTCGCAAACGACGACGAGGATCTTTGACGGTGCTTGCAGCAGCCTAGAGCTCTAGACTGCGGCAAACGGTAAGTGTGCAACGTTAAGCTGGTCTGGGGGTGCCGTCTGCTTCTCAAAGCTATATACACACGTATGCGAGTGTGTATGTGTGGGTATATTTAAGCGGCGCGAGTCGGAATTATTTTCCATCCGTACGAAATATACATACGCACACACATAGTCGCGCGAGCGAGGAGCACTTTGGGCGAATTTAAACTCGACGGCTCCTATATGTGCTGGCGCAAGCGGTATTCGATTTATGCTCGTTCGCACCTATACACACGTGCGCCGCCGCCGCCGCCGCCGTGTAGTACGAGGCCAGTTTCGTATATACGTATAGCTCCGAGCATGTATGTACGCGCCTATATATATACCTATAAGGTATACACACATAAGCGCGCGCGTAGCCATTCAATTTCAAACTTTACGGCCTAATGCAATAAAAGCCCCCTGCGCGCTGGTCCGCGCAAAATTTCAAAGGGCCGCGCTTCATTAACCGCCGCTACCATGCGCTGCTCTGCTATATATACACCTATATACACTGCAGTTTACACGTGTATGTGTATGTGTAGCCCCGTACTCACATACACACACACACACACACGTATCTTTGTACGAGCTATACTTGCTACACATAGTGCGGAGCATCGACCTGCTTTCTTTCTTCTCCCTCGCATATTATACGTACTACACGGCGCTCGTGTGTCCGTACATGTATATATACTGTTAATACCGACGTATAGACTGCATATACTCATACAAAGAGAGTCAGAGGAGAGTTAGCCTAGTGGACGATCGATATTAGCGAGCGAAAGAGAGAGAGAAGACGCAGTACAGAGAGAAAAGTTGTAGTTGCGGATGAAATGTCTGTAAAAGCTCTTCGTGCCGTTCGCTTTGCGGACTGCATACATATGTACGTATCTATCTATAAGCAAAGCGATTTTTGCCATTATGCACTTATTTCGAGCTGCTGCTACTGCTGTCGCAACTGCGTTTTCACGACTATTTTTTCCCCATCGGCGAGCTATAGTTTTAAGTACCAAAGCTAATCATTAATGCAGGCCTATATAAGTGTCTGTGTATCGACTTATAGGCGCGCGATTCCGATCTACCTCGCGCGTTGCCGATGAGTAACGTACAAAGGAATTTTCAATCAAATCAGCGTGGCTGTCGTTT
The DNA here is from genome assembly GCA_034770305.1 of Trichogramma dendrolimi. Classification (NCBI taxonomy): domain Eukaryota; kingdom Metazoa; phylum Arthropoda; class Insecta; order Hymenoptera; family Trichogrammatidae; genus Trichogramma; species Trichogramma dendrolimi. Next base: position 1,029,295 of record JAPMIB010000070.1, on the reverse strand, counting down.
CGTTATAATTGATGCTTGTTATTTTTTCTAATCTTCAAAGTCCACCCACGAGTTCATTAGCGAATCGCTCCGACTCTGAATTTTTGAAGGCTGGAGCCGTACTGTCTGTTGCAAAAAAAAAGCACGCGCATATGATCCGCAAAGCATATACGGCTCGCTCAGAAGAGGAGGAATTTAAAAACGCCCTCGATATAAGCACGTGTATGCGAGCCCTGTGAACGAAATTTAGAAAGAGAGAGAGCGCAAGATATTTCGGACTTGCCTTCATTTTTACACGCTCATCGTTTATAGCTGTACCTTATACTTATCCCTACCTAATTTTTCGGTGCAATATCGCGGCCGCTGACTCGAGAGAGCTCGAGTAGTCGTACTTACTCGAGTCCCACGTATAATGCGTTCGAGGAGCAGCTTTTTTTTCACCTACGATATCGTCGAGTTTCGCACCATCGACGAGGGCCGATTCCGAGAGTCGATGAGCGGAGATTATGCGTGCCGCATGGTTTTGAGTATTAATATACGTTAGTCAGGCTGGAAAAATGCAAGCGATGCTACGTAGCAGCAGTCGATCGCAGCCGAGTCCATAGCGATGAAACGCATGTCTCCTCGAATCGTAAATTTTTTCATTTGGCAAAACGCAAAAAAATGTTCGCACGTCATAAAAATCAGAGAGAAGTGATGCACGAAGATCACGCGCAGAGCAGCAGCAGCCCGTCAGCTTTTAATATTCGAATAAATTCATATACGAGCGAGTCGGGAGAGTCGCGCTAGCAGCATATCGCGGGACATGGGAGCATACTCACACACACATATTATAATATACACAGTAAGAGAGAAAGAGAGGGCGAGTGTTAAAAATTTGACAGGCACGGCTTGAACCGACTGCGCGAATAAGAATAATTTGCGCGGAGAGCGTCAGCTGTCACTCGCAGGCAATATAATGTGTAACACACAGCAAGGATGCGCGCCACGCCGTCCGATGCTCGCTTCAATTTCAAATTACAAACACACACATACACATACGCACTCAGACACGTTGCGTTGTTATACGTACATTGACGTAGACTTTGGCACAGTACCAGGAACGGATCATAAAGTTTTGGTCATCGAAACGAAAATCTGATCGCATTGCGGTAGAGAAGATAACGTCGTTGGGTTAATTAGCCATTGGATTGAATTTAACAAATTGCTGCGCTATATACACGTGCAAAAATAGGACGCGTACATCTAGGGGCAAACTTCGCTGTTGTTCTCGCTAGACGCATTGTCGTCGCTGCGAATATATTGTAATCACCAAACAAAGGAACAACAGCAACAGCAGCAAGCAACAGAGTAAAGCGCCTATACGGTTCTCACGGAAGGTCTCTCGTCGTCCTCTCCGTCCTTATAGCCGACGTAGTCGTCGTCGCCGTCGTCGTCGTCGTGACGGAAATTAAAATTCGAAACGAGTGGGCGAGTTGACGCTTTTTCAAAAGGGGCGGCGCAATATAGCCAAGCCCGCTCGCAGCCGGTTCGCATCACGCAGAACTGCGAGCGATTGCGACCTGGGGATCTTTGCGTGTGTGTAAGGTCGTACAAGCGAATGCAAAGAAACTTTTTTCTTCTTCTTCTTCTTCTTATTTCTCATACTCTTCTTCTTCTTCTTTTTCAAGAGTGGAATAAAAACGGTATACTTTGCTTTTTTGCCTTCGAATCTTTTAGTGGGAAGATTTTTTTACTAGTCAACGTATTGAATTATGGGATGAGCTCGAAACTTTGAGTTATTTAGTGATACGATTGAGTGATGTGCAGGAGATATCAAGCGCACGAGAATTTCTGCACGTGAGAAAGTATATATGAGTCATTTCACGTCAAGTCTCCAGCGGTGCGCGGGAGCGGCCTTATTAAGCCAAACTGCTCAATTTGTAACTCATCAGAAAAGCATCTAAATCCACCTAGAAAAAATATGAGCCATATGGTTTCGATGGAAAATTACCTCAGCTTTCCGATGGTGAGATCAGATTTCCAAAAATTTTCCATTTTCCCCGAGAAAATTGCCGGAAAACCTTCAAAGTCGAATATCTCAAAAAGGGCATTTTTAAGATTTTTCTAAATAGTCTCAATCGAAAGCTGAGGAAATTTCCTATCGATAGCCAAGTTTTCAAAGAGTGGTATTGATTATTACTTAGTGTAACACAGCGACAAACGTGTAGAAACGTGAGATTTGGCGCCGCGTACTGCGGGCCAAAATAGCCGCGGCGCGGGCCGAAAAGTCGCGTTTTTACACGTTCGTCGCTGTATTTCACTAAGAAATAATCAATACCACTCTTTGAAAACTTGGCTATCGATAGGAAATTTCCTCAGCTTTCGATTGAGACTATTTAGAAAAATCTTAAAAATGCCCTTTTTGAGATATTTGACTTTGAAGGTTTTCCGGCAATTTTCTCGGGGAAAATGGAAAATTTTTGGAAATCTGATCTCACCATCGGAAAGCTGAGGTAATTTTCCATCGAAACCATACGGCTCATATTTTTTCTAGGTGGATTTAGATGCTTTTCTGACGAGTTACAAATTGAGCAGTTTGGCTTAATAAGGCCGCTCCCGCGCACCGCTGGAGACTTGACGTGAAATGACTCATGTGGCCCTCCAAAATAAAATCAAGAAATTTGACGACTTGAAAAACTAGTCGAGCTTCCTTTAATTATGGTAATTCTTTTACCGGCGAAAAGCGTTTGATCTATGGGCAAATGTTCTTGGAGCGATAGGCTCGTGCCTTTCTATGCATTAGCATGAACGAGCCATTTGCAGCATTCTCATTGCAGCTTGCTGCAATCCGTCGAATAGTAATGAAAGGTCACTCGCGATCTTCAAACAAGAAAGTCTTTCTATTCTCGTGCTGCTGCTGCTGTTTTAGCGGAGACACTTGTACGTAGCTCAGCATCCGCTCATCCAGTCGGTAATGTACATCTCCCATAGAGTCTCGGTGGAGCATCAAAGCGCCCTATTCATCGCTGCGTTCTCGATAAATTTTTGCGGCTTTCGCTACCGCACATGCGTGCCTACGTACAAACGCGTGTCTAAAGGCATGCTTTTGATCTTGAATTTTATATCCATCGTGGCATGGGCAACTTTTGCAGGTCCTCGGACTTTCACAGAAATACTCGCGGCCAACTTTTATACGAGCTCGATACTGCTCAGCCTAGTGGCACGAGCATTATATTCCGAGCACATATATATTTTTATATACATTTGGGCTGGACTTTGACGACTCGCAGACTCCTCGCGGGCGCGAGCAGAGGCAGCGGCAGTTTCGAGCGCAGTGTGGAGCCTGCCCGAGTGCATACGATAATATTTGACTTTGTCCAGAGATTAAATCACATCGAGAGGAGCTGCGGGGATGGAAAAAATTGAAATGTTTTCATCGTTTTAATCTGGACTCGTGGATTTCGAGCTACTGTTGCTGCTGCTGCTGCGGGTGGAAAAAAAATTGAAAAGCAAACCAAGTGTGTACAGAGAGATAGCGCGCGGGCTCGCATCGAGCTATACAGCTCCATGGCACTCACTCGTCGAGCTCGCAGCGGGAGGCTCGCGATCGCGGCGGCTAAGTAGATAATATAGCAAAGCTATTATGAGAAGCAAATATTTATTAAACTCATGGTCAATATAACTTGGCAGCAGCGCTAGTAATGCAGGCTGGCGCTGAAAAACTCTCACCGCGCCGGGTTTTTTTCTCTTCCTTTTTTTTACCCCCGTTCTTTTTTTCTCCTTTTTTTTCGTCGAAACGGGGTAAAGTGGAAGCGCCGTAAGGGCTCGAGTGAGCCGCGCGCGCGTATTCTTTTATTTGCTGCGCGCACGAAAGCGCGGCTATGGGCGGGCGGACGCGGCGAGCACAAGCTCGGGCGTTAGTCGTTATGCATCTCGTTAACGAGCCTCTCGATTCTGTACATAACGAGCTGCAGTAGCAGCGCCACTAGCAGTAGCTAGCTCTATCTTTTTCTTTCTTTCTCTCTCTCTCTCTCTCTCTCTTTCTCTCTCTCTCTCTTTCTCTCTCTCGCTCTTTCTCTCTCTTCGACTATTAAGCTCTTTTTTACTTCGGAGCAGTTTTATCAAAGAGAGGATACGAACGAGCCGTTTTTTACCCTCTTTTGAGCTCGCTATAGTCCATGAGAAAAGAGGGTAAGCTGGGCGTTTGAATGAGAAAGAAAGAGAAAAAAATGTCTTTTCTCGAATCATTACGTTCACGCCAGTGAGCTTTCAAGCTTTACCTAAATGGAATTATATATTTACGATTTAGAATACCTGAAATAAGAAAAGAAGAGATCGATGTCGTTCTGAAAGAGACGCACAGCCTCGTGTATACGCAGAATCTGTAGTTTTATGCTCGAGCTTGCACGCTGCGAGTGATCAGTGTCTGGTTCTGTTGCGATAAATTTAGCCTGTGACCGGGATCGATAATATTTGTCAGTAATTTACAATTTGTGGGCAGCTGCATCTTTTACAGTGAATATAACGACGCTGTTTCTTCTCAATGTATGCCATAATTTCGAACTGATAACATTAACGCAATGCGATAACAGTCAAAGATGGAAATGGCAACTTTAGAAGATTGCAACATCTGAACTTTTCTAATTAAGGCCATATTTATGGTTTAAATAACGGCTTTATTTGCTGGATATTTACTCAAGTGTCGAGGCCTTGCGTTTCAAACGCTATAAATCTCACTTTCATCGACTCGCAAACATTCGTAATTGTGAAATGATATCCATTTTTTGTCGAGCATGTAAATAACACGTAGCGAATTTCGAGTAATAAATCGTACATCGATAGCTCATCACGGCCAATAAAGGGCCGCGTGGAGCCATAGTCCTTATACTCGGTTGCATTTGACGGCGGCATAAGTTGCCAGCGCGTCGACAGAGTATATAATACTACGCAACTCGCAGTACACTTCGGACACACGACGCGATCTGCACATTTATATCGATACACCACGGAGCAGTCCGAGAGCTCGACGCAAACATTAATAATTTCAGATTTATCGCCGGCGCGTTATAGCGCGGGGTATGAAAAAAAGGAGCTGCAGTTGCACGCACCTGGACTGCGCCGAGCTGCAGTCAGAGAGAACCGAACTGCTGCGAGAAAAAGAGAGAGAGAGAGAGAAGGAGAGAAAAGAGTAAGTAGTACCTGCTACCGTTGCACCTGGGGCGGCGCGCAATCAATTAATCGCTAAAGAGACTGACGTACACACGCGGCGCACCGCGACTCGGACGCTTCTTAATTGTTTTTGCCCACCGCCGAATATTATTGTACGTATCATAAGTTATTACGGGCACCCAGCGTGCAGAGAAATTGAAGTTACGTGGCGATGCGCGCATCTCCTCCCCAGTCTCTCTTTGTGGGTCCTGATCTTATTCGGTAAAGGGAGTTTCCGAATTACGTTTGATTGTAATTACTTAACTTCTTTTCAATTAACATATATGGGCTCGATTGATGTACATTATATGCTTTTAAAAAATTTAATAGCTCCGCTCCACTTAAAGGGACAGTATGTGCTGGCGTGAAAACAAATTAAAAGAAAAAATCCATTTGACAATTATAAATTAACCAGTGCTGCGCAGTTGTAAAACCAAATCGTGCAATGAATTTTTATGAGCTGAATAGTTATTTATTGATCGTAAAAACGAGAAGCGAAGTAATGTTTACGAGTTCGATCCAACTTTTGCACGGGAGAGTTCAAGATAATTGCAAAAATTATACCTCGCATCGATCGAATATGGTCGATTGAAACAGCTCGACGAAACTACATAAAGAGAGATTTGATATTTTATTAAAATTTTACTTTGCAAGACTATCTGATCAGTGAATATAGTATATAAAAAGATAAATTATTTATTGTACATAATGCATCGTCAATGGCACATGCGCAGCGACAATGAAATTAGTAAATAATCATTTATAAGATAATCTATATGATATCGCAATTTCTGAATGAGTGTAAATAATTGATGATTTTGTGCATACATATACGGCGCAGCAGCACAAGAGCATCGCGAGGCTCTCTCTGCATGGCTATTGCAAATAAATCGGAAATATTTTTGACTCGCGCTGCCGCGTGTAAATCGACGTACGCGCAACTGGAGTCGAGGATTCATAAATCCGTTCTAAAATTCAGGAGTACAATATGATTGCGCAGCGTGTAAATATTATCGCTTCGCATTTATGGGGAAAAACGTTGGCTGCCGCTATATACGAATCGAGCTAACTCACTCGCACTCGAGAGTTTGTGAAAAAGTGGCTTTTCGTGTGTGTAGTGTGCATTTGTGTGTGTGTGTGTATTCCTGCAGTACTCGCGCGGGATAATAAAGAGAGCCAACGGCCAGACTGCGCAGCGCAACTTGTGCAGCATATCATGCATTTTACCGACTTGCTTCGTAGTAACATCATCCCTCGCTCGCATCTGTATACAAGCCAGCGGTAGCGGCACGGGTACATATTGCACGACTTTCGATACGAGGCAGGCAGCAATTCAGCGAGCTTCAAAAGGTTTCCCCGCGCGTTCTCTGGCGCAGCAAAAACTATATCCGTGGAAAGCAAAGTTTCCTCCGCGTACCCTGCACCAGCGCTCGGGCGCAGGTAAAAATGCCAGTCCACACGCGTTGGAATTGCTTGCGACAGCTCGACTCGCGCGCCAGCTCAAATCAGTGTCGATTGATATTTTTCTAGTTACACATAGCTGCTCTAGTACGATGATAATCTATAGCTTGAGCTTTTTAACTTCTCTCTCTCTCTCTCTCTCCTCTCTCTTACTCTGGAAGCTTTCGAGCGACTCTCTTTGCTCGAGGCAAGTACGTAGCGTCTCGGCCATTCACTCTCGACGTCCCTGCAAGTATGATCGATGGGACGCATAGACGTTATTTATCGCTTCCTCTGCCTCTGCCCATACGTACTTATTATATTAGTGTGTCTGCGTGCGGCCGGTGCAGTATTATTGTTTTCCCTACGCGCCTCGAACGATCGGCGCAGTCGTGCACCTACACGAGTGCCATTGTGCGTATATACGTAAAAACGGTACTTTACTGGCAGTGATTTTTCATTTCCAACGGGCACGGGTTAACAACGAATTCCGCGTATTTGGGTTTCGTGCAGTCTCGGAATGCGATAGTAAAGATGTTTCGCGCTGAGCCTATGAACAGCATCATGTGTTGTTTCAACGTTTTCTCCGTAAAACTATTCCAAGCGTCTGCCATCGCACATTCGCGGCGTTGTTTCTCTGAATAATTTTGTTGTTGTTGTTTTCAGAGGCTGCCAACGTCGATTCCGCTGCACCGATAAAAATGTCGAGATTTTCAATTACATGGACGTTATTCATATTACAATACTCAATAAATTGTAGAAAGTCGAATTAAGCTCCATCGGAGTTTACAGATCAAAATTTAGAATTGACTAAGGTCAATTGTTACAAAAGTGAAGCTATTCGTTCCATATTACTTGCGCAATTCTCAAGGATCTTGCGATCGATCTATTGGACGAATAATTTCCGCGCCTTATTACGTGATCGGTGCAACGAGTCGATTTACTTACTATGAAGTCGAACATATGTGACTGCCTCGCGAGCAAGCAACTCGGCGCATACGTACCTGAAACAAAAAAAAAGTTGAATATTAACATTGACTCAAGCGTCTCTTTGCGCGTACATGTGTTATATGAATTGAAAATTGTCAATCAAGGGGTATTATACATTCGAACGAATTCGATATCGGCGCTTAGAACTGCCCCGTCAACTGGAAAGTCGTAGATCGATCGGTAAGTATATCAATTCCACTGAATTAGCCATAGCTCGTTACAACTTTTCCCTTACTTGGTTGCGCGCTGACGTGCAGCTCTATAACTACGTACTCCCCCCCGCGCGCGATATATCGACTATAGTGGGCAGCAACAACGCAAGCCTGCATGCGACAGAAGTGACTCAATGTTCGATATGGTCTACGGTTTAGGCGAGCTCAAGCCGCGCAGCTCGAGCTAGCCCGTTTCGACAGATGTGGGGATTTAGACATTAATACTGCATGAGACGAATCGTGGTGCGTTGCGGATCATGGCTGCACGAGTCATTTGCCTCGCTTGCGCGACCGATTTCCCTTACAAATGAGCTTTTTTTCTCATACGTTTTTAATCTTCGCGTGGTTTACACTGATTTTACGATACGACGTTTCTCCGTCAGGCTGATTGCGATTTTTGATCGATCGAGTGAAAAACAATGAAAAAAATAAGTGCGTTGAACGAGTCTAGCCATCAAATCACGAGCATGATGCAAAGACGAGGATTGACCGATGGATTTATCTCCAGCGTCGTGTGCCTTTACGTCATTGTCTGCGGGGGCAGTTTAGGCAAACGATTTTACACGCGAGCAGTCGATCCGCGACGCGATATTTATTAGGCAATCCGAATCGAAGCGAATCGAGGCATTACATGCGGAGCTCGATCTGTCTTTTGGTATACCCGGAATAAAATCGCGCAGCCGATCTCAATTTCTCCTCTAAATCCCTTCGTTTATCGTCGGTATCAACGTCCTCGTGGCGTCGTTGTCTGGCACGACCAACTCTCTTACACGGATCCATTACATTTAACCGAGCTAAAAATTACGAACAATAATACACGATATAATACACATATAGAGAGCGCCAACTACACAACTCGTCTCGTGCGAGAAAATACTACAAAGCAAACTACGATCTGTAGTGTTATCGTGCAGTGCTGCAGCAGTGTACTCCCTGTTGCCGAGCTGCTGCTGCTGTCTTGCCAAACCAGACCATAAATCGCACCAGCAAGAGAGAAAGAGAGCTCGCATTTAAGCGTGTGCGGTGCAGTAGACTCTCTTTCGTTGCTGTCGCGCAGTTTATATGCGAACGAGCGGGAGAGAGAGAGAGAGAGAGAGAGAGAGAGAGAGAAATAGGGAAGGAGCGGGGTCACGGGCGACTAGTTTTGCGTTTAGGGGTCACGCTTCACTGTCGGCTTTCATGCCGCGCGCAGCTAGTAGCCTATGTGGCTGTCCCCTCTGCAGCAACGTTATAAGATAGTGCAAGAGTCGAAAGAGAGAGAGAGATGCTGTCGCGCGATGCAGCCTTTGTTCCGAAAGGCGCGCAGATATCGTTCGATTATGTTGTCTGATTCAGCCCTGCTGCATTTAAATAAATTATCCGCCAGATATATACGTGCTGCACCGTATATACGTGCTGTTTTGACTCGAGCTGAATTGCGTCCACCGAGTCACGGCCATTTCCGTCCTATATATATTATACCATAGGAGATTTCTTCGATGAGATACAGCGGATACTTTGATTTTCTATAGCCGACCAGACGATTTTCGATACAAAAAGCTTCTTCTTGCCTCGCCGCATGCAAAATTGTAGAGTCTCTTGGATCGCGACGGAAGGTCGTGTGGCTGCAGATTTGCAAGTTGCAGTTTGAATAAACTAATTTTCACGTTTGTATAAAATGCAACTATACAATTTGCAGGCATAATTATTTTTCTCAATGGCCAGCTCGTTGGAGCTACAGTTGCACTGCACGTGTGTGTGTGTGTGTGTGTGTCTGCTGTATCGCACCACGCACGCATGCACTAAACGGCGCGCAGTGCTAAATAACAAGACTCACGCTCGCGTCTGCGCCAAGTATACATATGCGCGAGAGTAGCCGCGTGCGAAATATGAAAAATAAAGCAGATTCAGGTATACATGTATATGAGTTGCGTGGCACATCGGTAAAGGAGCGCGTGAGCGAGCCGAGAGCCTATGCATAAGTATAAGAAGTATCGGAAAACGAAACGGTATGCGCGAGGAGGCAATAATTTAGTCTATTGCCATTTTCGTGCATACGAGAGTGCGATATTGCGATATGCGATGCGCCGCTGCACTCGTGCCTCGTTATATTATTTTACATATTATGAATATATACCAGACCAGCGCACTGGACGCGCTTCGAGTAAACGTAAGTAAACCCGAGTGTTGCTCAGCCGTTACTCGCACGCGCGAGGTGATCTGCGACTGCTGCAGCGCCGATGTTGAGCCGCGCAAAAGTTCGCCATGCATATAACGCACGAGGTTTTCCAATTACGGGGCGTGAGAACGATGTACTCGAGCAATGACTCGCTCAATTTGCATGAATCCTATCCGCGCGTTTCTGTATAACACGTATATATTCAGAAACATTGTAATTAGCCGGCGAATTATTGCAGCTCTCGAGTTGGAGATTATAGTTTACCAGCTTAAATGACTTGATTACAATACCGCCGCGTCGAGTGCGAGAGCAGAGGAAAAATCTGGGCGGTCGCTACGCATTGATAGAGCTGTGAAAAAATAAACTCAGGCGAAAAGTCGCAACGCGATTGAAATTTAATCAAAATAAACTTTCAGTCCGCTTCGTCTAATATCTCTCTTTTCATTTTATGTACGCGCTCGTATACAGAGCGAACTGAGATGGATAGAGAACGAAGAGAAGAGAAGCGAGAGTCGGAGCAAGATGCATGCACTCGCTCGATGGTAATTGATGCGGAGGAATGCGCAAAGAGGAAGAGCTATATGTAGTTGTGTGTGTGTGTGTATGCGTGCGACGCAGAACTCTGGGTGCGAGTTTTATGCCGCTCTGTGCAGCTCGTGGCTCTCGCGAGCGAGCGAGAGAGACAGATGCATAATGATACATGGCGTGGTGGTATGTGCTCTACGGAGTGAAACCAAGAGACACTGATACAAAGCGAGAGAGAGAAGAAGCAGAAGAAGAAGAAGTTGATCATCTCTCTTACTCTCAGCGGCATCGATACACACACAACGGCTCCTTCGACTTGCTTGCTAAAAAACCAAATGCGGACGGCAGATCGTAGTTCTCTCGCGCCTATGCAAATCATCTCGCATTATTAGCCTGCCCAGATGCGATAAATCATTACGGTTTAACCCATTATGCTACGCTATCGTTTACCGCGACTATAGCTGGAGTACGGCGCGAAATGTGCGGCGTTACTTGCACCGATGCGCATCTATAAGCAGTTGTGTGTAGTTTCTCAATCGCGCTGAGCAACTGCGTGCAAGTTTAGCAGTGCAGCTCCGCATTTCTCAGGTTGCGGCGCGGAGCTTGCCATTTTATGCATATGAATTTTCTTGCTTTAGTACCAAAATGTACCCGTGTACCGAGGTGTTTATTGAAATTATGTAACATTACACCCTGTTTACAAGCTTGTACAGCACTGCTCGTCGAGTGTCGTCCTGCGAGCGTAGAGAGCAGCTCGCAAGAACACGTAAAGATAGGTTTTATATAATTTTCCAGGTTACGTTAGAAAATAAAGCAAAATTCACCCGATCGCAGCGAGTGATAAAATACTTATCGATCTTTGCACTGTATTTACGTAATGGCTCGTATTGTATTACACGTAGAGAGACATACGTAATGACGTCTATGTGAAAATAAATCTTTAACGTTGGCGAGTGAGAAAGAGGGAGAGAGAGAGAGAGAGAGAGAGAGTGAATTTTTTTAAAATAAAGACATGAAAAAAGGTTTTTTCCGCAACCTGCTACTCGCAAACGTGCACACGGAAAGTTTTGCTCGGTCGTCCTGTCGACGGCGCTGGTTGTCACACGGCTCGCTGTCGCGCAGCTTTTAAACGCGAATAAAAAAGTACGTCGATGCTCAGTGCCTGCCTCGCGAGAGCTCATCCGGGTAGGATTTATTATTAGTTTATATATCCGCGAGCAAATTGTATCTTCACGAAGCAAATATTCATCAGCTGCTTGCGCGAGGGCGCGAGAGCCGCTCCGGTGTATATAATACGAAAAAAATACGAAGCAGGCCAGAGGCCGCCGCCGCTGCCGCGCAAGGTATACGACCCTAGCGTTACGGCACAAAACTCGTCCCGAGAAAATAATGCAGGCAATTTCTGAGATCTCTCCGCAGCTTCGCTGCTGCTGCCGCCGCCACTGCTCTGCTTTGAGTTTGCGTGGGAGCAAACAGATATACAACCGGTTCAGAGGCCTCTCTCGTAAATCACTCGATGGTCTTTTTAGACCCGATAATACGAGCGCGCGCACCCTCACACCCTACATATACGCAAGCGACTGCAGCACAGATGATCGTAATCAAAATACGTCGCCCAACGTATATTTTTATTTTTTATTTTCGAGACTGACTGACTCGATCGGATAATTATATTATTAAAAACGAATCAATTACGACGTGCCTTGACTCAGCGAAATATTTCTCGGTCGTCTGTTTACGTAATGACGTCTCGAATTCGTTTCGTTTTGGTTCAAAATGAGAAAAAATAAAACCAAAACTTATCTCAGTTATTTTCAGTCATTTTTCCCTTACATCAAAATAAATACTGTACACAGTTGCGCGCACATATATAATATATTCGAGTCTCAACAGCAGCAAAAGCAGCGGCAACGGCGGCAGTAGCGGCAGCAGCAACGATCGATCGAGATAGAACCAGGCACGTTTTGCGCGCGTGGAGAGTCAAAAGACTATTTCTTCCTCGGGGGCAGATAGCTGCGAGAGAGAGAGAGAGAGACTGCAGCAACATGGGAGAGCTATTTTATGTTTATTCCATATATATGTATTAAGTATTATATATGTGTACATACAAATGAAGATAATCATTTTCTCGCTTATTATGCAACGGCCGTTTATATGTATCGCTCATTTCATAATTCCACTCGACAAGCCATCGCAGTCACGAGGCGTTGTAATTTTCGTGAATAAAATTTTGCCCAAAATATCGGAGCTCGACGGCTCTCGCGTATACGCGCTGTATAATCTCTGTACCTTTTTTGTCATATTTTTTTTCTTTTTCCCGTTTTTTTGTCCTGTTCGTCCTTTGCGCCCAAGTCAGCTTTTAGGGACATCATTATGCCTCTCGGTAAGAGAGGAGCGTGTACGAGGGGGCAGTGCTCGCGACTGCCGCACGCGGAACAAGTAGAACAACACGCGTTTTTATCATATAACGCTGTGTGTGCGCGCGCGCCTTGCTACGTGCGCGCGTGGAGAGCTCGCAAGGGTGCTGCGCAAAATGTCGCGTTTAATAATATCTCTCGTATTTTCGGTAGCATTAATGTCTGTTTTTTCACTTTTTCTCGCGTTAAGTGCTCTTTCTCTTCCTGCCCTGACTCTTTCTCTCCCATCATTTACCTCCCCTCCTGCCCCCCGCTTATAATATACTAGACGCCGGGCGAATTTCATCAATCTTTTGCAATGTACGCGGCAAAAGATACGCGCTTACGTCGAGAGTTACACGCTTTACCGGGGAGCATTACTTTATGTATCGGAGTATTCCGGCCACGTACGAATTTCGCTCGTTGCAGTCGAAACTCGAGTCACGCCGACTTTAAACACAAAAATATATCAACGTTAACAGGTACGTAATTCGGACGGTAATTCTCGAGGATAATTTAGAAAATATTGTTGCTCAACGCACGCGTCAGCGCGAAATATCGCATAAACGATCATCGAATAGAGCACCGAGTCAAGCAAACAACCTGTTATACAAAACAACCCGTATTATGACCCATGACTATTACAACCTCGTCCCTTGCAGTGCGGCGGTATAACATTCATACGTGTTCATTTAGCCAGGCGCAGTCTATTCCAACGAGCGTGTTGGTCCTTTTTTTTTCTCTCTCTCTCTCTCTCTTTCTACTATATGGTTGCGAAGCACTGCACGAATGCGGCACGCTATCGATGCTTCACGCTCGATTGACGCACGCGGCACACAGAGCTATATACGTATATAATACACGAGGAATTCTCTTATGTGCGCGGGCGCATGCAGGGCCACTAAATCTGCCTTTTCTCTTGGGTTCGTTGCACGCGCGACTCGTGTATATATAGCACAGAGCACACCCAAGGCTGAAACGAGCGCCCGAAATTGCATAATTCGCGGGTACTAGTGCCACATGATTCGGGGATGACTCAGGGGACAAAGCGCAGAAAATACACATGTAGCAGATCGTGTATATTTACACAAAAGCTCGGATAGAGAAGCGATAACGACGGATTGAGTTGCCACCGATGTATTATATAGACTTGCTGAATTGTTAGCGACGTCGTGCGAAAATTTCGGTTTATTATATACGTTAACGGACGTCACCGCAGCACGAACGTGAGGAAATATTGCCGCCAATAGAGCGCGACGGCGACTACGGCGACGGCGACGACGACGATCGTTTCATCGAAAAACAAAGCTAATGCCTGCGTCGTCTATGCACATTGTACGTGATGCGATCAGGTAGCGAGAGAAGCAACAAAGCCTATATACGGCCATATTGAGAGCACAAATATAGCGGGAGAAGCCAACTGTTCTGCAAAATACAACCGTACTGTACCAGCAGCGAACCAAGTTATCCTCGATATTAGACCAAAGTGTCGTACTGCGGTGGCTCTTGCGCCAAACGCGGACGGCAACCAATCGGCCAAGCTCCTGCATGTATATTCACCACTGCATACATTATTATAGTTATAAACCGAATGACTATATAACTTGTTTCTGTGTATAGAATAGCTGCACTTCCATAAGGGACCTTTCGTCATTCGTTTTGGCGAGCAACAAATCATAAGGCTAAATCTCTCGCAACATTTGCATAAACGTCACGAAAACCTCGAGTGGCATGCTCGACACACTCGCACGTATACCTGCGAGACACACAATTTTAGCCGATATATTCATTGAAATGAGTGAATGCACGCGGCGATACATCGTATCCGGTCACGAGAGCATCTACTAAATCACATTACTCAATTTTCTTTCCTAATTCTTGAGAAAAGGAAAACAGAAAAAAAGGGAAAAAATAATCGTACGAGAACGTTATCTGCCGCGCGACATCGGCGTGGGAATATTATTCAATAAAACATATAAGCAGCCCCTTGGCTGCTGGAAAAATGGCAATTTGAAAAATATCATGTGTGCGCGCATACCTCGGGCACACGGATAAGGCAAAGCCTACGTATATAGCAATAGTAACTATTTCGTATGTAAGTTATGAAAAAAGAAAAAAAAATCATCCATCAGAGTCGACAAAAGAACGAGAAAAAAGGTTGGTGTGCTGCCGCGCGCGACTAGGTGCGGACCCGTACGTGAATCGTGCACTACGTCGTGCTTCGATTGAATCGTGCAAGCGAGTATACATATATGTAGGTACTGCTGCTGTTGCCGTTGCTTCGACATCGTTTCCACAAATCAATGCAAGAGCCAAAAGCACATGCTCGCGCTCGGTCTATGCCGCATTCGTGTAAGTATGTAGACTTTAGCAAGGAACACATAGAAAAATGTAGAGAGAGAGAGAGAGAGAGATCTATCTCTTGCACAGCTTCTCTTGCGCATATATATCATGCTTTACTTGTCTTTTTAGATTATTTATATAAATATGCACGCATGCACTTGTAACGGTAAAAGTGAAAAAGAGGTAGCTAAAATAGTCGAAGCTTCCTCAAACGTAATAATTTAATTTTTTTTTCTTCGATAATTTGTTATGAAATAACATTTTTGAAAGAGCTGTAAGTAAAAATAGCGACGAAATAAACGTCAGAGAAATGAGGAAGATTCAATTTGATGATCTGCTTCAACAAAAAAAGTTTTTTATTCGCACGTGAGGTAAAAAAATTCAGCGTAAATCATGCAAGTTAGAGTTTACATACATTCGCTCATCAGAAAAAATATCTCGTCTGATCCTTGAGCACGGGGGGTAAGACCATTAAAGTTAGCAAAGATCAAAAGGAAAAGTAAAAAAGTCAAAGTGCCATTCAATCGTATCTACACACGTAACATCCACGTACGTATACGAAGTGAACCGCAAGATCAAACGAGACGCAGAGTTTAGCGGAATTTACCATACTATCGCTGGCTGACTGGTTGGTGTGTCCTCGTGGACGGTGTGCCGTTTGCTCTGCCTTTATGCTCGGAGCAGAGGTGCTGCTGGGCGCTTCTCTATGTGTATGTCTATATGTGTGTGTGTGTGTGTTTGAACCGAAAACGAAGGGAATGCGTCGCGCGCGCGCATCCCCTAGAGAGAAACGAGGATCCGGCACCGATCGATGAGCGCGACAAAACCCCAGAATACTGGAATGCTCCGTCGACTGTGCTATACATAGCCCTGTATGTGTGTGTGGCAGTCGGTGTCTGGCCAAAGGCTAGGTGATCGAGAAAATTCAGAAAATTCCGCAGCTCTGACTCGTCTCGGTGGACGAGATGCAATTCATTTACTTTTTTCCTTTCCCTTTTTTTTCAAGTTTTCTTTTATAACGACTCTGGAGCTCTGATAACTTGACGTACATCTCGCGCAGAATTTAACCCCGGTAATTTGTAACCGCAGCAACCGATTAAGAAGTACGATAAACATCATTGTTGTTATGTATTGCTTTAAATTAGCAGATGAAAGCTAATTATTCTCATTGTTACCACCGTTAAATGCAAAGATGTAAGCCCACGCGAAACCCAATGATAGTAATGGTGTTGTATTGAGGCGAACCCTGAGACGAGGCGAAGAGGGACCTGTAACCTGAAGTAGAGTCACACCGCATAGGATACGAATAAGAGTGAATTATTTGTATCCGCAGTCTGTGGGCCAAATCACATACGTCGTGTCCCAACTGATTAGTTTTAAATTGTTTATCACGATTATTAATAATAATTTGTAACCAAGTAATTTTAACCACTCTTATTATTTTTCTCAAGAATGAAATACGCACTAAGAAATTATGTTAATGTATGAGCGACGTTATATACCTTGGCTCATGAAACCGAAATTGTTCCAGCTCTTATTTACGTCTCGACACAACTTTACACTCGTGGCGCACTCATTAAATTTATACTCAAAGGCAGGGCAGATTTAACCTTTACCGTTTTGCTTTGGCGCATTATCGATCGTTGCATTGTGGTTCTACGTGCGGTGCGCTACTGTTGCCGCTAGTCTATGTTGCTCTGTTTTCCATGGTAGAATAGGTAACACAAAGCAGACTTTAATACGTGTCAATGTACAAGCACAAATAAATTGACTCTTGTGTCATTAGAATATAAGTAATGAGGCATTAAATTCTGAAACAGTCTCTCGTTGCGATGCAATTGGGGTAACAAAAAAGTTGATGATTTTTTATGACGATTTGTGAGAGGTGGAAAGGCCTTTCATTCATTTTTGTCGCAGTTTTGAGCAGAGCTTTTAGTAATTATGAAAACCAACATTCATCATTATAGCTGAGAGTTCAAACGTACACAAACGGATTTTCGCGAAACAACGCAACGATGATTTTTAAGCCGGGTAAAAGAGGCTCTGGTTCACGAGAGAACGAAATTCATTTTCCATGAGCGGAATCGATAATGTCCTGGCCTATGGTACTTTCGAACTGCAATTACACATGCATAATGTAGCAGCGCGCTGGGGAAAACGGGAAGAAAATAAGTCGACTAAGTATACATAAAAGTACGGAAAAAGTACCACGTGCATCTGAATACAATAGAAAAGAGACGAGCTGCTGCTGCAGCGCATATAGCTCGGGCGCGCACGGCCTAATTTATTAATGGGATTTTGATTCGTCGCTGTTTTCAATTAACATTTTTTGTTCGCTGTGTCCATTACGGCTGAGTCAAAGAAATAGAGGCGGAGAGCGAGGGGCAGCTTGCAACAGATTAAACGAGAATCTCGGGCTAAAGTTTGAATTACAAGCCTTTTTAACTTATGTATTCGCACGCACGCGTTTCAATGCAAATCCAATGGAGGGTAGCTGGGCATAGCTCTCTCGAGCTCTCTCTTATATGCACTGATAAATCCATTGTCGAGCTTCGAGCACGCTTTGTCACGTATATAACTGCGAAATATTTTTTTCTCTGTTTACACGCACGACTTGATGTTGTAAAGTTTAAGAAGCAAAAGCTCCGAATTGCGGCAAAAAAAAGAAAACGTGAAAACTTGCGAAAACCCACTCGAAACTTTAGCTTTGAACGAAAAGACCTCCACGAAACTCGAACTTAGCGGTGCACGAGCATTTTTTACCAAATGTACCATTGTTGTTGTTAGTGCATGATTCGTACATCGGAAGATCTACAGTTAAATTTCAGCACAATTATATCGACATTGCTCTTGAATCGCACTTAGCATTTTACACACACAAACTCACACGTCAATGAGCATTTTAGCATGCACACATTGTTTCACGCATATGTATAGCACACATATAACATACATTAAGCTACAGCCATCAATTGAATCTCACACGAATCAGACACTAGAATCGTCCGTTAAAGAGGAAAAAAAGCGCGGAAAAAGCGGGGAAAAAAGTTTGACTCACGTCGAGAGGCAGCAGTAGAACTTTCTCGTACGAGAGCGAGAGACGGTGGCGGCGGCGTTCCTCTCGTTCGATTTTCGTAATTCCGTGCGATATCGCGTGCAGCGTTTCTCACCCTCGTTTTTCTCTTTCTTTCTTTGGCATGCAGTTAGGCACGCGAGAGTTTTCGAGCTCAACTTAGTTCCGAAAACGAATGTTGGCGCGTGAGTTCGATATTTTTTTTCTCCTCGAGCGCGCGCCACTCCGCACACGTGTGCGTGTGTGTGCGTGTGTGTGTGTGTGTGTGTGTGTGTGTGTGTGTGTGTGTGTGTGTGTGTGTGTGTGTGTGTGTGTGTGTGTGTGTGTGTGTGTGTGTGTGTGTGTGTGTGTGTGTGTGTGTGTGTGTGTGTGTGTGTGTGTGTGTGTGTGTGTGTGTTGTCAGGACATCTTTTTACCGAGCGTGCTTAATTAGGCTAATTTTTTCATAAGAAGTTTCATGTGTGATTCGAGCGTGATCTGAAATATGCAAGGATTTGCATTGCTCATTTGCAGCGAGCTATTTTAAAAACATGTAGTCTTTATACAGTATGTGTTTATTTATTAAATGTTCGCATGACTTGATATGCTTTGGGAATTTTTATACATCTTTTAGCGAGTCATAGATTATACAATTTTCAAATGCAACATGCATGTATTAATTATTGCAGTTACATTATAATTCCCTTTTTGGCTTTACTTAAGCGAAAAAGAGCGCAATATTTTTAATTTTAGCCCTAGAAATATTGCTATTACTTTTATACGCTTTGCATAATACCAAAGTGATGGAATAAATAATAAAGCTTAGAAAGAGCAACCCCTTATTCGGTTCAGAATTTTTTCATTGCCTTCTGATACCGCTAGTACAACAGAGGATTTGAAGGATGAAAAAAAGAGAAAAAAGGGGCTTCTCCCTTTTTTTGTCGTTAAACGATTCGTCTTTTTTGAAAGCTAAGAGCAAAAAAGAGTGGAAGAGGAAGATTTTATGAGCACGAGGCTTGTGTGGATACTCAACAGGATTTACGTTTTCTTCGAGAGGTAATTTATTTTCGGATCCAACTAGCATTAATTAATATCGGCATTCGGCGCTTGAGCTTTTGATCGTCATTATTTGATTTTTAATTAAATACCGTCTTGATAGGGGAAAATGAATAGTGTGGCAGTCAAGTTCATAAAAAAGTATCGCAACGAATGCATTATTTTCATTTTGATTCAATGAAAATTTGCATTCGATACAGAATAGTAAAACTTTCAAATCAGCAATTTTTCCGTTATTTATGGTGAAAAAGAAAAATCTCTATTTAACGTTCTCAAATAATCTATAAATCGTTCAGGCGCAAAAAGCGATGGGAAAATCAGCTTACTCGACTTGTAAAGAAAAAGAAATAGAAATGATAATCAAAGAAAAGATAAACTTAGTGGGTAAGTAGAATTCCGAATTCATTAACTAAATTTAAAATTGTTGCATCACGGTAATGTAATTACGAATGAAAAAAAATTTCATCGGGAGCTTCTTTAAAATTGAATGTATTTATTGCATTTCTTAATGTCTCTTATTTTCAAAATTGATGTTATAGACTTTTCCATAATCGAACAGGAAGGTGATGCTATAAGGTGCTTACGATATATTATTACGGCAGCATGAATAAGCGTTAAAAATTATTCACATACGATTGATGATTGCAGCATAATTTTGAAAATAACTGGAGAAACTGCAGAAATGTGATTCTTGCTGCAAGGAAAAATTAATTTATTGATTACCGTGACACATCTCTTCACATTACCAACACGTCCTTTGGGGTTTCTCGGCTGGCATAAAGTCGAGTCGTCGTGCGTGCTTTTATTCATTTACTCAAAGCTCGCTGCGGCGTCTGAGCGAGAAAGAAGCAGCACTGGAAGAAGAATATAAAAAGGGCGGTTTAATCTAGTAATGTGCGACTTCTACTCAGGAGAAAAGTTCGAAATTGCACGAGACTCCGCGTCGTCTCCAGTTTTTTCCTCCTCTTCATCATTCTATGAGCTCGACTTATTTCCTATGAGGCAAAAAATGACCAAACGAACAAATAAAGACACGAACCTACTGCTATAGGGCAGAGATTGAAAATTTCAAATCCTTATCATCTTATTTTGGTTTTAAAATCTGTTTGTAGAGCTGGAAAAACGTTCCGATACAATGTTGTCCTCGAATATATCATTTACGTGGAATTAGTATACGAAATTTTCATTTTTTTGTTAAGATTACTGGACCATGCCTTAAGAACGTCATAAATGCAGCACGCTTTCTTCGACATATTGCTGAAATTTAGTTTCTTCTTCTTTCTCTTTTTTATTGTACGAATCTATAAAGTTATATGGATACAGTGTACATGTAGTATTGACGTATTTATAACAAAAAGAACTAGTAGTAGATAAGAGGCATTTAATTAACATTTAAATGGTTTTGATTGTTACACAACCATGATACATAATATGTTTTCTTCTCTTTTTTGTCAAAAAATTCAATACAACACGGGTAAAAGGGTTAGTATCGGGGATTGTACAACAGAAATTTTTCAAATATAATAACAAGTTTCGTGTCAAAAGATACAGCTCGATTTTTAGACCAAGTTCATCAAGCCCTCGTAAAATGCTTCAAATGTACTGGGTTTTAAATTATATCTCAAAACTTTCTCACGTTGAGAATCTCCACTGTGGCAAGAAATGACTCTCTTTGTCTCCTTCTTTGCGTCGCGCGCAAGTCTATGCTTTACTACCACTACAACTTACCCTTGGGACAAGACACTTCAAGAGCGAGGAGAACGAAGTCCGAGATCAAAAGGAAAAATAGATGCTGGACCGTCATTTTGTTTATTATCGTAATAATTCCAACTAAAAGCTAAACGTCGTAGAATTCGATTAATCTGTTTTCCACGACTTTTTCATTCCTTTAACAAACCTTTCGTTTATAAGAACAAAGTGACAATTTAGAAACGTTCTCTTTTGGGTGGGCCATTTTCGTGCGCATGAAAGCAAAGGATCAGCGAATACAAACATATACAGAAGATGAGATTTTCGTATAGAATTTCATATTTTGCACCGAGTTTATGATTTTTTAGAACTCGTTTACCTGACCTGAAGTCAGATTATTTTGTAAACATTCGCAAATATTCGAGTTATTTGTTATACGGAAATTTTTCATACTCTTGCATTAAACGAGATTATTAATCTCTTCCATTGAATTTTTGACAAGTGCAAAGACGAAGAAGAGTGGCCTCGCATGCGAGCCCAGCAACATTCGCCTTTATCCTCGTAAAATTTGGTGATTCGGTGCGAATACCATAAAAATCTCTCAAAACTCCGTGGCAAAATATCTTTTCTCTCTCTCTCACTCGCAGCTCAATTTGGCTGTATGTGTTTGCGACAACGCAATATTTACAGCTACCATAGGTATAAAAAAGTCCTTTGTTACACGGGAGCAAAACTTTAGCGATTCGTCTTCAATTTATTCATGCAGTGGCCGCGAGCTCGAACCGATCGTTCGATGAAAATATACCGTGATATATACACGACGATCCAAAACTCTAAAGCCGAAATTAACAGCCGCGTTAAAAAAAAGGGACGCGCTGAGATACGCTGAGCCAGCTCGTGGCGGTATATGCGCGCAGCCGAGAGAATTTTTACGAGACTTCTTTACACCCTCTACTTGTTTGGATTTACGCTGACGTTTTTACCATCGAAGGAAAACAACGAACGCGCGCGGCCCGAGTCGATTATAATCTCTTTCACTATTTCTCGCAAAATATAATGTTTTTGTCGAACTGCGACGTGCACGTATACACGGGCGTGATGGTGCATTATTTTTTTCGATGTTCTGTGTGTGCATACGCTAGTAATGCGAGGATAAAAGTTTGCGGTACTTTCCGTGCGCACTCGATACCTGAAAATGTTGACAAAACTCTCGCTCCCTCTTTTTCTCTCGGCAATCGAGTATTCTGCGTCGAAGCTCTGCGTACACACGAAAAAATCATGGTGCTAACTTATTTTGCTTCTAGGTCAGGAGCGTGTGCGCCTCGCCTTGTAGTATAGTGCTTGAGCGTGCGAGCGCAGATACTAAAAAGTCGCATGCGATAGTTTTTTATCGACAAAATTTTGAAATCCTGTTGGGATTGCCAAGTTTTCAGGATGCAAATTCTCTGGTTGAAAAAGTTTCATTCCGCGCGCTCGGTCCCTCAACACACATACATAATGCACATACATGAACACATCCACACTAATATACACATATATACACGCAAGTTTAACTATGCGTCAATGCCATTTTTTTACAATTTCGGAAAAAGTTTCTCGAAAAAAATGAGTCAAATGAAATTAAAAAAAAAATCCCGTTCAATATTAGATTAGAAAAATAGTTGAAAAACAAACGTACACGCTCATTGTCCGGAATAGAATTTGTCCGTGTGCTTTTTCTAGCTTAGGTAAAAAACAATTCCTGTAAGTGCTTTTTTGAACAAAATGGGTTTGTTATACGCACTTTCAGGACATCACATGGGAATTCTAGTTTCGTTAGGTGAACGTGTATATGACGATTGAACTTGACACGATCTGCGCACTCGTGCACCGGTCCAATTAAAAACCGCTGCCAAGTCATTGGCAAAGTGCTTCCTCATTCTTTTTTTTAATTGTATTATAATAAATATTGACCTAAAACTTAATACTAATGAATTTAAAAATCTATACAAAACTTTTAAAAGAAAAATTTTTTTGTTTTTTAAATCTTTAATTAAATTTCAACTTATGCACATTTATAAGGAACAAGGAAAGTATTTTAAAATTATAAAATGATTGTAACTTTCATGATAATAACAAAAAATAGTGAAAATTTCGGCATTTATCCGTGAAATAAAAAAATTTACAAAAAAAAAATTCAATTTAAGTCGTTAATTTTCATAATATTCGGTGAATGCCTACCTTTTTGGTCTTAAATTAAAGCTTGGCTGCTGTATTTTCATGGGGACAACAAAAAAATTTTGAAAATTCCGGCATTTTTACGTGAAAAAAAAGAACAATTTTTTTTTCAAATTTACGAAAAAAATTTCAAAATCGAAAAAAAATGTTTTTTTCTCGTGTATTGCACACACACACACACACACACACACACACACACACACATACGGACAATTGTTCAGAATTCAATGTAGTTTCCAAATATGTAAACTAAATTGTCCTAAAATTTGGAAAATTCCGGCATTTTTACGTGAAAAAAAAGAACAATTTTTTTTTCAAATTTACGAAAAAAATTTCAAAAAATCGAAATTCCCCGCCTCTCTGTGTCTTTGGACAAAATAGTTCTTCGGTATAATTAAATCAATATTTCATTATGATGCCTCACGTTTAAATTCAATATGATACTGAGCAGTAATAATATAAAAATTAATTTATTCCTAACGATCCCATGCACTTTTTTAAACAAAAAAATATATGAGACACTTGACTTGTAGATAACAATTATATTTCGTATAAATTAAAAATTCATTTAGGCTTGCCAAAGCATAGCAGTTAAAAAAACTTGGGCACATCAGGCTAAAGCCCATCGCAGCTCGGGCTGCAATACTTGCTAGAACGGAACACGATGTGCGTACCTCGATCAGTCCATTGTTGGGATGTTGGACGTTGCAGACACGACTGTAGCACATATAATATACACGTAGTGTAGTAGTTTCCGCGGCATTGGTACAGTAGAAGACTACTAATAATGGGCCACATCCACGGGGTCTGTGATGCAGTATATGGCATACACACACACACACACACAACACACACACCACACACACACACACCACACACACACACACACACACAACCACACAACACATACGCCTCGATGGCTCAGTGAGTAAAGGCATCGCGCTTTGTTTACTGAATCTGAGAGTGTCGTTAGGGCCTGGGTTCAAGCCTCGTCGGAGAAAACTGTCACTTGTGACTTTTCTCTCTCGATGAGATTGATCTCGGGCCTGGGTGGTTCGGATTCACCTAAAATATAGGCCCATGGCTGGCTAGTCCGCCCTCCGAAGCGTGGAAAACCCCCAATCGTTGCACAGCGAGCGGGGGTGGACCCAAAAAGATGAAATAAGTGCTAACGCCACAATAACGATGGGTCCCTGAACCCCTATCGTCGCATATCACTATGCGATGGATGGGGGATGTATGGAAAACGACCAACCACCGACGTGGCAGAAATGCCCTGCCCTGGTCCTCACCGAAGTAATGTCTAACGATGGTCCCGGTGAGGTACCACAAATGGGGAGTAGAAAAAAAAAAAAAAAAAAAAAAAAAAAAAACACACACACACACACACACACACACACACACACACACACACACAGGACTCGTGCTTGGACTGGAAAGCAAGCAGGACGTGTGTTGCTCGCGCTCCTGGTTTTTTAATTCCTAGTGCGGTCATACGTAGTACCGAAGTGTCTGTGTGTGCGCAAAGTGTGCAGCTTGACGCGCTGCGTCGGTGCATGTGTGTGCAAGTTCTGTGGCTGTGCGTGTGCAGCTGTAGTGGTGTTTTTTGCCCCGCTCTGTGCTTTCCCGCGTACTGAGCTGTCGGTGTGAGCTCCGCGCGTTAGTGTGAGTGCTACAGACTCGCGCCTTGGCGCGAACACCGAAGGCGTGTGCGACTCGCGGCATGTCAACAGCCGTGAGCGACGGCTACAGAGCCCGCAGGGGCAGACGTCGGTCGAGGGGCCCGGCGAGCCGAGCCTGATGGAGCTTGGGCCACTCCCGACGCCGCGAACGTTTCCTTGCGCAATGAATGCGATCACGGGGAAAATAATTGTCGCTCCTTTGCATTGCAAGGAGAAAGATTTCAAGCTCCCGTCACCCGCGGAATTTGCGACCGGGACCTTGGATGACAAGCTGGAGCTGGACGGCCTTATACGTGGTCTTGGCCAGTTCATTCAAGGCAAGTCTAACCTACATAAGGAGGTGATCAGCTACCAGCTGAGCCTTGGTATGGCCCTCTCAGCGCTCGAGAAGTCTCTGGCGAGCCAAGAGCCGCCTCGCCCGCTCGCAGTAGATAAGGCGGTCTGCACTTCGCCTCTGTTCTCGGGCAGTGCAACCAGCAAGCGGCCTGCAACGTCACCGCTGGCGTCTCACGCAACACCCAAGCGCCACGCCGTGACAGCCGCACCCAAGCAGCATGACGAGAACAACAACGAGGTCGGAGACCAAGACGGGTTTGTACTCGTCGACCGCCGACGCCATCGCCAGCGTAAGCAGACGGCGGCGACACCTGGAGCGGTCCGCGCCCGGCAACAGCCGAAGCCACGGCCAGTGCAGCGTAGAGCTCATCACCGATCAGACGCAATCGTCATCAAGGCGAAGGATGCGTCGAAGTATGCAGACATCCTGCGATCCCTCAAGTCGGACCCGACGTTGCAGCAGAAAGTCGGCAGCAGCGTAAATAACATCAGACGCAGCGCCGCTGGAGCCCTAGTGCTGCAGCTGAAGAAAGGCGTAGAGAACGCCTCCGACCTAGGCGAAGAGCTAGGCAGGGTGCTCGGCACTGCGGCTACAGCCAGTGCCCTGCTTCACACGTCCACGATCGAGATCAAGGACTTGGACGAGTGTGCCACCAAGGAGGAGGTTACCGCGGCACTGGACGCTCTCCTGGGCGTTCCGGTTTCTAAGCGCGACCCTGTGAAGTCTCTGCGGAAGGCATATGCAGGAACACAGGTGGCTGTGGTCGCGCTCCCGGATGACCTGGCTGCCGCAGCGCTGAAGCTCGGCCACGTGCGGATCGGCTGGGTGAATTGCCGCATCCGTGCTCGCGAGGAGGCTGCGCGCTGCTACCGCTGCTGGAGCCCTGGCCACATGGCCGCTCGCTGCAGGGGTCCCGACCGCACGGGGCTCTGCCATCGATGCGGCCAAAAGGGCCATCAGGCAAAGGACTGCAGAGGCCAACCATCATGCGTTCTCTGCCAGGAACGAGGAGCTGACGACCATCGTCACGCGTCCACAAGCTCGAGCTGCCCCCTGGCCCGGAAGATCACCCAGGACCGCCGATGATGAGAATCCTCCAGCTCAACCTCAATCACTGCGAGGCTGCCCAGGACCTGCTTTGCGATACCATCAGCAAGCTGCGCATCGATGTGGCCATCTTGTGTGAGCAATACAAGAACCTTGCTCCACCCAATACATGGCTCGCCGATGCCGACGGCCAAGCAGCTATCTGGGTGCATGGAGGAATTCCGGTGCAGGAGCGTCCAGCGCGAGTACATCCTTACTTCGCGTGGGCCCGAATCGGCGGAATTTTCTTTTTCAGTGTCTACGCTCCACCAAGACTCTCTGAAATGGAATTTTCCGCCCTCCTTGCCAACATCACCGAGGAGGCCCGCGACAGAAGGCCCCTTGTTATTGCAGGGGACTTCAACGCATGGTCAACGGAGTGGGGATGTAGGGAGACTAGACCACGGGCGTCCATCCTGCTCGACTCGCTCGCTCTCCTCGATGCGGTGCTGCTTAACACCGGTGATGCGCCAACTTTCAACGGCAGGCAGGGCAGCTCGATCGTCGACCTGACGTTCGTTAGCGAGACTCTTGCGCCCCGCGTAAAATCATGGACGGTGAGCGAGTGGTACACGCACAGCGACCACCAGGCCATCGTCTTCGAGATCGAGGACACCGAGACTTCCACCAGGCCCTCGACGCGCCGGAGCTGCAGATGGAACGCCCGTACACTCGATGCGGACCGTTTCTCTGCCGCCGTGTCCGGCGCGTCGGTCGCTCCCGGGACCGCAGAGGATATGGCGTCGAGCCTCATGTCCGTCATCACCAGCGCATGTGATGCCTCGATGTCTAAGGCAAACCCTCGCCGCCGTCGTGAGCCGGTGTACTGGTGGACGGCCGAGATCGCTGATCTCCGGCGCTCCTGCCTGCGGGCTCGCAGACTCTCCCAGAGATCGCGAGGCCGGCATGACGAAGAACCCACAGCGCGAACTACGCCTCCGCCAGGCATCTTCTGCGCGTGGCGATCAAGACCAGCAAGCGTCGGTGCTGGAGGCAGCTTTGCGACGAGGTCAACAGCGACGTTTGGGGCAAACCATACAAGATTGCCATGTCGCGCCTGCGATGCCCGCAGACCAGGCAGCCCAGCTCCCCTCTCCTGGTGCGCGGCGCGGTGGCGGCTCTGTTCCCGCGGGTGCCGAGCGGGCCCGCCCTGCAGCTGCCGCGTCGAGCGGAGGAGCTTATACCGGCCGTCACCTTGGGCGAACTCAGAGGAGCCCAGACGAGGATCAAGGAGCGCTCTGCGCCCGGCCCGGATGGCATACCCAACTCGGCGCTCAAGATCGCCATCGCCGCACGACCCGACATCTTCTTGCGGGTGTATACGACATGTCTGGAGACCGGCGTTTTTCCAACTGGCTGGAAGCGCCAGAGACTCGTCCTGCTCCCAAAGCCAGGCAAACCTCCCGACGAGCCGTCCTCGTATCGTCCGCTGTGTATGTTAGACACGGCGGGCAAGATTCTCGAGAGAATCATATGCGACCGGCTGGAGGCTTTCACAGAGAGACCCGGAGGCCTCTCGGAGCGACAGTATGGCTTCCGGAAAGGGCGATCAACGATAGATGCCATCGAAGACGTCATTTCCACCGCCCGTGAGGCCATCGCCGGCAAGAGATGGTACCGCGGCACCAAAAAATACTGCGCCGTGGTGACACTCGACGTGAGGAATGCGTTCAACTCGGCACGGTGGGACAACATCCTCGCCGCTCTACGCCGTTTGCTCGTACCCGATTACTTGCTGAGAATAATTGACAGCTACTTCTCGGCAAGAGTGCTCGACTTCACCACGGACGAAGGTTCAGAGTCCTACGAAGTCACAGCAGGAGTTCCACAGGGATCGGTACTGGGCCCGATCCTGTGGAACGTTATGTACGACGCGATCCTGCGACTCAACTTCGATGGCGATGTTCGTATCGTCGGCTTCGCGGACGACATCGCAGTGGTGGCCGTCGCCAAGCAGCTATGGCAGATCGAACACGATCTGAACGCTGCGATACTACAGGTGCGAGACGCGCTCCAGGCTCTCAGCCTACAAACGGCTGACCACAAGACGGAGGCTCTGCTCATCACAAGCAGGAAAAAGGAGGAAACCATCACCATCACGGTAGGCGACCACAGCATACGCTCGTCCCCCTCCATCCGCTACCTGGGCCTGCACATCGACGCCAAGCTGAAGTTCGACCACCACCTCCGAACAGTCAGCGCGAAGGCAGCCGGTGTGATCGGTGCCCTTACGAAGATCATGCCCAACTCTGGCGGGCCCAGAAGCAGCCGACGCAAGCTGTATGCTCACGTCGTCGACTCCATACTCCTGTACGGAGCCCCCGTCTGGAGCACAGCAGCACAAAAGCGAGCCTACATTCGACAGGCGGAGTCAGCCCACCGACGAGCCTGCCTGCGTGATCGGAGGCCGGCCGCATGTCTCTTACGAGGCCACATATGTCCTTGCCGGCATACCTCCGCTGGCCCTTCTTGCGGACGAGCGAGCGCGACTCTACGGCCGCCGCCGAGAGGACGCAGAGGACGAGAACGCTTGGCAACGCTAAGCAAGTGGCAGGAAGCATGGGACCGGTCGACGAAGGCCCGATGGACGCACCGACTGATCCCAAGTATCAGAGTGTGGATCGAGAGGAGGCACGGAGAGCTGAACTACCACCTCACGCAGCTCTTGACCGGGCATGGCTTCTTTAAACATCATAGCCGACGCTACGACCACAACCAAAGCGCACAATGCCCGGTCTGCCCCTCATCCATCGAGAACGCGGAGCACGTGTTCTACCACTGCCCGAGGTTCAGCGAGAGAGAGCGAGACTACACTCCCTGCTCCACGAGGTCATGACGCCGGAAAACACCACCAGGCTCATGCTCGCGAACGAGCCGAACTGGCTCGCTGTTGCTTCCTTCGCCTGCTCAGTCGTAACAAGACTGAGAGACGAGGAAGCGGACAGAAGGTGACGACCGGACGATGCTGCTGGAAGAAGACGCCACCTCAGCCAAGCCTCAATGAAGCGCATAACGCCAACCCCTCCATCCCCGTGAAGTAATGCCTAACGGCGGTTTCCGCGGGGATGGAACAAAGGGAAACCGACGTGGATGTATCTACATATACACTATGTACCCTAAATCAATGTTACACTCTCACTTTTACTGCTACATTTTATGCAATGTAAACTTCTAATTTTACTTTCTGCTAAATAAAATATATTAATACATCCAAAAAAAAAAAAAAAAAAAAAAAAAAACACACACACACACACACACACACACACATACATACATACGGACAATTGTTCAGAATTCAATGTAGTTTCCAAATATGTAAACTAAATTGTCCTATGACGTCTGGTTCCAAATCTCGTTTTCAAGCCTATCACAGAACTTCCTCTATGAGGAAGCAAAAGCTGCGACACTAGTGCGCGGCTTTAGTTCGATATACTTTTTCAATCAGAATAACACGTTTATAGAGGATCGATAATTAAGATTGTGCTTCGATGGGTTTCAACGTACAAGGTAAGAAAAAACGCATACTAATCCTCATTATTTCCATAGTTTTGTTGAATACCAAAAATATTCAAAAAGAGGAAAAGCACATCACTATAAAAATTATTCGTAAATTTCAAGTTAAAGTAAATATACTGCATATTTACTGTACTAAGATGAAAATTTTCAAGTAAAGACCCTTGAATACTGCTATTATTTTATGGCATTTAATTACACTACTCGCATTAAATGCAACTCATTATGCTTGAAAAATACAAAACTTTAATTTATTTTCAATTATGGCACGAGTGTTAAAAATTCCACTTACTTTAACCCATTTTTTAATATACGTTGTAATAGTTCATACATTCCCGCTAGATGTCGTCTAGACAAGTTTTCGTAAACCAAAAGAGAAAAAATAAAATTTTTGCTATTGCCGAAAGTATCGGATGTTATAAGATATTCGGTTGCAACTTAAAAGCAGAAAATTTGTATAGCTAAGAATTAACATTGTTATAGTATCCGCACAATATTGGATTTAATTATTTTAATGGAGCAAAATAATTTGATGGAAAATTGCGCGGTTGAGATACATACTTTGATATGGAATCCAGCGAGAATATAATATCTTGATCGAAGAGCTCACAATATACGAATCCGAATATTTACATTAAAGCGACTGCATAGCAATGTCGCAGCCGTGCAACATCGATTTTCAAATACACATGCGTTCGGCTATACTTTTTGAATGTACACACACGTGCAGACCTGTGAGCCTTTCTCCCTATATAGTAACAAACGGCGTATACTCGCACGCACAAACAGATATCAGTCAGAGCTGGAGCTTATTACAGATAAAGCTCTCGTGTGTGCAGTTCACTCTTCCCCGGCGTGCCATGTGCTCGTCTGCGTCTGTGTTGGTCTCGCGCGCGTGCTCAGCCAAGGCAAAACGGATAGTGCGGGCGTACGGAAACGATAACGCCGGATGTCAAGGAGGATGCTGCTATTACTGACACTGCTGTTGCTACTGCCGCTGCTACCTCTTACTCTGCGCTGCTGCTGCTGTTGCGTTATTGCTGCGACTTTTTTCTTTCTCTCTCCTGATAAAGTTCGCTTTGTTCTCGACAATCCAGGAAAAAAGTCGAGTGAGCAGTACGCATACGTACTCACGTGTACACGTAATGATTGGACTTTCGATATCACGGTCTATTCATTGCTTTTATTTGCGTCTCTTGGTTTTTTTTTCGTAGCAGCATACAAAAAGCCCGGGGAGAAAAATAGAAAGTGAGTGAGCGAGAGAAAAAGGCAGAGTCCGATTCTATATACTTTGACGAGGAACACGCGCTGCCACTGGGCGATAATAAATATATTCACTATGCGTACAAAAACTTTACCATTCGAACGTAACGATGTACTTGCTGATAGATTAATGTAATTATAAAAGGCCCGACGTCGAGCTATGAGCCTTTTTTTTGCACCGGAGAGCCGCTGCACGCGCTATGGTAGCAAGAAAAAAAGCACCAACAAATAGACTCGATCTACGGTATAAGAAGGTAAATGAAGCGGCTTTGCTAACTTGAGAAAAGGAGAAAGGGGTTGTTTCTTGCTTTATATACACAGCTCAGGTCTGACAGCAAGTCGGGTGGGGCAACTTAATTGCCTCAGCAGCTTGGGAGGTGAGGGGGGCGAGTCGAGTCCACAATCAGCACTGAAAATCTGAATAACAGCGACCAATTTCTCAAGTTTATCTAAGAATCCCTTCTTCCTTGTACAATTGCGCGAGTATATACCTTCGAGTGGAATAGCTACCCTCACTCAGACGGAGGGGTTAGCTGGGCGCGCTTGCTTGGGTCGCTGCCACCGCTGTACTACCGCCCGTCGCTGTTATTTATTTATCCGGCATAACGCGCGCTGCCTACGAATGTATATAAGCCTGCGTTTCGCCTTGGCACGCCACGCACTTTGACTCGATGCCTTTTAAGACGCCATCAACTCGTAAACAACTTTTATATTGACTGTGCAATTCACAAGCACGGCATTAGCACGCGCTAAATTAATAATAATTTTTGTCTGCGCTTGGCTTAAAAACACTAAAAAAGTATACTTTTGAATGGCTTAGCGTTGAAAAAAAAAATTCTATGAATTAAGCTGCGAGGATGCGAACTCTTTATCTCGGAATATAAAAATTTGGCCATCGTCTTCGTCGTCGTCAGGGAGCAACGACTGGCTCGCTTGAAAGTGATCCCCCTCTAATCGCAATACTTAAATCTTGGCTAGCTCGCTCAGTCTCGCGCTAACTGTTCGTGTAATAAAATCTTTATTAAAATGCAAATCGCACGTCGCTCGCGTCTAGCGTATCAGTACAAGCGCGTGTGCACGAGCGCGCGCACATACACACACATAAGCTTGGCTCGCGTGTTTGTCCGTCAGCTTCTCCTTTTTCACCCGAAAAGTAAACCGATCTTTCTTATTTTCGTGCAAAAAGTCTCTCGTTGGAGTTTTGAAATCTCGCAACGCGAGGCATATCATCGACTAGGCACACACACTGTTTTTTCCTTGAGATTATCTATATCTGCTCGCCTGTCAAATGAGGAAATAAAGACTCGGTTGTGCACATTCAAAGCTCGGTGCGCAGTGCAATATATGTGTCTCTTTGGAAGCAGAGGCGCACGCACGTCGGAGGCCCATATAGACTGCGAGATATTCTCTCGAGGAACGAAGAACAGAGTCTCGATTTTCTGTCGAGATTCTCTCTCCTTCTCTCTTTCTGCATTGCCGTATCCTTGCGCGTCCGTAGGTGTAACTGGATACACTCGCGGCTATAGTACGGCACGCACTCGCTCGCAGGATGCACGCAGTTATCCAGCTGCAAGAAGACGAAGAAGAAGAAGCATCTCGTTGCTGGAGCAGTGCGCGTCAGCGGCACCCGCGCTCGCATACACCGACTATACACGCATGCACAAACGCATTACAGCGACGTTTAATTTATAACGGCAAGTCTATGTGGCTCGATGCAGCTCTAGGATGCGCGCCTGCGGCTTTCGGACTCGCTAGGACAGAGAAAACAAGCTTAGCACGGCCCGGAAAAAGTCGAGTTGCAAGCTTGGCAATGTATATCGCGCGCGCCGTTAACGTGCTTACAGAACTAAAAGCTATTTACACGCTCGATTTATCATTCGTCATCTCGCTAGCGCGCTTGTGTATACTGTAAACCGCTACACAGCAATTCGTCTTTTTATCTTTTTCCACTTGAGCGGTATTATACGTATAGCGCGCGAGCTCGTAAGTATATTACGCGAGAGTCGGCTAGTCGTTAGCGCAGCAGCGTTGGCAGGTCGAGCGTCAGTCGACCGCAAATCGAATGAACGAGCCGAGTCTATGTGTGTGTGTGTGTGAATATGTGTGAATATGCGAATGTATGGGTGCGAGAAGCGAGCAACGAGTTAGCGAATTAACGATCTATTTAACTATGGCTCTCGTGAGCGAGGGTGGGCTGATCCCGCGTCATCGATCCGCGATAGCCTCGCGCGCGCGCTTGCTACTCTGCCTACATACCTTTGCAATTATTTGTCATTGGATTATTCATCGGTTGCGCAGTTTCTATCGCTCGGTTGCAGCAGTGACTACTCATGCGGCGCCGGCAGCAGCAAGAGCACAGCCTTCGTTGCCACGACTGTAGCTCGCTGCAGAGAGGAGCAAAAGTTACAAAGAGATATCGAGAAAAGCTCGCTGCGCGCCCGAGTATAAATATACATTGGTAGGGACGAGCAGAGCTACATAACATTGCGGGTGAATTCGCGCGGGAGTTTTAAAAAACACATAACAAAGGGGCTGCCTCGCAACATGCACACACACACACACACACACACACACACACACACACATATGCACATCTATATAAAAGCAGCTATGTACACACACTCGCGTACACAGAGGCGCATACGCTCACTCATACATACACGTAGTGCGCCGCTGCTGCTCACAGAACAACACAAAGGCTAACATTTCACAGGGCGTATTTTATATCTCCCCTGTGTGAGATCGTTAAGGCAGTGTGTGCGAGTGCGTATGTGCATGTTCTTCCACAGATACACACACACACACACACACGCGCGACACCCAGGCTCACTTCTTCCCGCAGCCGAATAACTTAGAGAGAAAGAGACTTGAGGTATAAGCTTACCTCCGAGCGCATATATCTGTATGGCTGTAGCGCAGTGCAGGAGATATAGTCGAGCGCTCGTAGCAGTAGTAGTAGTAGGAAATCGTTAGATGCTTACCTGTAACATAAAAATAAAAGTAGCGGTTATACTCGAGCGAATGCAGATCTTCTTTTCTTACTCAACGGTGTATTTTTCTGCCTTTTCTTTTGATATTCTGTTTGTCTTAGGTGTGTGCGTGCGCGCGCACTCGAGCGGCGTGCGCGAAAGACTTTGCAAATTTATCGCAACGATAAAGCACTTGTGAGCGCGTATAGCTGCGGCTGCTGCCTGCGCACCTTGGCTCGTGCTAAGGGTGTGCGAGAGATATTCGTATAGGCGCGCGCGTGTCAGTGAAAGTCGATATAGTCCGCTCGACTACTCCTTTGACGCGCGCGAGAACGGATAATTGAGCTCTGCTTTCGTGATTGCGGGGTATTAAGTTTAGCGCGCACGCATACAGCCGCCCCTCGCGTCAGTCCAGCGGAATCGCGCGAGCACCGAGCTGCATTCCGACACCCGATCGTGTGAATCAAAGCTCGATATCGTCTTTGTAGATCGCTGCGTATATAGCCAAGCTATAACAGCGCGCAGCTACGTCGATGTACACTGGCCAAAAATTAATCTCATTTTCGGAACTGTAAACTTTGCAACTTTATGCATATTATATATTACTCGAGGCCGACTACTTTTTTAGGTAAAGTACGTGCACTTGTGACGCCAGGGCTCAGAGTCAGACTAGCGAAACAACGATAATCCGTGCTTTTTGAGCGTACAACAGCCGAATCACCTCGTGCGTACTCGCTTGCGAGAGGCGCTAAAGTTAAAAGCTCCGAGTCGGAAAAAGCCAAAATTACTGCAATTGTTGACAAGTTCGCACGGCGCGCCACTGCTTGGCTAAAAGCTAAAGAGAACGTAAAAGAAAATAGGAAAAAGTGTGTATGTGTGTGCAGCGTACGCGCCACCGAGCTATACACGCCACCCGACGAGGAGCTTGCAGCAGAAAATAAAGAGAGAAAAAAAGAAGCGAAGAATATTACAAATATTCCGAGGGAAAACGCGCGATAGTGGCTGCTATATGTATATATAGATATGCACATAGTTGTGCGTGTGCGGCTACGAATGTGTAGGTGTGCGGGTGAGAATAGAAAAGCTCGAGCGAGCGAAAGGGAAAGCTACCGTGCGCGCAGGCTAAGGCGAAGAATAAAGGGTAGGTATGCGCGCTGTGCTCGCGCTAGAAATACGAGCTTTTTGCGGTAATAATGTAGAGGCGCGCTCCCCACCCACCCGCCGACGCTCGGCTAGACTCGACTGCACACGCACACACCGACAACACTCTCGCCCGAGAGTGGGATTCTCCAAGTAAGTTCATCGAATTTTACGAGTGTGGCTTTTCGTGCCAAGCGTCCGCCGCAAGCAGAATAGTTGTTGAATGTTAAATGTTCATGGAAGAAGCAAAAAATTATTCCTTCGCGGCTTCGCGCCTGAACTGATTTTACCCCCCAGATGACAATGACGCGATAAAGCTCGGCGCGAAGTATTTTATTATTATTCGCTTTTACTTTTAAACAAACGAACCAACGTTTTGCTCGTTCCAAGAAGGTATAAAACTATGCAGCTTACGTAGTATACACTTTTACGATGCTTTTTGCAATACCTTTCATATAAATCAAATGCTTATAATATATTCAACGCTATTAATTTTTCCATAAAACTCTTATTAATGTTTCATTTTTAATAAGTCGTGACTTGGTGAACCGCGGCGAGCACACGCCTATATGTACACAGGATTGAGTGTTTTACGAGAAATGACGCCATTAATTACAAAGTTTACTCGCGGCTCAGTCATTCCCAAGTTTTTCATTCAATGAAAATGAACAGTCGTAACGAATTTTCAAATTGATGTAATGCCCTATCGGCGCTGCAGCCGTACGAGCTGTTGCGTTCACATATCCCAATGCATTCGCGTCGATTGTGCAGCACATCAAAGCCGTACAATATGCCGTACACATTCACACACAGTGTGTAACGCGCGTGAATGCGAGGAATGAGCATAAACTCGCTTTTATAATGTGCGCCGTACATTATACATAGGCATATTAAAATGTCGCCCGTGTGTGTTTTGTGTGTACACCACTCGTGTAACTGGTGTAGGTGCACCTATATCGGCTGAATAATGAACAATTCGACGAAAGGCGTGGAAAGGCATTTTAAGTAGATTGACTTTACACTTTGACTTATAGTCCAGCGCTCGGTCGCTCGTACGCGTTTTAACACCCATACGGCTCGTGCCTGTATGCTAAATTGCGCCTATATGTACTTTGACCCACATATAAATTGCAAGAGTCGCGCGTGCAATGTACTATATATGGTTACATTTTGTGCACAAGCAGCTTCCATCGTGTCAGCTTCATCCGTTCCCCGCAACTTATCGGGCGGGCAATAATAAGTTTTACCCAGCGAAATGCATTAAAACTTAATCAAGAGGAAAAGATAGCGAAAACTCGGAAGAGTTGAAGCGAACACAAAAGATACATCTCGCACGTTCGCCTATTATAAATGAAGACATCGTGTTTATGTTAGCGGGGAAAATTTCCATTAGACTTAATGCACCAGAAGTAGCCCTACTCTTGCTGCACACAATTGCCTGCCACTATATATAGCAGCCAATGCTCGTCTATATCTTGCCACGAGTTGGAAGAAAAATCTACCCTACATTGCTGCTCAATTTAAACTACTTTTATCACTGGCGCAAACTTGTAATGAAACACACAATAGTAAACCGAAAAAATTTACATAATTAAATAAGTAAAAAGTTGGTATGTAACAAATATATAAATTTTGTCGTTATGGAATGTACAGGCACAGTTGCAGGGGCTTTAGAAATCGCGTGTAAGAACTCGTCCCTTACATACACTTCCTTTTAAAAATCTGCAGAAAGGGTTTATTTATGTACGCCGGTCGCTTCACCGAGCTGCGCCGCGCTTGTCTTATTCCGTGGAGATTGTGTGTATATGTGTAGGCGGTTGGTCGCTTGGTCAGTTGAGGGAAGAACCGGTAACTCGGATACTCTGCGGTTTTCACTCGGCTTTGTATACACAGCCAGTTAGAATTTCGTTTGCGTAAGGGGTTGGGTGACTTGCTTTTTCTAACGATTTTGTCGAAGGAAACGCGCAATTTTATTTTCGACAAGAAACTAGCACGCTTCAAAATTATATTTTTTCCTCTAAAATTCGCTTATTTGTCCGTGACAAAAAGATGTAGAGCTATTTAAATTTACATTAATTCTTTCTCAAAGTTCGACGACTTTGTAATTTTTAAATGTAGAATTTACATTCGTCAAATTAACGTGTGGGTACGTTTTTTAATGTGAAACAGATGGAACAGTGGGTTCTGGAATTTACCTAACTACATTGCCAGTACTACAATTTATTGTATTTTTGAAATAAAGCCAAATCATTTGGCTGTCGATCGATGAACTTCAAACTGTTGATAAGTGCTTGTAGTTGCCCCGGCCATAGATTACAGTCTTACTACAGTCTACAGTCATAGATGGGACCGATTCATATCACGAATAAAGTTGTTACATTCTGATTATGAGCTTTTCAAGAATATCAATAGATGGAGTATTGTAAACTCGCGAGTGGAAAATAGAATATCTGATGTGTATATAAATACAAAAAAATTTCGAATACGTATAAAGTCAGATAGCTTTCTATTAATTCGATGATGATTGTAAATTATAGGTATTCTCTCAAATTTCAAATGGTGAAGTATTTAAACCACTTTTTTTAGTATGAAAATTCCATCATTGTATATGTTCTCAAACTCAAGTGAATTTTAATAGTGATATGATGTGCCAATACCATTAATATCAGAACACAGCAGCTCGGTACAGGGTTAAACTCGCTGATTTTAGAGTTGAATAAAAAGTCATGGAATAAATGTATCGCCAAAAACTCAACAGGAGTTAACAAAGTAAGTTTTGAAGTGTATATAGATACTTCTATTATGGAGACAATTTTGATTTATCATTAATTTTTCCACAGTTGATGTTTACCATACATTTGCATTCTCGAGGTCAAAATGAACAACTCTTCATAGTTTTTTCCATTAACTTTTGGTTGTATAAACTAAATCATAGTCAGTGCTAGTACTAGAGAGAGAAAGAGAGAGAGACAGAGATGAGCCCGGACAGATAAGAGTATGGCCGAGCGAGAGAGGGCGAACTGCGAGCGAGCGAAGGGGGAAAGCCAAAGGTTATAAAGCGCGCGGCTACGGGAAAGGATAAAGGATAACTAGTGCGAGTATATACGAGAGAGAGAGAGAGCCTTGCTAACTCCGCAGCGAGAGGTAGAGAGGGAGATAAAAGCTTGACTGCATAAAAGGCAACGTATAAAACTAAAGTTATATGCAGTCGCGAGGCAAGCGCGACCATTAATCAGGTGACTCTCTTTTTCTTTGTCAGACTAATACTAATAGTGTTGCGCCCTCTTAAATCATGGGTTTATTTCGTGTACAGCGCACTATATGCGGTGCGACTACTATTCGACTTTTCCAAAAGTCTTATTTACTATGTGACGGATATAGGAAACAGGCGTAGGAGGATTACGCGTCGACTTTCTTAATTGACTTTCCACTTCTTTAAGAGGTAGCTAAAATCTGTAAGATATGTTTTTTTTTTATGTCTCCTGTTTCTTTTATTCGAAATTAATTAATTTTCTAATCGGAGCAGGTCTATTCATTCTGCGACTAGAAGCTACACATGGTCGCTATCGTCATCTGAAAAGTCAAGTCAACTGCACGAACGACAATAAGGAGAAGTCCGTAGCAGCCAAACAAAGGCATCATGCTGCACATGGCGAGTACCTACCTCTCACTCCGCTTCTCCCTCATTTCCGACATTCTCTGCCAAAGGAGGCTGTGTGCAATTAGTCACAATTTGCCTCCCACGCGTGTTTTCTCTATCATTACCTTGCCTCTATTCCTCTCTCTTCTCTCTCTCACGTTCAGTTTCTCGAAGGTTATGACTTATTCGACCAGCAGCTATAGGCGACCAGCAGACACGAGTGTGCAAACTGTTGAAAACTTTAGCGGCGCTGAGTCACAGGAAAGCTCTGCAGCAACGCGCTGCTCCCGCGATTGTTTCAAGAGTGCTTAACTTTTGATTCAAACTGTTGCGATACTTGGTCGATGATTGTAGACAATGAAAAGCTGCTGGCAATAAAGAGGGCCAATCAATCATTTGAAAATTCAATGAGCAAACTAGCTGCAAGTCGATAAACACTCGGGATGAGTATAAAAGTCAGGCAAAATAAAAAGCAAAAAAAAACAATTTCTGATCGAAGAAAGTTTCGGCGTCGACACCTAATGTAGTATATACGTATACAAACGGAGGTATTTTAACAAAAGTTGGTGCGCGCGCCCACGCGCCAGCGAGCGAGAGTAAAGGCACGTCCGAAGTTGGTATAATAGCTTCTCATTAGCCTCCACGAACTTTGACGCTGGCTAGGCTCTCCCTTAAAGGTCGACGTTGCCGCGTGCGAGACTGGCTGACTGGCTGCTTGGCTGCCTGCTTACCGGAGTAGCGGAAGAACGAGGCGGTGGCAGCGAGTGAGAGAAGAGATCCTTTAATGGAGCGGTCTTATGCTTCGTCCTCCGGGAGAGACTTTGAGAACGCGCGCGAGAGAGATAACGCGATAGTTAGAATATATTGGCTCTGCTCAAAAAGCTTCAGTGCACGCGTGTGCGCCTTTATTGCTGGACGCGCTGTCGCACCTACTCTTGTGTATAAGTAGCGCCGTTCTTGCCGCTGATTGAAGTAGTTTTATTGGCGAGTGCACATTAACGTACAATGCCACGGAAAATAGCAAAAAGAGAAGGTCCCACCGAGATTTGAACTCGGATCGCTGGATTCAGAGTCCAGAGTGCTAACCATTACACCATGGGACCGCTTCATGTCGGCGATTCTCCACAAGACGGGTAGCTCCATCTTCACTCGGTGTACCGAGGCACACACCACTGACACACAGCTACAATGAGGCGAATCTCTCCCGCGACTACATTTGCCCGGGAGCGCATTTGAAAAGTCACACGTGCTTATTGTGTATATCGGCCAGCGAGTTTCTCTCTGCGCAGTGGTGCGCGGCGGGCGGAGATCACTCCCATAAGGCACGCGAGGAGAGAAATGATCCCTGCGCTCCTCGCGATATAAAGGCCGAACAAAGGCTTAGGCCGTGTATGTACATTTAGTATCGGTCCGCATAGAGGCGCGCACATATAAGTAATTACCGGTCAGAGCGAAAGACTCGACTGCTCATTGCTCGCGCGCTCCTCGCTCCTGGGCAAAGATTGCAAGTCCGGCCGAGAAAGGGAGAGAAGAGAAAAAGTCAGATAGGTACGAGAGCACATAATACATAAAATTGCATACGGCAGGAATGCGACTCGAGGCGCTGCTATACGCGAGCGAGCGAGAGAGACGAGCAGAACGAGAAAGATTGATTAAATTCGTTGGCGTTTTGTGTTTACGAGAGAGAGAGAGAGAGAGAGAAAGCGAAGGATGAACATACACTCGTGACCCGGGTAAAAGGAGCAGCTGCTACACTTATCTCGCTTATATCAACTCCTCTCGTTTGTGCTCCCAAGACTGCAGCAACTTCCAAATCATATTTCACACCACAAATTGTTTTTTATCGCGAGCACAAAGTGCGCATCGATTCATTGGCACGAAGAGGCTGCTTGGTGCTCGTGCGCCTTTTTCCGTGCGTAAAAAATTTGTAATTTTACAATCACAATCGAGGCACAGCCGCGGACCCCCCGTCTTCGAGAGTGCAATCGAAGAAAAGAATAAACTTGACGCATTGGCACTTGAGAATCCCCGTGAATCCGCTTGAAAAAAAAGCTACGCCAAGTGTGTAAGTAAATTTGAATTTAAAAAGGTAAAAGGCCGCGTGCGCGTGGCAATAAAGCACAAAGGCCGCGAAGACGCCGCGCGCGCGTACCTACAAGGACTGTGCACAATGCGAGCGAGAGCGAGGCACAAGGCTCAAAGGAAGCATTCGGATAAACGCCGAGGGAAGTAAGAAAAAAAAGATGGGTTTCCGACGTTCTTCGCCGTCGTCGATCGAAAAGGATATAGGATGCATCACGTCCGAGCGTCCCCGACTGCCTGCGGATTCTTCGCTTCTTTCTCTTTCTCATTCTGTGTGACGTGACTTCTCGCTCGCGCCCACCGACAATTGCCCTTAATGCAGCCGTTTATATATACCGTTCGCTACTTCTTCTTCTTCTTCTTCTTCTTCTTCTTCTTCTTCGGTTTTTCTCTTCTCGACTCTTGCTCGTCTCACGTCTGCCGCACGTTGTATATCTATTTCTTCGATATTTGAATGAGTGTAATTTAGTTCAAAGTTCGCGCAACTATATACGTACAAAAACAGATGCGTTCATTGATGATTTTCTATTCTCCTTCTTTTTTTCCTTCTTTCGTTCTTCAATTCGTTGAATCGTGCTCGTCAAAGACTTGGAACATTGACAGAAGCGAGTACTTGCAATAGCTGCGCGCTGATCCAATAAAATAACAACTTTGTCAGCTTGCAGCAGCAGCAGCAGCAGCAGCAGCAGCAGCAGTTGTGGCAGCAGTTGTAGCAAACGTGTAAGATCGATCAAGAGAACTGTGTAAACTAATCAAAAATGTGTACACGTAACGTTGCGAATTTACTGAAACTGTTAATCGTTCTTCACCAGTCAATTGTTTATTAAATAAAGCGCACGTCATTATATTTGCACCTCCGGGAGAATTGCAAGCGCAGAGACACGAGTATTTCTTGCTGGGACAAGAAGAGTCGACAAGACTCGACTTTTCGTATTTATTATATACATGTACTTGAGAAAAATCAGACATACGCGTAAAATTTGCCCAAGACATACCTTCGCGTGAAAAATGCTTCGCTCTCGGGCTCTGGAGCGCTGCTGTCTCTCGCCTGCGATACGCAATAGCTACGTATAAGCGCACACAAGGGCGCGCGCACGCCAATGTGCGAAAGAAGCTTCGTCGCCGCTGCCACTACTGCCACTGATGTAGACTGCGCTGCAGTACAAGCAGCTTTGGCAATGCTTCTTCGAGCTGCATATTAAACGCACACACGCACGCACACACTCGACGAGTGTAAACAATGACTCTCGCTTGTGCGCACGGGTCGTTCAACTTAAGACTTGCGAGCGAGCTTCCTCGTGTAAGTATCTAACCTGAGTGTTTGATTTTTCTCTCATCCAAACTGTATAGGCTTGTGTGAGTGAAACAGTGCATGGGCGACCTAACAACTGCAATGTCTTTATTTTGTCAAGTTTTTTTAATGATTCAGTTTTTTGGATAAATAGACTTGAAGTTTTATGAAAATTACATCGAATTTATGTATTTCATGAACATTAGATTGCTTTGACAATTTTTATGCATTGATTATTTAAATTACCAATAAAAATCAAATTATTTACTGAAAGAAATACTAAGAAACTGTCTACTCATCTGCTCAATTTCGAACGTTTTAAGCGAAAACTATGGTCTAGAAATTGCCAAAATTATATGCAGTCCAATTCAAAAGAACCACGTACAGACACACACAAACTTGCACCTGCAAATAAATGTAGGTACAAGAGCAAAGCACGATTCTTATGGAGCAGAAGGCGTGGTTTTGTGTTGCCGAGCGCGCTAGAATTCCTTTTGTTGGCCGTATGTGTACGCGATGTGTATAGCTCGAGCGCGTGTGTTGCTTTGGAAAATCGCTTTTCGCATTTCCAACTCCGAGCGCGTGTCGCGTTTACAGAGCTTTGAATCGGGCTTAAACTCTGTACACACACCTCGCTGGATATACGCGTGCAAAATGATTTCCTTGCATTGCACAGCTTCGGTCCCAAGATATACTTTACTTATTGTGTTAAAAATATTTAAATTTTTACGAAAAAAAAACAACAAAATTTAAAAGAATTTTATTTAATTCACTGCATAATTCACTGTAAAATGTACATCTTAAATTCTTGAGCTTGAAATTTGCGTCCGAAAAAAGCATTTCAATCACGAGGTGGCATTGAGAATAAGCACAAATCGAACGCTCGACGAAGAACGAGCGTTTGTGTGAGAGCAAAATAGAGTGAGTGAAAATCGAATGTGGGTCAAGTGACTGTGTATAGAGAGCGAGGGAGAGAGAAAATCGCGATAGACTCCCAATATGTGCTTGCCGTTCAATAGTAGAATAAAAAAAAAGCAAATAAAGCCATGCGAGTTGATTATTGATGTTACCCAATCAGGCGAAAAACAACTATGTAAAATTAGCCAGCAGCAGGTTTTTGCTTCACTAGTGTTATTTTCTATCCGGAAAAGTCGCATGTATCGATGAATCAGAAGTCGACTACTATAGGCTATAGAGGATAGGCGCACTGCACCGTAGCATGTATTTATCATATCTCTTTGACACTCTTTTTTACCTCGCGAGCTCGCGCGCTTATATATAAACTCGGTGGTGTACAGTCGAGCTTGCAGCCGTGTCATTTCAAATACATATCCTCGTTTTTGCTCTAGCAAAAGCAATCTTCATGCGCGCGAGTTTATGTTTATGCAAATATTACGGTACTGGAGGAGCTGCGCAAAGAGAGAAAAGGAAAGGGTCGAATGATAAATTTGTCCGGGGATTTTCAATGTTTATGAGCAAATGCCACCGCGCTGTATATGTATCCGTGCGCGTTTTTTTTCTTGTTTTTTTTTTTTTTTTTTTGAATGCGTGAATTTATTTTTACCCAGGAATACAGAGAAAGCACTATAGAATAAAAATATGAAATATCTTTTATGCCGGGCGGGCTCGCGAGGATGCATGTGCGCCACTGTGTGTGCCTCAGCTATATATACACGCACGCGCGCATAGAGCTCGCTAAAAAACATATGTCAACGCGCTACGGCGCACGCAGTGAATTGAAAGCGCGATTGTTACATTTTTAGCACGAAAATTTTTTATCCGATACTCGCGCGCGTGGCTCTTTCAATTTTTTCTTCCTGCTTCATGCCGCCAGCAACCCCAAAGATATTTCGAAAGATCGTTGGCGCGAGACGTTGATATAAATGAATTCGTTTTCAGTCTCAGCCAATAGTAATTACAAGGGCAAAAAAATGAAGGAAAGAGGAAAAAGAAAATATAACGTCGATTTTCTTTGTCTTTCTCGACCAATTAGTCAGTGCGCGAGCGGCGCGATTTTTTGACGACTGCATCGTCTGTGGCAGCTTTTTACGGTCGCGCTAATTGGCTTCTTTATGACGAGGCGTTGCAGCAACACACGCACTAGTTACCACGGGGCTTTTTCAATTTTATGTATTCGCGCTGGTGCTGCAGTGAGTCTCTGCTCTCTTTTTGCGTCTCGCGCGGGCTGTTTTAGGACGGTTAAGGTTGCAGACATTTCGAGGCTCTTGAGAGCTACCGAAGCCGTACACGGCTTAAAGTCGCGCGTACCTATA
This sequence comes from Trichogramma dendrolimi, assembly GCA_034770305.1. Taxonomy (NCBI): domain Eukaryota; kingdom Metazoa; phylum Arthropoda; class Insecta; order Hymenoptera; family Trichogrammatidae; genus Trichogramma; species Trichogramma dendrolimi. The sequence continues at coordinate 984,772 of JAPMIB010000070.1, read as the reverse complement.
TACACGCGCATTATTCATGAACTTGGCAACGCGTTGATTGCGATCTGGAAAACGCGTAACCTTTTGCGGCTACACGCCAAGATTGCCACACATCGATCTTGTACGTGATGCCGGGGAATTTCACGTTTTGTGAGAAAATTTATTGATTCCAAGAGCAAGTCGGTGAAGTTTATTAATCTCCTAACTTGCCATGGGTGCTGTGCTGCCTTAACTTACTATAAAGACTCGTTTTTTTTCTTTTTTTTTCATAATTCATAATAACGAGCCTTAATTGGACTTGCATCGCGCAAAATTATTAGGCTATAAATATTATTAATCTAGATTTAAATGATCGCAAAACTCATTTAAAGATTTCCCAGGTACTATACGTCTTCGGCTTAATCAGCTGGTCAATCAACCGCATGCAGATCGATCCGTCTCCAGCCGCTCAACAAACTCCCAACCAACCGAGCATGAACAATAAAAATTTTGCACCAAGGAAAGTAAACAATTATTCTCGTCAACATTCGAATTCAACAATTAAACATATAATTTTCCGTTTGCGGTGCCGTAAGAGCCGAGGCCGAGTTTTTGTAAAGTTTTATTTTTCATATTCATCAGGGCGGACACCCCCGTCGCAAGGAACAGTTTCGTTCGTCGACAGGAAAGAGTATAACGACTTGCTGACTCGATAATAAATTTTAGCCGCTCCCGCGTGTGCTTTTCAACTACCCCCTTTCGCTCTAAGACGTTTTCTTATCGCGATATGACGTGCTTGGAAATTGCGTTGAGTTTTATTTTTTTCCTTATTGCGTTGCGTTGCGCTGAATACGTTTTCAAGGGGAAAATGAGGGTTGCTTGTGTATAACATTTCATGTGTACGCGCCAACATGTACCTCTACATGGACGATATTGCAAGGCGCACGCCCGATAAGGCTCGCAACTGAAAAGTCTGACTACGCCGCAAATTTAAACATCGCTTCGATTCTCAATTGCATTTTACTAATAGCGCAGGACATTTCACGTAGATATCGCACGAATTTTACGCATCCCATAAATATTCAAGCCTGGCGCTCACTCCCGTCGCTTTCTACCGCTGCTCTATGCTCTCTCGTTATCTTTTGTGCCGCTTGCCGCCCTTCACGTCAATTAGAACGCGATTTGACGAGTGCGCCGGGCCGGGGAGTGGAAAAGAATACACATAGGAAAAAAAATCTATCGATTCAGCAACTTTCTGGGCACATTAATGCCGCCAATTTTCGAATGCGCGATGGAGCTCCGAACAAACTAACTTTTCGCTTTTCGACTCGAGTGTTGGATATGGCATAAGACTACGTTGAAAGGAGCCATTGAACCGTGCCCGAATCGTACCATCGAAATGTTTTGTTCGGCAGCGAGGATCGATATTGTTCCTGTGATCGAGCTTCTGCCGCACGTGAGCCTGCGCACGCTTATACATGTAATTTGCAGTTCCGAGCTCGGTCCTTAAAAAATGAATTTCGCCGGGAACATTCACGAACACATTTGTTTAAGCAAAGTTGAATGAGCAATTAAATTTTCCTCAAGAGGTTTTATGCAAATAAAGTAAACAAGTCCGTATACAACGCGAATGAAGCGCGAGAGAGGCACATCTGCGCGCGCACGCTAACGCGTATAGCTCGCAATTCGCCGTTCGTTGAAACTTTTCGACAAACTCCACTTCATTTAAGCTTCGAATACTAATTAATACAAATTCAAAGTAATTAGAGTAGGCTTGAAAAAAACATCTTATAAATTGAAAAGTTTTTATTCGTGCGGAGGTGGGAGGAACCATTGAACTTTAATATTCGATTGGCCCATTGCGCATAAACCTTTTCATTTATTATTGAATAATTAATTCACGTATACGCTAGGTGTGTTGTAAATTTTATTTTTTTTAAATTCTACAAAAAAAATTGTTCAAACCGTGCAATGTTGAAGTTCAATTTGAAAACTTTTCAATCAACGAATTAGCAAGCGAAGTCTAATTAATCAGATCATTCTCTGTTGAGAAAGCAAATTTCCCAAAGGGGGTATGCAATAATACCGAACTTCTAATTTATAAAGGTCTTGATCCTCTTAATGCTTGCTAAAACTCATCCTCTTTTTTCGTCTCTCACTCTCTTTCTTTCTCTTTTGTCCTCGACCTCCCTTCCTTTCTCTCTTTCTCTATTTCTACATATATATTCTGTAACTCTTATGTTTATCACTTTGCCTTGGACCGAGGCTGAATTTTCCATTTTGCATTCGCTTATTATACGTTAATTCTTTCTTTCTAAAACGGATTCCTGCTTTCTTCGTCCTTATGTAGTCTCGTTGCCGATGTTACTACGCTAAGCTTCGTGTGTGCGACTAGTTTTTTTTTGTTCGTTTACTTGCTCCAGTCGGCGGGATAATGAAACGCGTTGGATGAGTAGAGAAGATCCGGAGTGCGTATTAACGAATGATTAAACGTCAGGCGCAGAAGAATGAAAAAATGCAGACGAGAGGACTAAAATAAAGAAGAGAGAGAGAGAAAGGGAGTAATGGCGAAAGCGTAAGAGATGAAGAAAGAGGTTATGCTTTGTAACATTCATTAGTCATGAGCGTGAAAATAGAGAAGATAGGCTATTTTCTTGGGCGATGACAGGCGAGAGTGACGTGGAGCCAAAACAATGTTCCCGTTTACCATTTGTTTTTGACTGATTAAAGATTGTCTGGCCAAGAAAGTGGCCACGAGCGAAAAATTCTTTTAAAATTGACATGATAATTTTTGACCTTTTTCATATTTGATACAGGATCATAAAATGCCGTTTGGTCTCGGCATTTCGCCGATAAATTTTTCTAAAAGTAGTAAATATCACTTTAATTTAACTACAAAGGAACAGTGACGCTTGGATGCATAGAATTTTCATACTCATAAAATAACAATTTGTCTAGAAAACAATAGTTCGAGCTATTGTAATACTATATATAGATATCGTTGAATTTGTGACATTTGCCTATATTTATTATTAAAAACGATGCACAGCGTTAAGATTATTCGTTGGAGCATGTTTTACCTATCGGTCTCGTCATCTTTTTCTGTATCTCTGTTTCTGGCTGCTTCTCTGACTGCCTTTATATAAGAGTACCCCGATAACAGAAGTTCGGCTGTATATGGTTGGCGCAGTCGGCGGCACGTGCCCTTTTTTCGACGATGGCAACGTCGTCGTCTACCATGACGAAACTCTCATGTTGCCTCCTTCTTTTGCACTCCCTTTTATGTGTGAGCGGGGGTTATAAGGATTGTGCTTATGGTGCTTTTCTTTCTTCCCAAAAGCTCTAGCTGAGCTCGTTTTGTCTCAAGTGTCAGTGTAAACGTGCGCACACGAGAGAGTCATCATCTCGACGTGTTAATGAATTATTTTCGATGAGCGTGCGGAAGAGAGATTATCCCGACACTGCAATCCTTCCTGATTGTGTGTACTGCTTGCTAGTAGTTTCCTAGCTTATTTACCCAAAATATTCCATGCAATCCCTTATTTATTTATTAATTTATTCAACCTCGTATCATTTGCATCGGAATCAATTGAAAAAAATTCTCAGCGCAAGAAGTAAACGTGTGTAAAGGCGTGAGCCACTGCATCCCCAAAGCAAGCACTACGCGAATTCTTCTGCCGTATCACGCAGTCCGCGTGCAGTCATGCGAAATCAGCCCCCAGTTTCATCAAACGAAAAGCAGCGAGCACAAATAATATACGAAAAAATGGCTCATACGGGGCGTGTGGCACGCACGAAACAAAAACCTTGTGGTGCAGCGGTACGTCGAAAAAGGAAACGAGGTGGCGGCGGTGATATCAGGGGCGACAAAACTCGTAGGGAGCCTGATCGTGATAGCACTCGAGAAAAAAGTCTGCCACTTCGTCGCATATACAAGAGAAAAAGAGAGAGAGACTGAGAAAGAGAAAACAGAAAAATAAAAGCATTATGCAAATTATACGAAGAAAAGATTTTTGTACTTGGGTGAGTGTTACGATGGTCGATGATCTGAATTTTTCATACGCAGTTGTAGAAATGGAGTGGCTTCAGACACATTTTGCCGGATAATAGTTAAAATGGAGTGAAAAAGTCACTCCTCGTTTACGAATAAAGCGGCGTGGTTGCGACTTGTGCACCGCTAGAAAAAACATTGTTGCAGCCACTACCTTCCCCATTTTTACTTTTACACATGCTCTCCCTCTCTCTCTTTCTCTCGTTAATTAATTCGCTTTTCTCTTTTCTCCGTCAAACTTATACATCGAGCAGTCTGTAAAATACTATTCCTCCCTCTGTGTGCGAGTCGGACTGGTGGTGGTTCTTAATTAGCATTCACGGATCAACGCTCATTTGGAATTCTTTCGTTTTATGTAGGCAACAAGCGAGCTCCCTCTCGCTCGTCCACGCGCGCCAACAAGAGAGCGACCGAGCGATGCTTTTTGTCTTGACAAAACCGGTGACGCGGCAAATTGGGTTTTGGACACGCATCGTAGAGTTGCTATTGCGCTGTGTAAAAATGCACAGCACCTACCGCCATGCCCAACACACACCGAGTATCGCCTACGGGATCGTAGAGCGTGCACTGCAATTCCTCCTATGTATGATATGTGTTACCTATATATCTATACGTACCCAACACCTTCAAATTATAAAAGGAAGCTACCATTTGTGAAGGAAAAATTGGAAAAATAGTCTCGTTATTTTTCCCTAGTGCGCTTTTTTTATTCAGATTTTTTCAAGCTCATTTTTATTTTATTTAGTTCTGCTACTCTTGGTGGAATTATTTTAATACAATGAATTAAATTTATTTAATAAAAGTAAGAATAAAATTTAGTAATACAAGGTAATGTGTCACGATACCGATAAAAACATTAATTTCAAAAGGTATAAAGAAGTAAAAATAAAACGATTTCTGAATTTTTGGGGTAATGATATTATTGTATACCGTTTGAGGTTGAAATTAACCACTTGGGGGTTTGGGATACGACATTTATAGTTGATAAGTTAACGATGAATTGTATATATCGCGAAAAATCACCAAACATGACAAGTTGTACTCATTGGGAAGCAATGCGAGAGCTAAAGGCTGTAAACATGGTTTCTATAACGAAGGAAAATAACACGTGAAGTATACTTATATACAGAGACACTTTCTATAATCAAGAAGCATTACATCCCCATTTTCACTTCTAATCGAGCGCTAACCTCACTTGTAACAATTGGCAAAAGGAATGAACTTCGTGCCACGCAAAATTTTTACGATAAAGGAATTTTTAATTCAACGCTTGAAGTAATCAAATGCGCTATTGTACACGTGCTCTTAAGTCAAAATCTCTTGTTTCATGATAAGTTCACACTTCCCAACGCTCAACTTACAGCCAATAGGCTTAAAAACTGATACATTGATTGATTCAGCAGAGAGGAACTTTTGTAATTTTTGGAAATAATTCAACTTTTTATTCTTTCGATTATACCTTTCGAAAAATAATTCATCTTAAGCGAGAAAGAAGAAGAACGATGAAAACTTTAATTTCTACAAATATTCATGACCTTTTTTTTCTCACAGCTTTTAGTTATGGGCTTCTTTGTTGATTAAAATTTATGTAAGTTCATGCACTGACAAGGAGGATTGCACGCAAACCAAGTCCCTTACTCGCACTCCTACTTTCCTCTGGCTTTCGTTCTCCTCGAAGCTTTTTTTTGCAATCAAGTTATACCTACGCATTTAGACTCGAAAGTCAACTATATACGCAGCGAAGCGAGGTTATGCAGCGGCAACAGCCGCGCTTCACTTGTGCGAGCAGCGTAATTAACGTTAATTTTTTAATTAAAATGTCGCCAGTGCCCTTTCTTTCTTCTGTGCGTTGCACGCGCGTTCACCTTTGTGCTGCTGTAGCGGAAAAAATGTGGTAGCTGCGAATGTGTGAGCACAAACACATTTATCGCAAAAGTGGGTAGAAAAACGCTTTCTACGTAATCACCCCAAGAGGAATTTGTAAAAATTATTCATAAAACTTATGAGAGGCAATGTACCAATAGTTATTATAATTTTGTTTTTCTGTGTTAATTCATTTGATATGTTTTTTAGGTAAATTGATCGAATTTTTACAATTTAAATAAATTTAATTAAGTTTGCAACAACATCGCTTCAAATGACTTATTAAACTTGCATACCTTAGATGACAACAAGAATTTCGGTCTTTTTCAGGAAATTTCCAGCTCAGCATTCATATTATCAACGAATGGTGTATTCATATATTTTTGTCTGCCTTTTCATTCAATCACTAAAAATGCGCTTGGGTACTGAAAAAAACTCATATGTTTGGTTGTCACTGCAAGCCACTAATCGATAGTCAGTAAGCAAATTCGCGTATATCGTGCTGATATTCAGTCAGGAGCTTTTGCGTTGATGAAATAACGAGAGACAAATCAATTTTTGGCCCCTGCAAGCTTGCTGCGAAACCCTTTGTGTCCCACTGGAAGTTATTTCAATATCACAATCAGGTATCCACGCTATCCTCGCCCGAGAATGTTTATTCAAGAAAAAATAAAACCTGCGCACATATAATAGGCTTACGAAGGATTTTTATTAGCGTGAAATTGCGACATATCGAGATATTGAAACTACAGAAACAAGTGAGTACTACAGATACACGATTTTGATCAATAACTTTTTGATGTATTATAGTATGGCAACTATTCACATAATATTTTTTTATTGACAATAATCATTTCGACACGTTTAATACTTTTTCCTAATTGCGTAAAAATATAGATTAATTTTAAATAACGGAAATATTTTTTGCTCCTCGAAATTGAAGCGAGCTTTTATATCTGGAGTTTTCGATACAATTTCCCAGGTGAGATGACGGGGGAGGGATACCTAACGGTTTCATGCCGGGAGCTCATGTAAATTTTTAGCGTGCATTCATTTTAAAAATTATTTAATTGCGAATAACCGAATGTAAATACTCAACTTCAAGTATATCTGGTTCCCTTCTTCTCAATCTCTCTCTCTTGAATATTTGCTGCGCAAAAAGATTTTTCCGTACTTTTATGTACTTTGTACGATAAAAAAAAGGAAAAAATCAGACGGCAAATATCGTCAATCAGTAAATGGATAGAGGATCCGCTGAGTGAGTTTTGATTAACGCTACGTCTATATAGCATGTACGGATGTCTGATACTTTTTATTTTCATCGATTCGCGCACCACAAAAATCGAGTAGGAGGAGGCAGTATCGCCCGGACACGTACTATTGCGCTTCAACTTGTTATTATACGCGCTTTCCACTCGGCTGGTCTTGTACACGTACGAAACACGCACGCATGTATATCGCGCGCACACCCTCGCGCAAAACCCACACGAGCTTGCACTTTTCTTTGGCAATTTTTTTTCTGTATTTCCAATATTATATGCAAGCTGTGTAGAAGCTGCTACACACACTCGTGCTATGTAAATGAAAATCTATGGCCCCTAAGGTTATTGAGTTTTTACCGCTGTGTGTGTGTTTCCACCATACTCCTCGTGCTTGTATCGTGCCTAGAGCTTTGATGAATGTACGTCCCCTTTTCAGTACAATTTTTTCAGCTATAATAACATTGAGATATCGTAGTCTTATTTGGTACGAGATGCTTGTTTCGTTTTTCACGCGCAGAGTTAGGCGAATCCAAGTTCGGACATATTCATAACTTGGTGAAATGATCCAAGTCATGAAGTAATGTAGCAGCACGAGGTTCAATTCAAAGGTAATTAGGGTTGAATGGGGCTCAGAGGTAGAGAAACTCGATGAATAGTCAGGTAACTTCCAGCCAATCCGCATCGTAAACAGCAAGTATATTAAACAATAAACAGGAACGGCAGCATCAGTTGCAGTAGCAGCAGCAGCATTAGCAACAAGAGTAACACACGCTGGCTGTGCGATGTATAGACTGCTTACAGACAAGAGTGCGTAGTATCAGCAAGTCCACGAGACTTGAGTCGGCAAAGCACAAAGTTTGAATGACGTGTATGCAGGTGTATACGCGAGCGCTGTATACTTGCAGTTATATATATATATTTTGTAGCTCAGTTGCGGGACTGGTTTGTGCAAGTAGAGAGAAATAGCCGAGTACAGGGCATAATCGAGCGCTCAAAACGTTTCTTCATGCGCACACCTCGCAGAGTTATGTCAGCGACGGCGACGGCGACGTCGGCGGCAGTGATATATTATACTATAGTGGTGTGTGGGAGTGTATTGTCAAAAGAACAGAATTGCTCCCTTGTGCCTGGCTGGCTGCTGTCTATCTGTCTCGCGCTGTTCGGCGCAATATGAAGCTGTGTTATTATACATCTGCGCGTGTCCTAGTCGAGTTGAAGCCGTATAGAAAGAGAGAGAGAGAGAGAGAGCGAATATCGCGAGCGAGCGCGCGCGCGACAATCGAAATGGACGAAATGGAATTTTGCAACGTGCTTGTACGCATGTGTTGTATTTGTGCGGGTACATAAACCCCCCTACATACGTGCCACATTCATAGACTGCTGCAACATTCGAGGTTGAACTGGCTTCTGCAGTTCCGCTAATGAAGTGAATGTTGCGATTGTTCGAATAGTTAGGCCGCTCGCAGATTTTCATTAATATGACAAAGTTCAAACTGTAGAGAACTCACTGCTGTGCGCTGCTGTGTAGCGTTTCATGCTACATGTATAAGGGACAAAGTTGAGCTGCAGGATTTGATGTAGATACGGTCGATCGCTGCAGTGCACACATTGTGGCATTAGATATAAGCGAACAATTACGTGTCCCGAAGCCATGTAAATGATGGATGCGTTGCTGCAGCTCGAGTATATACACGAAACTGGCGGCAGACAGATTCAAAGGAGAAAAAAGACTAGGACGAGATGAAAATTTCGACGATTACTCTACTTGGTAGTATATATGGGAAAAGAAGCTAAAAATACTGCGCCGATCAGAAGTGGTCCTCGAAAAGAGAAACGATCAGGCCGCGCCGTGAGCGGCACTCAATAGCTGAGAGCTGCGGTGTCGAACGCAGGAAACTCTTATGGTCTTCCGTCTAAACATCATCATCTTTGTTACGACAGCAGCAGCAGCAGCAGCGGCGGCATCTGTGCGGGACCAGGCGGGGAGTGACGAAAAACGAGTAAACAAAGAAGTTGCAAGGGCAGAGCACTAGTTGTAGGTAGTAGTTGTAGTAGGTAGGTATAGGCTGTGTCGAGGCAGAGTGCAACGGAATTTCAAGAACCACTCGTGCACCCTGCGTCTATATATAGCACACACTGTCTGCTTGCAGATAACTCGATATAGCACGAGAGCGTAAAGCAGTTTCGCGCGAGCAGTTCATGCTGTTGCTGGGAAATCGATGCCCCTACTGCGCGAACCAAAGTGAAAAACAGGGTTAACCGCCCCTCGCGACCTCTTTGCCCCGTGCCCGTTGAATCACCGGCTAAGAAGTAGAGAAAGCTCGACGACAAGAAGGAAACGAGGTCTTAGACTTTACGCCAGATGAGTGCATGCAAGAACAAGTGTCTTATTTATAAGATTTTTCTTCCCAAGACTTCATGCTCTCTTCTTTTTCTTTTACTCACTCCTACTTTCGTTGTAATAACTCGTAGGTATGCTCGTTCAGAAAAAATATAGTTATAATGTCGAGCTAGTAGAGTTGAATAGAAATTTATTGTTTCCCAAAAAATGGCCTGGTTACAACACTTTTAAGTGTAAGCGAGGTGTTATATAATATAAAAATGTTTACTTTTCGATTTTTCAATATTGTACCATTTGATATAGTAACAAGTCGATTAAAAACTTATAATACATTTGAGAAGAAATTAATTATTAGAAAATGTAGATACTTTAATCTTTACTCATTTTTCCCCCGAACTCATGCGACATACTCCTCTAAAGATGAATTAATCTACGATTATCGCGTTCATAAATGGAATTAGCTACGTGCATGTATCGTGAATCGGCACGAGCTCGTCAAATAACAAGTCACATGATCTTATTGAGCATCAAATACCTTCCATGTTCAATGTGTTCTTGTATACGCACGAAAACCTCTATAAATATATGTACGCGTACGCGTACAGGCCGTGTGCGTAGGTGTGCGTGTTTGCACTCCCTCATGGTCGTAATACACATAGATACATGCGCGTAGGAATATACACCCGGACCCATAGGCGTGTGCGTAGTCACCAAATGGAATCCAGCAGTATATAGTACGGCATAATCCTATTTTCGCGAGCGAGCGAGGCCCTGTATATGTAATCGCGAAGGGGAATCGGAAGCTGATTATATCCAGGGACCATCAGACGGCAAAGTTGAGTCGCCGCCGCCACGAGAGTCAGCGTACAGCATAGGCTGTAGGGCAGCGCAGCCGCCGCCACCACCACCGCTGCAGGGGACACGCTGGACTCTATTCATTTGTCGCATTATCTGTTGTGAAAGATAGAAGCAAAGTGGAGGGGCAAAAGCAATCATGTGTTGGGTTTGATACTTTATAATTTGATGTTGCTGCTGTTGCTGCTGCGTTACAGTGGCGATGCTAGATTTTCAGTCCCTTTCTTGCAATGCAGCCGCTACAGTTAAATATATAGTATACACTCGGCCGTCCCAATTAATTGTTGACGACGTGCTACTTAAGCTCGTTTTTTTATGCGATGATTTCACGAGTTGACGATTGCTCGCAAGATTAGATTCAATGTCGTATAGGGCCATACAATAGCGCTATACGCTGGAAAATTATAAATTGAGATTTTATCTTGGCAAGGTCGCGCATGAAACCGGCTGGATAAAAGTTCTGGAAGCTTTGGTAACCAACAGCAGCCGTCACTGTACTTAGAAACTCGCAAAAATTTGAAAGTTGTAAGTACGATTCCGTGTTACGTGTGTGTTGCGCCTTGAGAAAGTAAACAATTACGAGCTGCCAATAAATTTCCAATAAAGCCGGTGTGTTGTGTGGTCTTATTTTCTTTCTATATTAAGCTGTGTGTGTGTGTGTGTCTCTCTCTCTCTCTCTCTCTCTCTCTCTCTCTTATATTTCATTGATTCTTTTTTCTCTCTCGCTCTCTCCCTCTCGTTGAAACTCGGCGAGAGCTAGTGAGCGCAGTGGTCCTCTAATTTCATCCGAGATTTCATCCCCATAGTTAAAGTTAACTTTTTCCCTGCGAGGAGCGAAGAAACCGTTTTTTTTCTCTTTACTTGCTCGCACGCGCACAGACGCATTTCCAGTTGGCTTGACTGCACCCTCGCGCGAGTAAATACAAACGCGCAAGTACTCCTGGGCTACTGCTACTGCTGCTGTTGCTGCTGCTTTTGCTGTCGCTGGTCAGCGCTCCGCGTTACAAGCGAAATTGAAAGAAAATATCGCCTCTTTCTGGCTCGTATACATACACACGCGCACACTCACGTGGACTATAGCACATATGACTTTGCGAGTATGCTTGCGGTGCTGGAGTCCGCAGAGAAGAGAGATAAGATCGCGATGGGGTCTGTATGCGTTCGTACAGTGAGTATATGAGAATTGCTACAGCTGGACGAAATTACTTTTTCGTAAGAGTACCGAGTATGTGTGCACGCGTATAGATACGTCGAGTTTAGCGGGGGGAATAATTTCTCGTTGTCATAAGGACTCGAGCTTATAAGGTTTTGCTTTGATCGAATTTGACAACGTATCGGTGAAAAAGATTTTGCCCAACTCCTTGCATCGCATCTTTTTTTTCAAAGTTGAAACAAAAATACATTTTTCTCATTCTGTTTCATCATCGAAGCAACTTTCATTCGCTAAAATTATCGCTGACTTGTAAAGAAAAAGTCCAGTTATAAACTTAGTTTGTTTACACTCGATCGGTAATCACTGCCGTTTGAGTAATTAGCCTACATGGGAGATAATGGGAGACACGCGCTTCGGATAACTAGAGTCGGGTTTCTTCGGCACTTGCAAGCTCGAAACACACTCGTGCGTGTAATCACCGACGCCTCAAAGACCGATGACCGAGATTGAAATAACAAACTGGCGGCTCGACTTTTCGGATAAATGAAATGGATCCCGTGCGTACGGTCGAGTCAGTGAGCAAAATTTTCAAGTCAAATATAAGCGAGCCCTTCTATGCGATCGACTAAAAGGATAGAACTCTCGCTGCTCTCCGGCGCAAATGATTGCGAAAGATTATTTTACCATCAAGTTCTACGTACACTTCCATTAATCTCGTCGATTGGAGAGCTTGGCCTCCCTATATATATGCATGCACACACATCGACTGTACACGGCTACGAAGAGCGAGAGAAAGAGAGAGACAGGCAGAGAGCGGGAGACGAGAATGCAAATTTTTTCCATGAAAGCTACTTAGGACGTCGACATACGCATACTCTCCGGGTGATGAGTGAATGTATGAGATGCAAATGTATAATGCATGCGCTGATGGAGAGTCCTTTAGGACGAGACGAGCTGCTGAAATACGGCACTATAGGCCAACGTTTTGTTCCCAGAGAATAAATACATTTCAGCTGTTGCATTTGCGATGACAACGATCTACTTTCGATGCTGCATTGCCGAGCAAAAATGCGAGTTTTACTATGAAAAAAGAAATCTTTTTTCATAAAATTGTTTCTCGGTCGATTGTTTTTCGATACTCGAAATTTGAATCTGGATCATGAAAAGCTCATCAAAAGTGGAGGTGATGCTGAAACGCATTTAAACTCGGTAGTGCTGCTGGGTCACTCCTGATGGCGAAGCTTCTGCAGTATAACGAGATTCGAATGAAAATGCAAATTAGCATGATCGAAATCTCTTCAGGTAATACGACACGCATTACGTATGCTTTGGTCTCTTTTTTTTTTCAAACGCAGCCTTGCTCAACAATATTTGTTTTTATAGTTGTTTTTTTTACAGCTTACTGCAATGCAAAGATCTCGTCTTTGTTGCAGAGATTAGCTAGTTATATGCAGCCGGAGCATTTAATTTGCTGCGTCTCAGTTTATGTTTGCCTTTTGTCGAGTATGAGTATCTGATTGCATGTGCATCATTGATGCTGGATCATCCGCTTCCAAACGAAATTTCGGAGAAAGAGAATGAGTTTTCAGCGGTGATCAGTCAGGATTAAAAAACCCGCTCGACATTTTGCTTTTTTCATAAATTCATAGGACAAATGGGCTGCAAGCGAGTTTTTTGGGTCGAGATCGATAATATCGACAACGACACAACAAAACGCGCAATAGCAGCCGGAGTCTAATTGAAGATCGAATCAATCATAGTACGTCTAATCTAAATAAATTGCTCTCTCTCTAGTAAAATGGAGTGCTGGCACATACTGCGTTGATAAATTGCGACAATTACTCTTTGCTTCGGGGGAATTCCACATGTGTGCTGCTTTGCTCGGCTTCAGCGCAGTAGCAACAGCTCTACTGCTCTCTCATACATAGAAGATACTGCTACCCCCGGCCACACGTGAAAAAAACTTGACGGATGGTAAAAATAAAGGTAGAAATAGGGGGTTGTTTTCGCGCGTAATTGTGCTCAGCTTTTCTCTCGTCTTATGAAGTGATATTGAGAGTAAAATTTTTTCTCTTCTCAATGTCTAGATTTAAAATTGTTTTGCGATTGCGTAATAATTTTCCCCAATACGTAGTTGTCATTACATTCTTACAACGCATCTCTATGCGTATTCAGTCTAATACTCAGCGTCTAAAAAAATCCACCCATCCCCCGGATGGAAATCTCATTTCCACGCGACTATTCGTCAGCGGAAATTGCGGCGAGAGGAGTGTCTGTCTGTCTTAAAAATCGGAAATTTTAATAAATCTCTTGGAGGCTTGTGGGTTCGGGGAACAAATTCGTTCGGCACACATAACTGTTTCTCTCGAATAAACATCTTACTCCTGGCTGGCTTTGCATATGCACACTTGTGTATGTATTCACACGTGCGCACACCTACAGCCACGCACATAGCTTGTATAAAGCTCACAGTTGCTGGGGCGTGTAAAGAAAAATTCTATTCGACCTCCCTCTTTTACGGCAGCCTCCCCCGATCGTTTGGAAAAAATTCCAAGCACGTCGTCAGAACGTATTTATTGCATCTTTTTTCGCGGATGACCGCTTGTTTCGTGTAAATCATTGCCGCATCGGGTCTCCTCTTATTCTCCAGCTTCTCTCTTTTTCTTGCGTTGCAGCTCCTTCTTCTTCTTTTACTCTTACTTATGCGGGGGCTCGATTTTTATTGAATGGAATTTCGCTTTACAGTCATTTGGACCCTTTTTACGTTTCTCGGCCTCGCATCCTATCTTGCTCGCGTTGCTTGCGTGTTGGTTTTGTTTTTTCCGTACTTGAGTAATTTGCACAAGTACGTTATTTTTTACCAAGGTTTTCACGTAATTTTTTCCATCTATTCCATGATACTTTTAATCTTTTTTTTTTCTTTTATCTCACCAGCAGGAATTTGATACACCTTACAGAGAATGCAGGGGGTTCTAAGGGTGTGCATTCAGCACATTGCTCCAAGCAGTATCTATTACGATTCATGGAACAATCGGGCACAATTATCTCCTTATTTACAGCATTTTGAATTGAAAAAATAAGGCCAAATCAAGAAAATATCCTTCAATTCTGGTGCATTCGGTAGTCGTTAATTTTCATCGAATTTTCATTCGTCTCGAAGCGAAAAATTGCCTGGCTACAATATTAGCGCCCGACTTTGCGAATGCCGTCTCACAAATCTTATCTAAAATTCATAATCAGGCGACGTCGTGGTCGATTCACAAATCCGAATATCTCTCAGCAAAATCCCTCGGAATCCTGTCCTGTCTGCCTCCATCCAACTCTCGCGACAACTCGGATTCGACTGCGGTGGCGTCGTCTCTTTCTTTTTCGCGTCAATTTTTTTTCCTATATACACATTTTCCGTCCATTGCCCGTTTGACTGTTACCACAACGACCATTCGAGTCCTGGATAAAGTTTCCAATATCCTACGTCCCTTGCTGTGAAATACACTGCAAAAAACGGAGGAGAGACCGAACTTCTTTTTCTCTTTCTCTCGTTCTTCTTTAGTCTATCCTGCCGTAAAGTGTGACTCTGAGAAATCTTTTCTCGGTGGCATCAATCAGACTTTTATGTGTATAGTTATTTAAACGATATAAGACTTGCATCTTTATTTTGGTTAAATAAAAAAAAATCTTGAATTCATAAACAGTGTTACTTTATTACGATTTGAAAAGCACTCGTGAGATGTGATTTTAAATTTCATAAATCACAATTTTTAGCTTGTATTCACTTCTCTTCTTATACTTTCGGATTGTGAACCAGCTAAACCAACAAAAAGCTTGAAAAGCATCAACAAAATTTTTAAGTAGTTTAAGAATCATTTTACTTAACGAAGAATAATATTAACTCTACTGGAAATTTTTTTCACTCTTCCGTTTCAGAGGCAAAATGTATTCACTGAAATACGGATGTAATATATCATATCTTTCGCCAAACAACACAGAGCTCTCTTTCAATATATATATATATATATGTGTGTATTTAAATAGTTTGGTCTCGATATTTAGATATTAAACATGAGATGTACGGAATTTGTTTATGTTTGTTTGGTAAAAGTCAATGCAATATAAAAAGCAGACTATTTAATTTTATTTGAAGAAATTTTTTATGAAATCTTCGTTCAAAATTAATGTATACAAACATTTAGATCGAATATTATGTTTAAATACTGATTTATTTTTTGTATTAACAGCTTGTGAAATTTATGAAAATCAAATCATAATTAAAGCCAGCATCGACCTCTAGATGGTGAGTGGCTTCTTCTGTTAATCTACAAATGGCAAAGTGAACATAATTTTATAAGGACTTCATAGTACGGATTTCAAAAAAAAGTGAGGTAATGTCATGAGATTTGGTCCGTGATTTTATGCTATCCCTACTACTCCAACGCCCTAAAACTTGTGAGCAGAGCTCTCAGAATTGGTTCACACTATTGTTTTTCATTTTATTGATACTTTGAAAGCTAACATTATTCATGAATCTTAAAAATTACAATTATACATGTAAGAGTGCCAGATCGCAATGTATTCAAAGTAAAAGAAAATCTTATTTGTTCAAAGTGAATCGGTGTCTTTCTTTCTTATTTTTTTAATTCTACCCTCTTCGAACTTATGCATTTCAACACATTCCCCGTATGTAAAAATTGAAATAAAATTTTATATTAATACATGCTCATGTTTTTATACATGAAATTAAATTTATTTTCGTGGAGAAAAAATAATTCTTCCACTCATGCAGCTATATTAATTTAAATATTTATAACAGCGTATATAAAACTGTATGGACTTTTGAAACCGAACCCGAACAAAAATCGTTTCTATTGCTTAGGTTGTTTTCTTAGCCTCATTAAAAACTAGCAATCGAAATTGGCAGCTATACCAATTTATTATTAATGTCATTGAACAAAAAAATGTTTAAACGAAGCAGCTCGAATAATCAACCACGTTAAGGACAATTGGCGGTGCGAGTTTCGAGCGTCAAGCATCGCCAGTTGATCAATAAAAGTACGTGTACTTCGTTTGCCATCGCATTGGATCCGATTAGCTTCAGGGCGCCATAGACTGTGCTGCTACAGTCCAGGATTCATTCTATTACTCCACGGGGCTCCGATACTCTAATCTACTCTTTCTGGCAAGGCCACGTGCGCGTCTCAGGCTTATTCTCTTATCGCCATTGCACTATATATATCCGGGAGGTACATTCATGGGCCACGCAAAATATAGCCGACTTATGCTAACGATAATGAAATGCCGAAATAACCGGGGGGTTCTCAGCCGCTTCGGGATGGATTTATTATGGGATAAGCACCTTATGCACTACTGGTAGATGTGTGCACGAGGACAAATCAACAATGCGTGTAGCCGGGGATATCTATAGATTTTTCATCGTCAGATATTAGCTTTAGTTTTTGAGCTAGGGTGTGCTTTTGAATTTTTTAATAGGTGTTTATTGTGGCTTGAGCCGCTATAGATGAGCTTGATAATGATCGAGATTTTCCCACAAATTTCACCGTGTAATTAATCGAAAGAGGAAATTATTATGGTATCATGTAGAAAAATGAATTCTGCCTAGTCGATAAAAGCGAGTCTTTTGTTTGCTCAAATCCTAAATAAAACTTTATATTGTTCAATTACAAACTATTGCTAAACTATAATAGTTTTGTTTACTGCTTAGCGTACATAATCTCGAGTTTCTTGTGTACATATACGCTTTTCGAATGTGCACAGCTTGGAATCGTGAAAAAGAACTCGTGTAATTTTTAACGACTTAATTTCAGTGCTATTAGCTACAGCCGTCAACGGCAGTTTCCTCGCGAGATGCACATAGAAATTTTACGTAAAAAAGCTGAAGCATGCTACAGGCAAAAGTAAAAAGTCCGCGTCTGTACACGCGTGCATGCGTGTGTGTGTGTGTGTGTGTGTGTGTGCGTACACATCTTCTGTGCAAGCGAGGGACTCGTGTCACTTGGCCATAGATATACTCGTATATATAATGCATACAACAAACTGTTTTGCAGACTGCTGGCAGCAGAAGCAGCAGTAGCAGCAGCAGCACAACATCTCTCGCATTCTTAAAAAATGAAAACTCGGTGGCGTTAATCGTCGAGCTACAGATGGCGTAATTCCAGCTGTTGCTACTGTTGGCAAAAGCCGTAATTAAAGCGTTGCTACTTACATTTCAGGCGCTCCTTTTCACAGCTCTCTCTGCTATGTACATGCTCGGCACTCGCACTTGCACACACACATTTGTACGTACACTCGCGCATTATACGAATAAAGATACGTACGTGTGCGTGCATGTGTACGAACGTGGGACTCGCTAATTTTCTCATTTTCGCGCGACGCGACACGTTGCTGTAATTTGCTCTGAGCGCTGGAAAAGCGTTAGTTAGCGCCTTGGATTAATATAATAATACAGAGAAATGTGCAAATATGATAATTAGAAAACTCGCTGCATTCCCTTTTTCCTTTGAAATATTTGTTATTTGTTCTCTAACTAAAATATTCTACGACTTATCTTTTTGGGGCGAGAAATTGAAAAAAAGAATTTGCCTCTTGCACGGTAAAAATGCAAGTAGCAAAATTGAAACTGCGAGCTAGCACGTTGAGTTACTAAAATTGAACGTTGGCAAGTTCTATCGAAATTAAAATCGTTTCTGCTCGGGTCAAGCTGACGCAGTATCATTTTTATACAATTTAGTTACATAAATGTGTATTGATAAACCTTAAAGCGTACTGCGATCGCTGCGGAGCACTAGACTGCGCATATCCTTTTTATCCCTCGCGCGCACTACCAGCTAAAGTGAAGCTTTCTATCGAATCGAGCAAAAAAATGTCCATAAAAAGCGTTGGAATGGCCGAAGAACAGATATATAGTAATAGTAGTGGCGATCAGGCATCGTAAAAAGACAAAAAGTTGGACTTTTCATTGCGTCGGTTTTTCAGTATATCTCGCGAGTGAAATGGCCAAGAACGACCTTCTCGTCGGCTATACATGTATAGGATAGTGAAAAATCAGTTATAACTTTCTAATGAATTGCGCAGTTTTCTTTGGGCGAGAGCCGATCAGCTCCGTGGGAGTTTATCGCATTGGATATACTTCCTGTTTGTCGTCGTAAAATAAACCCTAGTCCTATTTTGCTGGAATTCAATATTTGCGCAACATTGAGAACTATTTCCGCGTGCCTCGGGCTTGATTATAAAGTGAAATACTTACAATAGCCAGATTTGAAATACTATACTCTTGTCATATTCAGTAGATGAGAGAAAATTGGCCGTGTATTCGTATTACCTATCGATCGGCTTCAATTAAAATAAAAACGAGCTGCCACGAGCGAAGGAATGAGGTCTTGTATTACTAAATAAGGCTAATTTTAGGCCCTCGACAATGGGCATGCTGAGCACAAGGTGTCAGGACAAGGCGTGTCCACAATGTACGATCCAAAATTTTTTATTTTCTCTCTCTTGCTGCAGTGCACGGTCTAACATTGTCGAACATCCGCAGGGGGGAAGGCGTGTTCGCACCGTACCTCGGGGATCGAGCATAAACGAATATGAAAAAATAATTTTTATCCTCGCAGCTAGTTTTTTCGACAGTTGTGTCAACAAGATACTTCAAGGCGTGTAAATTCGTAGGTATATATAAAGACACACGCGTGCGTATACACGAGTTCGGGCTGATTTTCGTCGCGCGCAACGCAACCCCTTTGAGCTGCGCTAGCACACGCACACACACTTTCAGTCTGCTTATCCGTTAATTTTCTCACGGATTTCAAAGTTCGGCTTATAAACTCAAGTTTGACTATGTCATTAAGATACATACATACGTACGTACGTACATTTAACGAGGGAGCTTGCCATGTATACATTTCGAGCTTGCCTCTGTTAAAAGGGCTAATGCGCACATATACGCGCCCGCGTGCCTGTGTTCGTGTATACACACACAACTGAGCGCAGCCAGCGCACGATGGCAGCGCCGAGTCGTATCGCGCTGTAAGCACAGAGTTGCAGGGATAATTTTATGCAATTAACGAGTAATTGTCAAGTATTTGTTTTAATTAATGTTGATTGATTAAGTGTTCGCTTTTGATGAAGCAGTGAAAAATATAGTCAAACAATGTGAGGTGCGATGATGGAATTATGTTTATCGTTCGGTCGCGTTGGCCATCGTCAAGCCGCGTACAGTCAGTCACTCTGTATGTGCATACAAATGCGTGTGCGTAGCTTATTGACTCGTCATCAACATATTTGCCATCCGCGAACACGTGTATTTGCACTTTTTAAACATCGTAGCCAGTCGGATGGATTTACGAAAAAAAATTATTCCCCGTACCCGCATATATTGATTGAGAGTCCCGAATTTATACGCATGTGATTTTTTAAGCGAATCACAGAGGGAGAGAGACGGATAAACAAAGGTAACGATTCAAGCGGTAATAAGTGCGATGACGAACGTGCCAGTGCGTGTAATTCTTCTCTGCATTTTGAGATTCGCCAGAAGCCGACTTTGTGAGATACGAGACTACTATTCGCGCGCCACTCACGAATCCATTAGGTCTGCGACTCGCGCTGATATAAACCAGTTGTGTAAGCTCGCGACGTATAGATAATGCGCGTCCGCCGTTATCACTTTTAAGAACTCTCCGAGACTTATTTTTTCTCCTTTATTTTTTTGTTCGCTCGCAACTACCAAATTCTCCTTACAGCATGATGCATGTATTAATACCACCGGTTCATCGGGCACTTGCTGCACATATTTTTTTCGGTATGTCAGAGCAATAAATCCTGAGTGCAAAGATAGCGAGCCTAAAAATTGCCCGCAGGAATACACATGTTCGATATTATAAATCAAAGCATATATGCAACGTTTCCTATACACTTTGTAAGCTGATTACTGGCCTGATCACCGGATCGATGCCCTTTGCCGTGCGTTTTAGCTTTTCCTGTATTTTTAGCGAGAAATACTCACCTGCAACAGAAAGTACATTTATAATTAGAGATGAAATTGTAATATGCATATAAAGCATTATAATATGTACTTAATAGTAAATTGTAATCTTAATAATCATGAGAAATCACAAGTAGTCGTGGGTCTTTGCAGGTGGCAGAAACTTCAAGCAACAGCAAAAAAAAATACAAATGGTAAAAAAAAGCTAGTGCAAAAGTACGAGGTAAGAAGTAAAAAGGCTGCTGAACCCATTAACCCCTTAGCCTAGTGGGATGTAACAAGGCCTTGAAGTAGGAAAAGCTCGAGGCCTGCACACAGCAGCTGCTCGGTTGTTGCTCTCAAGTAGCAGCGGCGGCGGGGACGACGACATCGTAACTGCAGCCGCCGCATCAACACCTGAAGCGTATACACCGGGGCGCAAAAGCACAATGCACAGTCGAGTGGAAAAGATGTCCGACGGCTGCAGCAGTAGTGCCTTTCTCGTGCAAGTCATCTGTATGCGTGTGCTGGGAGAGAAAAAAAATTGATAATTTTACCGCTGCGGGCCATGTGCCGGTTTTATTCGTTCGACTCTCAACGTAAGTAAATTTGAACGAGGTTTTTTAAGTTTAAAAAGGAAAAAATGACTCGAAAAAAGGTGAAAATAGTCGGTTAATAGTTTGAAATAATTCATACGAATTTACGTGGGAATTTAATTTTCTCGTTAAAAAAGCTTATCGCAGAAGAGCTTTTTACCTAACGCCGTCGTCGTGGTCATCATCATAGTTTTCCGCTGCTTTGTTTGCCAGCGAGAAGGTCGTTATATGACGGGCACTAAAAACCAAATGAGCAACAATTCTCGTGATAAAAATTGTATACGAGCCATACATAGGATGGCCTACACAAGTAGCCAGAAAAGAAGCTCGAGAAGAAAAGAGTCACTATGGCAACGTGAACTCGCCGGGCAGTACACGTAAAGGTGTGTCGCGTGTATATACCTATACGTACGATTGTGCGTATACTCGGCCGAGCTTAGCAAGTTAGACATGTAAAAAGAAAGACGGCATAGAGTAAAATCAAGAAGCGGACATGCAAAAGTGGAGAGGGATTTGGACTCGAAAACTCGGGCGGGAGCTGGAAGATAGGGTAAGAGAGCGAGAAACGGAGGGAAGGAGAACGAAAAATAAGAGGAAGTGAGAGAGAGAACGAGAGAAAAGGGTAAAAATAGGAGAGGATGCGAATTAAAGGAGGAAAATCGCGGTGAAAAATGAGAGAACGCGGGTGCGCGCAACTGAGAAACTCTCTCTAACTGTGTGTAGGGAAAGGGGCCGCGCTAGCTAGTGCGCGCGCGGGAGAGAATGAAATGTGGAGGCAGACGTGGAGTTGACTTTTGTTACACACTTCTGGAAAAAATGGCTTTTGTTTGTTTTTTATCCAGCTCACGGACATACACGCGCATATATAATACAGCATTCAGTCGCTTATTCGAGAGACTCGGTGTGGGGGGATGTACGTGCTAAGAGTGGACGGAGGCTAGGGCCGGCAAAACGACATGTTAGATTAATTGAATTAATTTGAGAATAAGCTCGTGCGCCGAGCGCTCGTGCGGCTGGACAAAAAGTTCCTCCTTGCACTGGTCATTCTCGCGAATATTTTATTTATAACGGGTTGAGCGCGCTTATTTTGGAATAATTATACAATAGTGGTGGCAGCGGCAATTTTTTTCTTTTTTTTCTTTTTTTTTTTTAAGGAAAACCATGAGTGCGACGAAGCACGAAGCTTGGCGAAAGCTCCTCGTCGAGCTCGTTATAGTCATCGCACATATTATGAGAAATGTAGCACATTTGAGCACTCGCTCGGCTCGCTCGCTCACTCGCTTGGCTATAACCATACGTAACTGCGATATAACTTTCATTTTTAGCTCGCGCTGCGCCGTAAAGAACGTCTATTAAGCTCGAGCTCGGCAGCGGAGAACTAGCATGAAACGTGGCGAGCATATCAGTAACGTCTTAGATTCGTCCATAGAACAGCCTAGCGCACACATACGCGAGCGGCAGCCATCTAGTCTCGGCCTCGACTCGTTATATACACATGCAGACACGAACTGCACCTACATAGGTCCCTGGTATACATGTGCTCGTACATATAGTACGTGCGAATGACATAGGCTACGCGGGGGCGACGTCGACGGCGCGCCAGATAGTCGACGTCGTCGTCGTATCGCCATCTCGGGAAATCTTCGTCTTATTGCCGACAACGACTGCGACGTCCGCGTATGTGTCTGTGTCTCTGCGCGTACATGCGGTATATAGAAACCAACCGGAGGGGTTCTGCAGTCGAGGTGCTTAGCAGTATGTAAACTGCGCCGGGAGAGCATAAACTGCAAACATCACGGCACAAACGCCGTATAGTTGTCCCGTATCCGAGTGCCAAGACGCACTGCGCAAGTACGCCCGACGAGCGAGAGAGAAATAAAAAAGCTTCGGGAGAGCTTTTGGCTCCTGTATCAGCTCGCTGTAATGAAGCTGCTGCTGCTTTTTGGCCGTGTAACGTCCAGGTCGATGCGATGCGTCGATGTACGTGCAGTTCAGCTCCGAATAATTAGGTCGTACACACGTAGCGCCAGAAATTACCGAGTTCACAGGCAGATCGCGTCGCGACGCTTTTCCTTCAAAGTTCCAATTTTCGGGGTCCTTATAAGGTGCGGCAGGCAAAATACGCAGTTCGTAAATCGCTTACGAAACTGTACGTAAATTGCTCAAAGAGTCGAAGGCAACTCAGAAAGAGAGAGAGAGAGACGGCAGGACATTCATACCCTCGAGTTGCGCACGAATTCCAGATCAAGCAAAATCCCGACGCTTACTGCTGCTCGCGTAGCGAAGCGCACGCGGGTAATCGAGTTTTCTAACGGTCGTCGTTTACATTTAGTTTTGCTACGTTGTAGTTTATACCCAAGGAACTGTGCAGACGACGATGAAGCAAATTCAAGATACCCGAGCTGCATAGCCAAAATAGACAAATTTGTTACATCGCCATCGTCGTCGTCCTCCTCCTCCTACTCTCCCTCCTTCTCGAGCTCTCGAGACTCGACCGTCTCATATTTCGCTCGATCTCGTCTCGCCACCGCAGTCGTGTATGACTGACGAAGGATTATTAATATGCCTCGAGGATTGACTTCATTTGCCAATACGCCAGCCAGGGGAGTAAGCTATTGTTCCGGATTGTTTGACTATTATGTACACATTATTAATGGGATTTTTTAAATCATTCTAAATGCCAAGAATCGATTGAGTCGGCTAAATGGAATTTTCATATTTCATGAGTATAGTAGCGTCGCAACTCGGCATGCGAATTTCATTGGCAGCGATGAAAAACAGCGAATGATGCCAAGCCATCAGGTATTTATGCGTTGAATCGGCCTTTGAAATTACCAGCTGCATGCGACACATTCAATAACTCGACCTCTATCGAAGTTTATAATTAAATACTCGCTATAGGCGAATTTGAGATAATGCGCTGAAAAGTCGGTGCTACTTTCCTGGTCTTTCACGGTCGGACGGAATTTTTCCTCTCCGACTGACCATAAGATGCCAGCGGACCGAGAGCGTGCATCTCTCCGGGCACGGAGCAACTCCATGAAAAGAGAAAAGAAGGTCCGTTATTTGGAAGCGAAGGGGAGGCTGATATCAGCGGTAGCAGCAGCGCAGGGCGCGCAGTACTACTACTACTAGAGAACTCGTGCGCGCCAAAAGCTCCCCAGTAGCAGCAGCAGCAGGCCAGACGGATCGATAAGCGGCATAAGAAGCAGCAGCCGTGCTTATATAACTATATCGGAAGAAAGAGAGAGAGAGAGAGAGAGAAAGAGAACCCTCTACAACCCTCTGTGTTTATGTAACGCTGCTTGCCGCCACCACCGCTCCGTAGCTAGCTACTGCTTTCTTCGAATCTTTAACTTTCGAAAGGCTATACCGAAGGCGCGAGCTCACAGAAGAGAAAGTTCAAAGGTGTTTATTAATTTTTTGCGGATCCAGCAGAAGCAGCAGCAGCATCTCACTGCCCCTGAACGCAGCCGCCTCTGCCGAGCACGATGAGATACAGCAAGTCGAGCTATTGCTCGTTATTGTGGCGAGATCGTGTTATATTACCGTAAAACATCGTCGAAGGATGCGATTTAATGACAGCCGCCGCCTTTTCACCCTCTTTTTTCTCCTTTCCCTTTTCTCGCGGCTGCTCCGTCGCCTTTATATATATATTTTCATCCACAATTCGAGCTTAATCGACATTTCTTCGGCGGGCTATTGTCGGCCCTACGCTGGGAATATACAGCTCGTCATTTAAACTAAATTAACGAGTAATCTTCGAGGGGCGGAAATATCAATCCGTTTTATATCTTAACTAACGGCCATCAGACGGTGAATATCGTATCATCTGCGTTTGAAACCGTCTTGTCTCGTCGTCGTCGTCGGGTCGTCTCGTCTGCTCGTTTTCTCCTCTTCATCTTTGATAGTCACCTCGGCAATCTTCGATGATGGCTTTTTAAAAATAAACTTTTCATCGTAACGAAGCAATATATACGGTGCAAAAAGCGCAGGCCTAGTTAGCGCTTGAAATTTTCCAATACATGTTAAGTCCATGATGGGTGGAAAATATCGTTGTTAGCAGCAGCAGCAGCGAACACCACTGCTATACATATCCACATTGGCACACATTAAAGGTTATTCCCTTGCGCGAGCGAGCGAGCGAGGCGAACGCGCCAGGGAAGATGGATAGTAGCAGCACGGCATAGCTCGTGAATTAGTTAAAGGCGGGAGTGTGGCGGAATCGATGCGGATTTCCGCGGGGGACGTAATACCGATCGATCAGTATATAGTATGTACTCTCGCTCTCTCTCTCTCTCTCTCACACTTTGCTCGCATGAACGAACCGGTTGAGTTTCTTCTGCGTTTTTCGCCTCTTTGCTTTTTATTCTTTATTTTTTTTTACTCCACTTTTTTTTCCTTTGCCTATATACGTTTACTTGGATGATGAAACACCACTGTTTCGCCCAAGAAATTCCAGATGAAAGGAGCTCTATATTATAAGTTATGTATGTAGAATCACGAGGTAACCTTTAATTCGCAAATGTATTTCCCTAAAGTGGCAGAATTTATTGACGATTGATAAAGCTTGAAATCTTTGCTTATTTTGCTCGCGATGTACTTGAAATCAATGATACAATTTTGAAGGAGCTCCACAGACTCTCTTTAAGTGCTCAAAATTGTGAGACTAGTTTTTAATTAGCAACCAAAGATGTGTTACGTTGCTTTACTCATCAAATCAGGCTTTGACTTATGCACTTATTTTTACTTTTCTACTTGCATAATTTACAGATAAAAGTAAGGTAAAGCGGGGGATTACGCCATAGCTAAGGAAAAAATTGGAATAAAAAAATTAATGAATGAAATCAAATCTTAAGCATTGAGGACTGTAAAAAACAAGTTTATGTATTATAAGAAAAACAAAATTATAACTTTATATTGTTATTTTAATAGTTATAACAAATTTAGCAAATTGGTTCAAAAGTGGTGTTTTCCCCAAGCATGCAGGGAAGACACCACCCCGCGCGATTGGAGCAATATGCCCTTAATCTGAATACAATGAAAAAAATGAAATACTAATTCATTTTCGTGATCTCCTAGCGTACTACCATGGCCAAGTTTGCATGATGTATTGTCATTATCTAGATGTCGTTAACAATTCCCACTTAAACATTTCATTGAAAACTAAACGAATATTTGCACTTTGAACTTTGCGAAAAATTTTGACGCTTGAAAATCGACTGATAATACGAGTGAAAAATCATCTATTTTGTGTCGATGTAATCGGATTATCATAACGCAAATTCCAATAGGTCACATATCTAAATTTTCTTTCTTATAACGATAATATAGCAAAGTGGCATTTTCCCCGAACTGGCGTTTTCCTCCACTTTACCTTACTCACCATATAGTGGTGAAGAGTTGAAGTAGTATTATCGAGTTAAAGTAATTTTCAGATTATTAAAAATGAGCTTATTTGTTGTAACATAATTTTAACAGAAAATTCACGAAAATGACAGTGGAATGGTAATTTTTTGGTTACTACTATTAATATTGAGCAATTATAGTGGGGAATTTTAGCACTTGTTATTCACAATTTCAGCAAGATTTACTTTTTAAATTGGAAAATCTCTCTCAAGAACGAAGCGTATTGATTCAATAATTTCAAATATAAGCTCTTTGATGCCTCGATATTGCGGTAAGTATATATTACGATATATCTCCGAGTGAAACATGTATCGTTATTACCTTCTTTGTATGTTTTATTGTGAGAAAGACGAACGAGGCGTCTCCGTTAAGAGCATATTTTATAACGCCACATCTTTATAGACACTGCACAATGGGCCAATATAGCTGGCTGAATATTGCAATAGTGGAGCGCCGATCGCGCGCCTGCGTACTTAAATTTCAGCCGGGCGCGCGCTTACAGCGGCTGCCTCGCGCGTGCTAAGTACGAGCTCGCGATGGCTTTTGTACCGCAGCCGGCCTATCGGCTGCACATGCAGCTCGTCGCGACGAGCGTGCATATCTTTTCACACGTCTGCACGCCCCGAGCACAAAAGCCAAAGTAGGTATGGATACGCCCGTCGGCGCGTTGCGGCTTAATGTCTGTGTGTATATATGTGTGTGTATACGAGTGCACGGAATACAACTATTAGCGTGAAATATTTACATGCATGCCCGGGCACCGCAAGAGAGTAGTGTATTGCATCGCTAGTCGCGCTTTTCGAGCCCTATGCGCGTATAGCATATAACTATACGTATATTTATGCAGGCATGTACGGCTTTTTACACTCTTTCGCGCGCGAGCGTATCTATATGCATTAAGAACTTGGAGCGAAATACGTCTTCTCTTTCTTACGTTCGCTCTCTCTCGCTCGCTCGGCGCAAACATCGTTTTTCCAAGTGGCGCGTTTCCCAGCCCGAACGCAACTCGTAAGCAGCGGCAATCGATGCGCGCAAAAGTGCTCGCTAAAGCGTCTAAAGACCTGGAAGAAGCTCTCTTCTGCTGCCGTTTATACACACCAACACACGCACACGTATATATACTATTCAAGCTCTCCCTCGCACGTCACTCCGTCCCTCTCAGCTCGCACACTCGCTCGCACACATACGTCGCAGCTCGCAAGATAGCGAAGCGAGAGAGAGAGAATCTATCGATCACCATACAGCAAAACGTCGACGACGGATGCACTATGCTATACGTCTAGTCGAGCCTTACTCGCATGTGGCAGCAGTCGTATATAGCTTGTAGGTGTGTAGCTGATGTGCTGCTGCTGCTGCTGCGCTGGCTATGACAGTGCGCGCGCGTCGACCTCAAATGCTGCAGCACAAGCAGCAGCGCTTGCATGCACCTGTGTGCGCGAGCGAGAGTAAGAAGCCTTTGGGCGCCGTTCATATTTCATCGGCCAGAAGCACATCCACTATATATATATACGTGTTATATACAGCAGCCTTAGCTCCGAAGTCGACTTCGCATGCTCGGCTCTTTAAAAAGGACGGATGGTGGATGTTGGGCGCGCCTGGATGCTGAGAGAGAAAGAGAGGGAGAGAGAGAAAGAGAGAGGGAGAGCGCGCTGAGATGCACTTTATTTCGTGCTTGTGGAAAGTTGTTGTTGCGCTGCTGCTGCTGATGCTAGCGAAGCTCAAGTGTTGGCAGCTTTTTTCCAAAGGGGTTTATGAAGAAGAGATGTGCCTCCCTTTCTGCTTGACCCTAGAGGACGTGTTTTCTTTTTTTTCTTCTTTTTATGTTCATAACATTTACTCACCCAATGGTTCAAGGTGTAAGACTAACTTTTTGGCCACTACCTTCTTCTGAAACTAATGTAGCAGTTGTGTCACTTTATACGCAACTGTATACGATCAATTTGAAATAAAATATAATAAGCTTGAAATATTGAACCTTGCGATATAAAATTGAGTTTTTCTATTCGCTTGAATTTCCTTTACAATGGAAAGTCTTTAGCGGAATCTTTAGCGGAAAAATTTCATTACTGAGACAAAACTCCGAAATCCCTCACTTTCGTTATCAAAAGTACACGGCTACAACGTAAAAGCTATATTCAATCACATCAATTCAATTGCAATCGTGAAATTGAAACGCCATCGAACAAAATAACGCCGCCCTTATACGTGTACGCGCGCGCACTCGCTCTCTCGCTCTCCAGCTCGCTTCAGACACGTATCATCAAAGTAACATTGGCTGGCAGGCTATACAGGATAAGAGCTGGACCATATCGAATGAGCCATACGCTATCTGCCGATCTGCCTTTTGAAGAAAAAAAAAGGGGAGATGGTATAGATAGCTCCGGCTAGACTGCATTATTTATAAAATACTCACACGTGCCTAGCTGCCACGTCTGTACACCGACGCACTGCTTATCCTGAATTTGCCACTTTCCCAAGATGTGTGTACATTATGACTAAGTTATTAGTTAGGCAAACGATAATTTTATTTCCTCAAAGCGGAGAAGTGAGCTTTACTTGACGCTCGAAAGTATTGCTCACCCGGGTCAAGCATCAAAAAGATTATCGATAAAATTTTCATGAAAAAAATACAAGTGTAAGCCCTAGAAAAAAAAGATTTTATTTCTGTTTTTGCGATATAATTGGATTCGGTTGGCAATCAATAACATTATATAAGATATATCCGAGTCTATTTCTGATTTACTCAAATAGAATACAGTCTCTTTCTCGCCTGCGGTTCACGAAAGAAAGAAAGATAATCATAAAAATCGATAACAATTGAATTATGTATGGGAATCTTTATACCGCTGTTTATTTTTGCGACTCGTACACACACACTAACAGTCATCTCCATTACTTTATATAGTTTTAATCTACCTGATTAACGGATATTATAGAGGCTATCAATCGATCTATAGATTGTAATCTCGAATTTTTTTCGCATCAACGCCATTCTCGTTATTGACCACATGAAACTGTAATAGTACTCCCACTCTCAATCTAAAAAATACCAGTGATGGTTGCTAGACTCGGGCTTCTCTATTTCTCTCTTTTGCTCCTTCAAAGGTGAAAAAAACGAGCGCTTCGGCGCAGTCTCGATATTTCCCATCGACCGAAAAAAGCCGAACAATACAGGCATTATCAATCGTCACTAGCGTACGGTCGCAGCCATAGCTCGCTCCGCTCCGCGCGTTGGCGTCACGATTTCAAGGAGCTCGCGCGCGCCGTCGAAGAAAAATAACATAAATAAAGCAAGGAAAAAAAGCAAAAGCAAAAAAAAGCTGAAAATAAGCCAGCTGGTTCCTCAAGCGTTGTGGACTTCCATTTTTCTCCATATAATCCCCTGGAGAGGCTACTAGTACTAGTACGTCGTGGGCCACGATCCCCTCCGCAGCTCGTATAAATAGTTAATAATCGAGCGCGCGCGCGCTATCGCTCGTCGGTCTCTCTCTCACTCTCTGTGCGCGCGCGTGTAGCTCTGCCTCACGACTTATTTAACAGCGATACGAGAGAAAGATTCGCGCTCGGCTCCTATATAGCCTGGCATGAGCGCGCTCCTTTTTGCTTTTAATCGTCGACTGGGGGGCTCGGATCCTCGCCGTTGCAGCTCTCTCAGCCTTCACAATGTGCGGCGTGCGGCTATAGCGGTGTATAACTTTTTCGGAATGAAAATTGCGGTGAGAGAAATCTGGCTACCCCAGTGTACAGAGTGAGCTAAAGGCCAAACGCGGGGCCTAGGCGTCTTCTTCGTATAAGCTTCTTTGCGCACTTATCCTTTTTCGACAATTTTCCAAAGTCATTTGAAATATTTGATTATATGCACTCACTAATGCGTCTCTGCACAGCTGCAAAGTTATCAAATTTTACTAATGAATGAATCCTGCAGGAGTCATCATTTCCTTGCTACGTATGTACCATAGTTGGAGCGATGGCTACGGAGCTTGCGCGTTCCTTGCGCCTTGATGGTCATTTCACGAGTGAGCTTTCGAGAATCAAAAGCTATCGGCTTTCCGGAGCGCAGCAAACTCGTTCCACGTAAACAACGCGCAGAGCCGCTGGTACATATCTGTCAGGGTAAGGCGTGGAATACTCTACGTGTATGTGTGTGCGTAGCTCGAGCGTACGTAGAGCTGCCGCCGCTGCTGCTACTACTGCTGCTGCTGCTGCTGCTGCTGCTGCTGCTGCTGCTGCTGTTGTGCGGCGATCGATGCGCTACGGAGCTCTTGCCAAATTTCGCGTCTCGACCGCCGCTCGAAACGAGCAACAGTAAACCTAATTCCAGCAGGGATACGCTAATCCTAGAGCAGAGTCGGTCATTATTCGGTGTCGTCTAATCCCCTCCGCCACGCCGAGGCCTTAGCCGCCCTAAACTGCTGCCGCTGCCGCTGTCGAGCTCTAGCTAGCCCTCGTGTTTATTCCTCGATGCATCGCAGCGTACCGAACGACGAGAGCTGGCTGAGCTGCACTGACTACAGATATACACGCGCACGTACTGCACTGCGTTGTTTCGCATGCCTGGGAAGTGTCCAGACTCTCGTCCGTGCGAGCTATACAGCCGCATATATACGATGTATATACGCCATACTGCAACGCGCTCGAGAAAGCTCGTGATTATGTGAGCTGAGAAATGGCACTCTTTTTCCTGATTTTTATTATGGCTCCATGTGGATTATAGTAATAAGGACGACTTACAAGATTACAACTACAAATGAATTAGATCAATTTATGTGCCGTCAAATTCACGCCTACGAGAGCCTCGAGCAATGAAAGTAGAGCTCGAAACGATCATCAAAGAAATCGGAATATATCCGTGACAGTTGTCGAGGAAAAATAATCATCGTATATTGAAATGGCAGAGCCACATAGCTATTGATATTCATTAAAGATTATGATTCCAGCCCTGCTGCTACATCATATCGCAGAAAACGTGACGATCAAATTCATCAGAGAGCTTCGAATGTATACGGCAGAGGAGCTAATGTCCAAAGTGGCAATACATTATAGCGAATAGAATTTATCTCTATTGATTCATAAAAGCTCATTTCGACGTATAGGAAATTTGTGCGCAGGCATATGATATACGAGCTACAACTGCATACACCTCGTACATGATCACATTTGTTGATGCGTTCAGCTCTATATAATTACCCCCCCCCCCCCCAAAAAAAAAAAATAATTTAAATAAAATATACGTCATAAGTGGAGCATTGCACCGAGTGAATACCTTTTGCAGTATCTTTGAAAAGCTCTGCGTGTGCAGTTAGCGGCTGCTGCTTCACGCCAATGGCCATTTGAAGCATTTCCCGCAGGGCATTAAATTTCGCATGAGCCTCGGCGGTGGCCGGCGAGTCGCGCTCGTGCTGCATCTTTCTCTAGTAGCAATGTTACGTTATATATAATACGAAACACAAGCGGTCGCGCGAGACTACGAATATTACAAACGTCACGAGGCGTATGTGTGGGTTGTATGGCTGTAATAATAAAGCGCGCACATGTAGGTGTGCTAGCTCCTCTATAGTATAGCTGCCGCCAAAAGCCAGAAGCTCCACTACTCTCGTGCGGCTGCACACAGATCGCAGAGAGAGAGAGAGAGAGAGAGAGAGAGAGAGAGAGAGAGCACTGCACCAGCCATACGGCAGAGACGATTTATCAGGCGCGTAACTTTCAATTTGGGTCGCGGCGCGCAGCGCGTACGTACACACATATACGCTGTATTATACACTCGCTCGTCGTCGACAATCCGTTTCGTCTATTATATACCAAATGCATATGTAGTGCACTGCAGCCGCCACCGCTGCATACAAGTATTCAGCCTATACTGCACGTGCCGCTGGACTATATGGATACGCAGTGCGCGATAGCGTAAAGCATAGTTAGTCCAAACGTTATAGTTTCGCGTATTCGCGATTCATCTCCCCCTTCACGCACAACGCCACAGCATACACACACACACACACATACACACAAACATACCACACAAACACGTATATACTCGCGCGCAGTTCAATAACTAATTAAATAACATATCAACGGATAAACGTCGATACTTGCTCGCTGCGCCAATGCTAGACAGAACCGCGTACATATGTATCTTATAATTTCATAACTTGGAGCTCGAGCGGTCGTGCTTTCAGAGGAATAATTAGGGATATCCCTTTCGGGCAACTTATGAAAGCGATCGACACGACAGGACAATGTCTATTATCGAGGCTCGCTGCATCATGCGCCGCCGCCGGTGCCGCTGTTGCTCCGAAGACTTTTTCTCCCTTTTTGCGCTCAGCTGCCGTTTGAGAGATCGACGAGTCGAGTAGAGTTGCGGGAGGCGCTTGTGTGTGTCTGTGTGTGAGAACCGAGAGTGAGATTCGCTTTTACGCGCTGCAGTATTGATTTATAGATGTAATTACGGGGCGGGGAAGCGAAAGTTCAAACGAGAAAGTTTTCCCTTGCATCGGAAAGGAAAAATTTCGACTTAGTTTCCGATTTCCTCGATTAACCTGTGAAAACATTAATTTGGAAACTGTGAAGAATGTACATCTTCCGGGGCGCGCATCCTAACTGCTTCATACAAAAAAGTCATAATTCAACCTTTGCGCAGGAATATAAACGTATTTTTGAAGATCTTATTATGTGCGCATGTATGTAAATTCTCGAATAGACGGAATCGACGGCGGCGGTTGCGCAGGCCAAGTGGAATGTATAAAAAAGACGAAATGCACAAAGTTAGCTGCTGGTAGAGTCAGTCGGTGGAAGCAGCAACAACAACAGCAGCACAACAGCAGACTATTTCTCTGCGGCCGAATCTTCAAAATAAGCAAACTGCAATAACGACGTCTGGAGTAGATAAGAAGCGCCGAAAAAGGGAAAAATCTACACGGAATATACAAAAGCACAAGGTATATACGCAGAATGAGTGAGAGAGCGAGAGCGAGAGCGCAGCAGCAGCAGCAGCAGCAGCACCGAGGGAGGGAGAAAGCAAAAGGGGAGTTAAAGGACGCAGTGGCTGCTGCTTAGTATCGATCGTCCTGGCAGCAACAGCAGGGGCGATTCTATTCAAGCGCTCGCGCAGTTCCAAGCCGCGTGCGCTACACACACCGCGGCTTTTCGAGCCAACTTCCAGCTGTAGCTATACCTATATGCGCTATATGTACTCTCCTCTGCTGTGTATAGGTATATATGATCGCTGCCTCGCTCCGAAAAAAAGTGTTATCTCAAAATTCACTTGAACGAGTCATTATTTTCCGTACTGGATCGTTTTATTTCGATTAATTGCACTTGGTGCATTTTGAAATGCATCGTGCCCTTTCTCTCTCTCTTTCTCTCTCTCGTGGCAAAAAGATTGTCTTGAATGAAAATATTAAGTTCAATAATTAAAATCTCTTGGATTACTTCGTTCATTTGTACTTTTGGTAGCTATCAATCAAGACAATTACAGTTTATCAAGGATATTTGTGTAATAAAACAGTTCAATAAATGATCTTATTATGATGAAAAAAATGTTTAATTATTAGGTTTTTTAAATTAAAGCATAATATAACTTTTTCGTAGAGAAATGCATGCTATAGGACGAAAGTTCATTACATACATTGTTGAGAACAAACGCCCTGCTATACCCGTCGGTTTTTATGGCTTTCGATTGTTAATTTTGAGTTTGCGAGGGTAGTAGCAGTAAGGGCAGAGTTTATTGTAAGTATGGTAGCGCTGATAAGGGAAAGAAGTGGCAGTAAGTTCCTTGTAAAGTGTCAGTACCTTGTTAGCTAGCCAGGTCATTGTTACGTATATGAATTTTTCATGCACTTTTCTTGTAGCTCTCGTAACGTAACTTGGCTCTGCGACTCATTGTGCAAAATAAAAAATAAAAAGACCGATGCATAAATTATGCTCTGGCTGGCATGAACGCTTTAATAGAGATTCAAATCGTTGTATGTCACAAACTTCTATTGGATATGTATGGACTCGAGTCTGTGTTTGTGCGAGCCATGTACGTATATGCCTCGGAGGAATCGTTATTGGAAAGAGATCGAAAGTTTCCAACCAGCGTGTTAACCGGGTAAAAATGAGCAAGAACAATAATCCAAAAAGGTATTTGGAAAAAATGTATTGCGAGCGACTGTGTGTCTCTGCAGCAATCGACGTCGTTTGAATTTCAAAAATCTAGCCCGAGGCCATGGTTACCGGGCTCGCTATTCTCTCTCTCTCTCTTCTCTCTTGGGTGTTACAGCTCCCATGTGCACGCTACAACGTTTATTGTACTAGTTACAAGGCAGACGACAAGAGGGAGGAGAGGAGTATACAGAGCTGCGTGTGCAGTAGCTGCAGTCGGCGTGTGGTTCGATATATAGCAGCATCACTACCGAACTGCTGCTGCTGCTGCTGCTGCTACTACTGCGTGCGTGTGTCGTTTATGCAAGCTCGCGCGCAAGTTCGTAATCGCAATAGCGGCAGCAGCTACCGTACGTGCGAGCCAATTTCGAGTTTTCCTCGTAAATTTCAGAATGCAATAGCCACGCGGACTCGCGTTTAATTAAAAAAAAGTGTATAGGATGAAAGAGAGCACAAGCAGCAGTGGCAAAAGCAAGCGAGAGAGTGAGAGAGCCAACTGCGCTGCTGCCACCGCCGACGCTACTGCATGTGCGCGCACGAGTCGGAAGGGAGGATGGGCTTTTTTCCCGATGCGCGTGTTGGATATAGCTGCAGGCTATAATATCGATTTACTCGCGCACTGGCTGATGGTGCTGTTGACCTCGTTGCATACAGGCGAATTTCTCTCTCTTCCTCTAAGTCGTATCTACACACCAAAGCGAATGACTTGCATTTTTTTCCGAAAAAACACTTTTTCTTCACTACTTTGCTTTTATGATGGATTTATTGATCGCGGCCGCCCAATGCTGCAGCAGCTTATATTGGGACGTATTTTTAGGCGGTATATCGGATATCGACGTGCACGAGCGCTACCTAAATTGCCTACTCCCAGGATTGATTACTACTATCGACATCTTTCGTTTATTATAACGTCGTTTGCCTTAATGGCTACTCCATAATTTCATTTTCGGGACGAATCCGTCGCGCGTTCACGAATTATGCCCCATTAACAAGGCAACTATATAACATTTCTCAATGGCACTTTTTATATTAATTCTGCAACGTGGCTAAAAAAAAAGTTTTCCTTCCAATAATCTGGCTTATGAATGGATTTCCATGGAACTTTCCAATTATCGATCGTCCACTTTACGAAAACATTTTCTTTTAATGGCTAAGTGATTTTTCGCAAAAATAATGCTGAGAGGGCAGGATAGAAAAAAATGAAATAATCATCTTTAATCACTGGCCAAGCCTCTACCCCCTAGTTTTTTCAGCCCAGGGAAATCCTTTTATTTTTACGTCATTAAGACTGCTTCGAGCTCTCCTGATAATGTGTCTGGTTAGAAAATTATGTGCTAGAAAAAGAGAGTGAGCTGGAAAGCCTGCAATTTTACCAGCTCGTTAGAGGATAAAAAACTAGGGAGTAGGTTTGATTGGATCATGTTTGAAGTAAATCTTTGTTGATCTTTGCTTTTTACACAACAATGGAAATTATTTTTCAACTTTATATCAAGTAAAACTTCAAGCTTCGCGATTTCCAATCATCGCCCGCTCTTCTTTGAAAATAACATTTAAATCTTTTAGAACTTCAATTGTTTTGATGTTTATTTTTGCCAATTAAAATATTGTAAATTTGAGGTTAAAAACAATCAAGAGCAAAAACAAAGTATTCATAAATGAATTTGAATCCAGCCTCAAAACGTTTTTGTTTCTCTTACGCAATTTCGGAATACAAAAATAACTCAACTCCCTGAATACAATCTCCTCACCTTGCAAAAAAATTTAATTTCCAACGACTTAACTTGATATAATATGTACCGACAAACATTGCATCCTTATAAAAGGTTGATGGTAAATAACGAGTGATCGACCTATTAGTCGTATACCTGTTTTTTTTCGTGGTGATGAAAAAAAAGATCGACGATTAGTCTGCGTCAACTGATGAAACTGGAATTTTTCACCGTGAGGTCATGTATCAATGTCGGCTTTGGCGATCAATCGTACGTGTTTGAGTCTGGAGTCGGTTAAAAAATAAAGGTTTGGGCGCATTAAATATGTAGCATGTTAACGAATTGATCTGCACTCGCGAGAGCGACATGTTTTCACCTGCGCACTTCATGATTAAAGGAACTGCACGTAAAATAACGTTGACTTTTTTATATATCGATGATTTTATAATCAGATTGACAGATGCAACGAACTTGCTTAATTTTACACGCCAAGTTATTTTCGTATGCAGCACGCTGCATCGTGATAAGGGAAAATGCATATTGCAATTATCAAGATTACAATGTGGCGCATTTGATTGGCAAATGAAAGGTGCTATTGACTTACGGATCGAGAAGAGCCAATGGATATGATCTTTGTGCACGAACTAATGATTTTTTTTAAACTTTAATTTCAAAGTTCCAATCAAGATTTAATTTGAGAAATCGTCTTAACACTAATATTAATCTTTAAAGTGGCAAAATTTCAAAACTATCATCTCACTTACATTTGTCTGAGAAAAACCCAGCCGATATTAAATAGAAGTTTAAACAAACGAATGAACTCGTAGACTACGTTGCACATACATCCCAAATTTTATTTGTCTTCTGCAAACTGAGCTTACTCCCTATTCGTACTCCAAACGATTTATTTTTATAGATAATGCCAAAAGTCTTCTGCCAATGTTGAGCGAGAACGGGCAAAAATTTCCCAGAGAACTTGCACATCATAGTATAATTCGCTCAGAGTATTTTTGATGCGTGTATGCGAACTGATTCCAGTAAAAAAAAATAATAAGGATAATAATAAAAAACAGCTGCTAGAGACATCATGCGTGGGTCGATGTACAAAACACGCTATACTTACGACCCAATTTTAATATTCGAGAGCTTTGGAAAGTCTAAAAAGAGGAAAAAAAGTGGAACTCGCACGAATTCTGTCGCAGCTGCAGCTGACACAAAAAATGCGTTTTTCGCGCAAACGCATACATATACTCCGTGCGGGAGCGAGCTAGTGAAAAAAAAAATAGTGCGAGACGTGTACATTGCTTTTCTCGTTTCGTTATACGTTGAGCGCGTACGCACACATGCTGAATATATATAACACACAGCGATAGGGAAATATCTCTCTTTCACTCTCTCTCTTTCTCTCTCTCTCTCTCTCTCTCTCTCTCTCTCTCTCTGGGTTTTATAATGCTTTATCTCTGTCTCTCTATGCACGCCAACGGGTGCGTATATGAACTGCTCGTGGTCGTGAATCTCTCTAATCTTTGAACAAATGCAATTCGCCGTAGTTTTTTTGTGCGTCCTAGCCACGCGCGCGAGAGCTGTCCTCCCGAGCCGTGTCGTCAAAATCGGGTTCGCGAAACAAGCTTGGCTTTATTATGGATTTTCGCTCCTAATAGTTGCACAATTTTATATCTCGAATTCAGTATAATATTTTTCCCGAAAAGCTCTCCCCGCAGCTGATGTGCTAGAACAGATATGAGACATTGATAAATGTAATAAACTCTCGAGTGAAATACTGCATACGATTCTTTTTTAACGAGCTTCCCTATCAAATTTAACGATATTAAATTGTTTCACCATCCCTATATATCATTCTCAATAGCTTTTGTGGAAAGAAATTCCACTCAGATTGTCCTCGTCCTCCAGGCAATCGTCCGATTCTCACTTAAAGCACCAAACTGCTTTGTATAAAGGAAAAAAATATGACGAACCCTTGTACAGCTTCCCTTCCTTCTCATTAAAATACAATTTTGACAATCCATATTGGAATCAATAGAGCACGCTCAAATTGCTTTAAAGCAAAAAAAACAAGGTTCAACAAAGAAAAAAAATATTGATTGAAAATGAACAAAATATGGGCGAGTGTTTTTGATTTTTATTGTCTTTGAACTTTTTGTTTTGAAAAACTCTGGGAAAACCCGATATTTGAAAAAAAGTATACTTTGGAAAAGTCAACTGAGGCTTCCACTATCAATTTTGATGAAAGAAAAATGAAAACACGTGTAAAAAGTGCTGCGCGGAACTTTCAATCATTTCGGTATAGTTTTCGGAAAACTTTACAGAGACCTCCCAGAAGAATAACACAGATTTTATTGAGAGCAACGATGTAATATAAGGCTCGGCGCAATTGATGAGATAACAAACGAACGAATACAGACTTGAGTGCGATAAATATTAATTCGAATATCGTCGCACGAGTTTCGCGTATCATTTGATAAAATGCAGCATCAAAGTGAGAGAGACGAGCTTAGGATGCATCAACTCATGGGCATGTGCGTGTGTACAATTGCGCACATATAACGCAATATACATACACTTGCGCACACGCACACGTTAAATGCCCACGTAGCATAGAGAAGGCATTATTGCTGGCTTCCTGTTTTGTTGTTGCTACTTTTACTGCTGCATATCGCTCCAGCTACGCCACTTGCAGTGCTATCGTTGCTTCGGACAACTTTTTAAATTCTATCACGAATGAATCTCGCTATCTTTTCTACACGTACGTGCGAGTGATGTGGGCTGCGAAATATCAATGGGCACTGTGGCGTCAGCTGAATTTACACTTTTTTCCAAATGATCGGCATTATATATATTTTTGTTTGTTTTTTTCATTTTTGTTATTTATTACTCTCTGTCTATGTTTCTCTCTTGCTCTCTCTCTTTCTCTTTCTCTCTCTTGCACGCGTAGATTCGCGATGCCCGCTTCCGCATGAGCGAGCAGCTGCTGAATGTTTATTCGCGCTTTTGAATTCATCGTATATATCGAGTAAAGTTGTGCGCTCAGTGAATGTGTTGGAACAAAAATTTACGAGTCCCGTCCGAAAAATGACAAAAAACGTTCGTGTTCGGCAAATTGATCGTCAAAACTTTCCGTACGTATATGTACTCGGCGTACACAAAAATGATTGATACACGATGATTAAAATGTGCATAACCTTTGGCCTCACACGCGAGTTGTTTTCCGTGGTTGGCTGCGCAGTCGGCCCTTTCTCTCTTTATCTCTCGTCGAAGTCAAGGTTCACGCACGCACGCTCGGGCGAATTCGCTTGTCAGCCGCACTGCACACGTTTAACCCGCTGTAGGTACCTGTACTCGTTGAGCCGGTGAGCTGTTTTCGAGCGTAATACACGCCATCATCGCATAGCGTCGCCGAGTCACGAGCAAATTTCAGATATGTGTATACCAACATATAGAAAAACACACGAGTCTTTGAGCATTAATTTGATTCGTTTATTAATGTTTCGATGGAAAATCTAGTCTCGTTATGCTTTGCATCTGACACGTTGCACATTTATGCCAGCTGGAAATGATTACTCGATGTAGGATAACTCTTCGTGCTTAACATTGTTTGGTATCTGGAAAAAAGTTTTTCAAACTCGAGCTTGCGTTCGTACGTGAGAAAATTTCGGCGAATTTAACAAGTGTAAACCCACCGATGTACGTTCGGATGCTAAAACGCTTATAATTCTGCTAGGCATTTCCATGGCTCGTAATGCACGGGAGATGGTTATACGCGCAGCGAATGGTAAAAGGAGCCTGCCTATAGCTGCCATGCATGCAACGAGGCAAAGCTGCATTGGGCATTGGAGCGACGGAACGTGACCGAGAATGAAAGAGAAGTGGACGTTATCAATCGATCGTCACGAATTTGACGAATATCCGATTAATTGCACAAGACGTGATCGATGCCGTGCCCGAAGCGCCGCACTGCACCGTGGCAGAGTTTATGTATTGCTTATACAGCTGACCTGTCGGCTGATCTATCCCAGCTATTTTATCGCCAATGACTTTCCTTTTACCACTTGGCTTATCATAATTATAATTGAAAGTGTTCGGCTACGACTGGCTGTCTGCGGCCTTTGATTTCTAGCAGGTAGTCGTTATTCTTGCCGAGCTTTGCGTTGCCATTCGCAGGCAAAAGATGGTAATTTTCCGTTTACATACGCACAAAAATCGCGAGAGCATGAATACGCTTTTCTAATGCGAGACTATAAACGCGCGTATATGTATTTGTAGTTGCATTCGCGTACATACGGCAAGATCTCATTTCAGTCATGGCCTCGTTTATCGCGAGCTTCAGCGCTTTTAACAAATTAAAGCTCACTGCGCTCGCGCCGCTTTTGCCGCGCTGATGATGCTTTTCTACCCCCCGAGTATCTTATATGCCGTTTTTCCGAGCTATTATTCTGATTACGCGAGCCTTGCGTTGTTGATGTGCGGAATGTATGTACGTATTATATGCGTTTTATCCACGTGCGCACGCACACAGCATATCGTGCTTACTGCCTTTTGGGCTTGTCTTTGAAGGAGCGTTAGCCGAGCGAATGCGGGTCATACATATTACTGTTTATTTCTACTTTTTCGTGCCACACACGGTTTTTTTCCTGCAGGCGGCTGGAAAATGGTAAAAACTTTGATAGCGTAAATTCTGTCTATCTAGCGGCTACGTTTTATCGAAAAATTTCTAATAAGTACAAGCTAAATATATTTATCATACGCCACTCGCACACTTTTGTGAGGCTGTTTATTTTTGCGCATTGAATGCGAAAGTCTTGTTTCTCGGTATTAATTGGTGCTTGCGAGATTTATTTGCAAGCTCGAAAATCCAACGAGCGACTATACGTAAAACCCTTTTCTGTTTCACTATCCTCGTCGTCGTCTTCTTCTTCTTCTTACTTCTTCGTCTCGTCCCCCGAGGGATTTTTGGATCGCCCTGCATTATTCAGACTTCAGGAATGAGCCTATACGTTCTCGCGGCACACGCTACGCCGAGTACGCCTTGAATATTGGATCGCAGGGCTCGCGCAATTGAATTGCTTGGCCTCTTACCTATATAACTTTTCCTATGCTCGCGTCTGCCTGCGAGCGTGCCTCAAGAAGGTTTAGAACGATTTTTTTTCCAACTCCCGCTAGCTTAAGTTATATTAGAAAATGGATGCCATATTAAAGAGAAATGAGATGTTGATGATTTATTTACGAATATAAAAAGAAGCAAGTTCAAGGCCAACTTCGGGGTTCTGATCGAGATTCAATGACGATTTTAATACAAGACCTAATCTACATGGATGACATTAATATCTACGTTATCTTTGTATCTTCTATCTCAAATGAAACTTCATTTGCATAATTTTAAATTGTAAATTTCTTTTTCTCCTTCATAACCGCACTTTATTGGCTGCAGAGCAAAATGACAGTTTGCTGAGACGAGAGTTTTTCATCCTCGGATTACGAGTCCAGTTTTCTCTATTCTTATTTGCGTGATTACCACGTAATCATCATCATAACAATAAAGTAATAATTTGTTGAGTCTTTTTTATACTATTTTTTGAATTTTTTATATTTTTTTATGAGAAATCCTATCAATCAAAGTAGATCAAAAATATTTTGAAATTACACAATAGATCAATTTTACATGATAATTGTATTTCTTTAAAATTGTTGGCATTTATTCCTGTTTTATTTTCTGATTGTTAATATTTTGTGTTATTTTTCACTTAATTTAGATGAAATCAGAAAAAGAATAGATAAAAATAAAGCCAGCTTGAGAATCAAATGTATGATTTAAATACGGTTGCCAATTTATTATTCACGAGCTTAAAATGGGTAATCTGAATCCGTTATTAATGTGATAATAGTGCACGTAGCTTTATTTTTAGAATAAGTGCAAATAAGAGGCATCTAAGAGATTTGATATAATATATTATCAAGAGAGGCGCCATCGCAAAGCATCACCTAAGTAACACCTGTTTATATAGTAAATAATAGTATTTTGATTATTAAGTCGTACATGCTACCACTGTACGTGGATACATATATATTGAGAGATACCCTCGTGGGTGGACATTAAATACAATTAAGAATATTGTTGTTTACCTTTGTTGTTTGTATTGTATATAATGTGCACAACTATATCATTTTACTAGGAGTATTCTATCTGCACATTAATCTAATAGTAACGTCAGTTGCATCAATCAAGTTTGTAAATTTAAAACATTTGATTGAAAACAATGAAAATCTATAGAATTAAGCAAGGAAAAGTAATTTTTTGTGGTCACATAATGCGTGCGTGTTATTTTAAAAGAAAACGTTTGAGCCAACTCTCTATTTCTCGACTTCTCGTTTTCTCAGCGTGTACAGTGCATACTCGACCGAGTTTCCGCAAGGTCTTTCCAGATTTTTTCCTCCCGTGCAGCCGTATATACCGTACATATTTTTTTCATTCATCGACAACTTGCCTTTAGAGCGAAGCCAAGTAAAAAATCACTGTGCGTCTAAATGGATGGTTAAACAACGTTTTTGCGAAACGCCTGATGAATTAAAGAATTATCATGCCAACTATGGATGTGGTTGACTATAACAGAATAGAAAGCTGAATAATGATTTGTGGTGAAACTTTTTGATTATAAAAGCAAATTAAGAAGTGATTGGCAAGAGAAAGGATCGAGAGAAATAGAAAGGGAATCGATTTCCTTGATAATTTGGATATAAACATCAATTTAGGAGAATAAACTCGATCAATTATTTTATATATTTGGACAATTATTTGATACTTTGAAATGCAT
Organism: Trichogramma dendrolimi; assembly: GCA_034770305.1. Taxonomy (NCBI): domain Eukaryota; kingdom Metazoa; phylum Arthropoda; class Insecta; order Hymenoptera; family Trichogrammatidae; genus Trichogramma; species Trichogramma dendrolimi. The sequence goes on along the minus strand of JAPMIB010000070.1, from coordinate 941,641 downwards.
GAAGCTAGTATTTTAACACAATCAAACAAGTATATGAATTAAAATTTGGCTTTGAACCCGTATGTTCATACATTTGAAGCAAAACACTAATAATAGTTTATGGCTCGCTGTATTAAAGGCCGATTATACAAGAGAATCAATACTAGATATTTTTATTTTTTAAAGCAGTCGTCCCCACGATAATAAAAGCGTGAAAATTGAAAGCCTAGGTCATAAAATGATGATATGCGCGTTAAAATAAATACACGAGCAAACACACGCGAAATGGACGTATCAGGTAATTATCGGAGAGCAAGAATTTTTCATGGCGTGCGAGCGTGTGTCAGAGCGTGCTAAATATTAAATGTGCACGGGTTGCATGTGATTGATTTAGTTTCCATGTGTACGAGTAACCCAATAATTATGCATTTTATCACATATGTAATACGCGAAAATTGATTACGAAATCTTTGAAGCGTTACATTTATCCACGAGCGATCAATCCTCCGATATGAAATTAAAAATCAGCCAAGCCGATTGTTATCGTAATGTTCATAGCTCGTAAGCGAGTTTTCATGACTCATCGTAAACAGGGATTTAAAAAATCTCCCGAATTCGCTCGTCAGAATTCCGACGAAACAAGTTGCTTATGTACTCGAACGAGATGCGAAGTTGCACGAATCGAAACGAAACAAGCGCACCTTAAATTAAGCTCGTAAGCAGTGTAAGTGCTTTATTAGACACGCGCGCGAACTCGCTTCATCATTTAAATACTCGAAGCTCTCGCGCACTGCACCCGCTGGCTTTTATAATACACAGCGAGAACGACGATGGATGTGTATGTGTGTGTGTACGCGTGCGGCAGAATACAAGAAAGCAGTTAGTAGTATCGTATAGTCTTTCATAAATTGCTTCACGTCTGTCCTATGGTGCCATCGGCACGGTCGCCTCCCCCCAATGTGTGTCATTATTTTTCGCGTTGCCATGAGCGTAATATACGAATGTGTCTGTGTGTATATACGCGCTATTTTCGCCTGCAGCAGCTGGTGGCACGTGCGCAGCTCGCACTTATGGTATATGTGTCCTTCACGCGCCATGGAGTTTGTTTTCATTAAAATACCGTTGTTCGAGCCTCCATTAAGCTCGTACACTTTTTACGTCCAACTATACTCCCGAGCTACGTGTGAGAGAGTTAGCGCGCGCATTTGCCTCGAATAATGGCTTACGGAGCTTTCATAAACACAAGTTTTCATCGCCCAAGATTTTTGGCAACGTCGAGAGTTTACAAAGTGCGCGAGTACGTATCAATGATGACAAACTTCAAACTTACATCTCATCAAATTTATACGAAGTAACTTTCAATTTAAAGCCTGATTGGCAAACTTTAACGATATTTTCAAAGCTCGTAAGTTTAATTTAATTTAGAATATAGGTAAAGAATTTCCAGGTAGTAACGAATGGATGAGAACGCAGTTGCATCATTGCTAAGTCAACAACTATATAAAAGTAACTATATTTTTAAAATCCTTATTAATAACGGCGTGCTATCGAACGAATCAATATTATATGTGAAATAGTATATATCTGCATTAACAGAAGTCGGGGTGCGCTCAGCGCGCAGCGCAATCCAGTTTCAGTCGGGCAGCCAGGAAGGAAAACCTTAGCCGAAAAAAGTACTTGACGAGAAAAAAAAATGGAGAGGCGAAAGGATGAGGTAGCTCCGACTGCCGAACGATTCATAGCTCCCGACGGTCCAACGAACCCTAACCAAACAACGTTTTTTCTCTCACTCTCGTCCTCTCAGACTCGTTCTCTCTCTCTCTCTCTCTCTCTCTTTCTCTTTCGAGGCGCGCTTCTGACGATGCGTAGAGCGATATTTCTTCGGATTTTTCCACTTTTCCTTTTTTTCCTTCGACTCGTAAATCACGTTGTTTGAGATTATTAGAGGATATTTTTTCTTCCGAAGGCGAATTATTCGATTGAGTATCGAGTGGAATTAGTTGCTCGATGGCGATCGGATTGCCTTGATCTATACCGCGTAGCTCATTCGAAAGAACGTAATTTTTCCATCAAAATGGATGGACTTGCATTAATCGTAGCTGCTGTAATACTTGAAAATTTCGACGAGAAAGAGAACAAAAAACGTCCTGTCCAGTGAAAAACATTGGCGTCGCGCGATGAGCATTCGACAAAACCAATCGATACTTCGAATATGTACGAGAGAAAGATTGAACTGCTGCGCGCACATATGGAATATGGAACACACGAGCGGACGCTATTAGGTATATCAATCGAGTTTCCGATTACAAAGACTTTAAGAGCGTAAATTGGTTCAATCGCTCGGCACTGCACAGCCGATCGATGTGTGTGTGTCTATGTGTTGCCATGTACGCTTTGCAGATTAGACATATACCCTACTGCATGTATGCGTGGGGTAGAATGTCCGAGTTCGATCCAGTGGTAAACTCGATGTGCGCTAGTGAATACTAGTTGTGTATATAGCTTAGAATCATGCACTTTTTCCACAGAAAGCTTGTTATTCAAATTTTTATCATAATACTGGGGCTTGAAATAATAATCAGGAATGTAAAAGAATCTTTTAAAATAAGTATCGACTAAAAAATTGAGTCGCTCTATAAACGTCATATTTACGAGTGAAAAGCTCATTGATAGCTAAATTGAGCTTCATTTTTAAATAACTTGCTAGACGTATTAATATTTTTTCTATCATACTAAACATTAATACATTTTTTATCGCAAATAAAAGAAATCGCGCTTGCTTCGAATCATGTTGGACATCAAATAAATAATTCACTCCAAACAGGCAGATGATTGTTTATTCAAATTGTCGTGCATCCATCGGACTGCTTTGACTTTCTATAATGTTATTCTATAAAAGTTGTCCTTCGCATTCGCAGCTCCGGAGAATATAGACTTATACACCAAACACACTGGACATAAACACGAGGCATAAAAAAGTTTTTCGACAAAGAAAGATGCCGATATCTGCAAAGAAAGTTTGCGCATATCTACTGGGCGATCTGCGCTTATATACACACAGGCGATGAGTTATAAAGGCTGTCCACAACAAGAGCAAATATTAAAAATCTTTCTTAAAATTTATCGACGCCTATACGATATGGTTATCGTGGTAAAAATTAATTTCCGTGACTTTGCATATTCATTATATGAGAATGTTTATTCGTAAATTTTCATTATAATTTGCTATAACGAGAGGTGTGCTCGCGTTAAAATGTAGATACCGAAAAGCTCATACATCGATTGGCCTTTTCAACGAGCTTAATGGAAAATTGCGATTGAGAATGATGATGAATGTAAAAAATCAGGGCTTGGTGGCAGCTCTTACGTACACACGCTTCCGGAAGTCTTTGAAACGAAAAGCGAGCGAGAGCGCAAGATCAAAGAGCACTGCACACACACACATAGATATAAACGGCAATTGAATTTCTGACCTAAATTACAGCACGGACGGCGTTTTCACACGGCTCAAGCAGGGTTGTGTTTTACGATTCCGAGGCCTAGCCGTGTGTTTGTGTGTGCAAGTATATATATTTGGACGTATGAAGCTTTGAGTCGCTAAGGTTATGCGCATAAAGTATATTTGCCGCGTGCACTGCCTCGATCCGTTGGGCTTCCGTAATTACATCTAAGCTCGTAAAAGTAGTGCGCTTTGTGCCCTGTTTATACGACAGGATGACAATTCGCCATTCGACAGCTGACTGCTGCAACGCGCCATATAAGAACTGCGAGCCCGATTACTTTTTAACGTCTTTCGTGGAATCTCAATCGTAAACACGAACTCGCTCGGACGAGCTATTCGATTTAAGGGCAAGAATCAGTGATGATCGAAAATCGCCGATAAGCAATTTTCTCCTCACAATGTGTGTGCGTGTGTGTGTGTGTGTGTGTTGATGTGTGCGCTGCCTACATATAATATATCGTTTGAGCATTAACAAAGCAGCGGTAGCAGCCACTGCCGCAGCATTAGAATTAGTATACACAAGCCAATATGATCGCAAGCTCGAGTTGCGAGCGAGCGATTAGCATATAGGGGTTACGACGATCAAAGGCATCGAGAGAGCGAGAGAGAAGATGGATGAGCATGACATGCAGCTTGCACACACACGCGTAACACACATATAGACACACACGAGTGAGCTCATGCATATCCGCACACACTTGGGCGTGGATAATGCACGTACGGGTCTCGGGCCAGAGAAAACTCGCCTCTCTCGGATGCTGCAGATCATCGAGCTACCTACGTGTGCATCGAGAAATGAGAGGGAGGAGGCAACGTTAAATCATCAAGCTCGCTCTCACCTGGCTCAAACATTGCTGATCCTTTTGCTCATTCAAGCTCGAACTGCCCAAGTTATTGAACCTCGTCATGTCGTCACACTTTTTTTTTATTATTATTCTTATTTTCTTAGCTCTTGTTGATAGAGTCACTCACTTGTACTTATATCATATATATTTATCAATACGCGTACGGCGGCTTGATTAAAAAATTTTTCTCATTCAACTTAACTAACTTATCACTTATTGAATCCTTTTCTGCACTCAGTTTTTCAATCGTGTACCACACTCGAAGCACCAAGAAGTTGAACAAAAAACCAAGGAAGAAAAAAACGTTAGCGAACGAAGAGAAACAAAAAAGGAAGAAAACTATGCGAAAGTTTCCGCACTTTTTCGACACTCGGGTGAGCCAATAATAACACTGGCTCTCTACCTGACCTTTCTTATGCGGTTATTATTAGTATTAGACAATATGTATATGCACACTCAGCTGTGCCAACTGATCAAAGCTGTGCCTTCCTCCCACCACTTTTTTGCTCGCGACTGCAGGATCTCAAAGCGAAAGCTCGCCCGTTGAAAGCGCGGGAAGTATACACCGCACGATTATCATTATTATTATTATTATTGTTATTATTATTATTATTATTTACGTTTTACGCATTCCGAGATTTAACATTCGATTACGATATAATTCACGACTTATATTTTACGAAGTTTACGGCTAATTTTGATGATTACTTAATTGAAATATAATTTGTCACAAGTACATTCAACACTTAGATGTTATTTTTTCGTCAGCAGGATGCGAGCTAGTATAAATACGTAAATATACAGTGCAAATATAGTACATGTAGCAGAGGAATGCTATATAGGTAGGCGCGTTGTTATATACGTTGGCAGGTTGGCCGCGTAGAAGAGGCGCCCTACGTCAACGTGCGAGCCGCGTATATGCGTACAGTACGGAGGCCAGCCGGTGCACTGACTCTCCCTTCAGCCTCTGAGAGAGAGTTCCTTGCTCTCTCTTTCTCTCTCTATCTGGCATAGGTGGATGGAAAGCGCGAGAGAAAGAGAGACGGAGCGGCCGCTCCTCTTTCTGCAGTAGTCGGCGGGCGCATGCGCTCCCTGTAGCGCAGCTGTGCTACCCCTCAAAAGCGCCCGCTCGGCACTCGCCGTCTCTGTTTATCCCACAGAGTACAAACCACCCCCCGGGGGTTGATGACACGTTCGAGACTTGTGAGCGTTGCTGTACGTATAGGCGCTCGCTACCTGCGTGTGGGTGCGCAAGCTTCTCTCTATATATCTGTATGTACGCGAGCGAGAGAGGAGCGGGTGCTGCTGCCTGCCACGCTAGTCCCCGTGTGTCTGTGTGTGTGTGCGCGCGCGAGTTTGCGAGGGTGTGTAACAGCCTTGATGCCTGGGCGTTTCTGCCGCTGCCGCTGCTGCCACTACTACTGCTGCCGCTGCTGATGTGGTGCTTTTTCGTCCTAAAGCAGGAGCTCGGCTCTCTGTTCTTGCACGACGATTGATTTGATAAGACTGCGGGATTTTCGGATAAGATTTTGGAATGTACAGAGTGTACACGTTGTTTTATGCTGCATGTGCGCGATATCCTTCCTCGCTACAAATATGACAGCTTACTGCGCGTATACATATATATGGTCTCGGAGCTAAAGTTCCGCAGCCAGCGCAATCAAGATTTTCCGCCGATGAGGGAATCCTGCAGCTGTATGCGTGTGCTGTATGCTCGCGACGCGCGACCTACAGACTTGCCGCGCGCCGAAAAGTTTACGATGTGCCGTTGCTGGGCTTCATGCAACTGATGCTCATCGCAAGCATGTGCCCGTGTGCAAGCTCTACCTTGTACCGCCTTGTGTGTATATAGTAATATATTGCACTATATATATTACGTTACGCTACAGTGGAGCTTCTGCAGCTGCAGCAGTAGTAGCTCTGAGCTATAAGGTGTTTAATATTTTATGAGTCGATATTCATAATGTTCAAACTTTGAGCTATGAGTTTGTAAGAACATCTATATAATGTTTCATAAGTTTCGAGCGCTGCAGCAGAAGCAGCAGTAGCAGCAGTAGTAGTAGTAGTAGTAGCAGCAGCAGCAAAAGCGCGGCGTAGCGCAGCCTGCATAGCTTCACACATAATCTGTCAGCTGCGAACTCATTGTATTAATGTTTAAATGCGCCCTGCATAATTCTGCATGAATTAATTTTTATGCCCTATGCATTAAATTTTGATTAGAATGAACGAATGTATATTTCATCCAGCAGTGTATAAGCACAAAGTCAAATTAGGCAGTCGTTAGCTCGAGTCTTGCCGCATGGAGTACGTAGAAGCGCGCGTGTATAATGTAAAAAAAGCACTAGCGGCAAAACAACAACAATGCGGCGATGCGACACGGGGGCTGCTATAATATTCATCGTCACCGTTAATCTCGTCAATAAATCAGGTGCAATGTGTATATGTACCTGCAATACAAACCTTCGATGTGTATACGTGTATATAGAGAGATACACCGAATGCGAGCGAGTGTATGCTGCAATGTGCCGATAAAGAACAACATACACAATGTCCGCGATAAATTTCGTTGGTCGGTTGTGATGGTACTGCTGCTGCGCTGCTGCTGCTGCTTCTGCTTTGGTAGTGGCGGTGGAGCTCGTTATCACCCGCCGCAACCATATTTCCTCTGGCTCGATTATTCGACCTGGTTATTCTCACGGAAACTGCGTGCGCGAGCCAAGATTGATTCGATTGTTGCTATGCCCCCTACTCCCCGTGTTCGATCGATGCATCAGCAGCTATCACTGATATAACGAAAAAAGAAAATAAGCCAAAGTACCGCGCTGCAGCGGCCATGCAGCGGCTGGGTCAAGAATTAATTCACGCAACTACACGATCGTCGCGCGCGATGCACGTCACATTCTGCATTCGAGTGGAAAAAATGATGTTTACGGTACATGTACGAGGCGGTGGTCTCTCCTCTGTCTCCCACGTATACACGGCAGCAACAAGCCGATTTGTTTCACATGGCGATACAACGCGTGCGCGCGCGGGGAGAGAGAGAACAAAATTGAAAAAAAAGGTCCTCGTGTGCCAAGTACGAAAAAGTTGACATAAGCCGCTGAAACTTTTACGGCGACATTGGCTTTATGCGTGTCGTCCACCGGGCTTGCAGCACACACGCACGCATGGAGACTTTTCGAATCAATCCGGAATTCAGATTAGCATCGCTTCATTATAATCCCTCGCGGTGTCTCTCGTTTTTGCGTACACGCAGTCCTGTTACGGGGCAGCGCTGCATCGTTGGCAGGATCGAGTCGGTGTCATCGACCCGTGCCGTCCACTGGCATCGAGCATAAAGCTCGGATCGCGCCTCTTCTTCTCTGTAAGCGCGAGTGCGTCGAATTATCTACTTGATTATGTCACAGGCGCTCGCCCGCCTATATATATGTATATGAACGCACTCGCTCACGCGAGAACGTACTTCTTCGTCGAGCGCGCGGCGTCTTATCTTGATGAATCTCGGCGGCTCTCGGCGAGCTTGCATGTATGCGTGTCTACGACGCTGCATGTGCATGTGCACACACAGTTGCGATCAATCCTGCGCTGCTGGCCCCGTCCCTCACCGCCGTACTCATCACCGGTTCGAAGTACATGGCGCACTACATACAAGGTATCTTTTGTAAAGTGGCGCTAGTCAATTCTATTCGCGAATGGATACATTGCATACGAGCTGCACATGAGTGACTGAACTCGAGAGAGAGAGAGAGAGAGAGAAAGACTATGTGTGTATACACACTCACAAGCCCGTCCGATCTGCATGTATGGAATGGAATGGAGATTTGATGTCGGCAGTCTGAATGTGCGAGCTCGCCGGCAACGACATCGCTGCGCGACGAGCCCATGCGTGTGTATGTGTGTGCATTGATGAAAGCTTCCTCGTTCATCTGGATGATTGTGCATGTACGGCGGATTGATGTTGCTGCCATCGCAGCCGCCACTGCCACCACCACTGCTGCTGCTGCTACTGCTGCCTATATGGCCTGGCCTGGCGTTCGATGAAAGGATCGTTTCGATGATGAAGTTTTAGACCGATGAATGCTGAACGGTAATTATCATCGTCGGAGCATGTAGCTACTGTGTGTGCTGTTATATCCGTACACGTTGCTCTGGATAATCAATGAGAGAGCACTTTTCCCTTTTATTCGTGCAGTCGGTATATAGGCGCATTACGCGAGTTACACAAAACGCCTCTTTTCTTTTTTTCTTTTTGCCCCCCAAGCCGCTCGATCTATGGAAAACTTAGCCATTTTATCCTCGCCGAACTAATTGAATGCCGCGTCTGTATATATGCTGCACGAGTGTAACGTACGTGCGCGCCTGAATAATTCCCATTGGCGGCGCGATTCTCCGAGGCACTGAGAGAATATCGTAGAAGAAGCGACTCGCGCGCGTATATTTATCCGCTCGCGTAGCATACACGTGCTTAATAATCATTTAATCGAACTTTTCGAATGCTATGCTCGCCAACAAAACACAGACAGACAGAGAGAGAGAGAGCACGCAGCGACTTGCCTCTCTCTTTTGAGCTGTCCTCATAAATATCCGTCTCTTTGCATTGGCAAGCGAGAGACGCGTAGACATACACAAATACACAGCCTATATAACTTTAATCGCGAAACAAGATAAACAATCGCCTAGGCTGCGATACATATGTACGCGTGCATATATATCCCTCTTTGACCTCTCTCGGCGCACCAGCTCTACGCAGCTTTATGCTATCCTCTCGCAGAAACAAATGCAATGAATCGGCGACCAACAAAAGTTTATTCAACAACGCACTGTACAACAACGTGGCATACGGCAACAACGTCCAACTTGTGTCTGCGCCGTATCGTCTTATCTTGCCTCTTTGCCATTCGTATACTCTCTTTAGCGTGCGTGTATGTGTATCTGTATACGAACGCATGTTCGGCTTTATCAAGACTCTAGCCGATATCCTGAATCAGCTATGTAATTAAATTCAAGATTTCACTGCTTCGGATTTTTAACATTCCTCGAGGCTCGATAGGAAAAATGGAACAATCAAAGATTTTAAGTGTACTTCAAAATTATTGATTCTTTTGAGGTGAATAATGTGCTTTTATTGATTGTTTAATTGTTTTACAAATGTATATTGCTCATTGAAACTTTGATCAATTTGCTGCAAAGCTTTTTACTTGAATTACTCGTGTTTGTAAGTAAAGATCAAAAGGACAATATCCCGAGTTTCAATTAAAACTGTACAAAAATATTTCAATGTAATAATTGACCAAGACAAGAGAAATAAAAATTAGAATAAGAAAAAAAATTTTCCTTACATATGCGACTACTTCTTCTTTGCCACTTGCAGATTTATAGATGAAGTTATTCGCCATCTAGTGGTAGATACTAGCTTTAATTATATGATTAAATGTACGTAAATTTTTTAGCCTTTACAATTAAAATGTTTGAATTTGAGTATAGAAATTTTTATTGTTCATTTTGAATTAAAAATGATCATGGTTTTCTTGCATTTCTTGGCGATTCAATATAAAAAAACAATACCAATACATTAATTTTACATAAAGATTTTCTAGAAAAATTTCCATGTAAATAAAATTTAGTTTCCGTTACTTAAATTTTAATGTCTGATTTCACATTAATGCATTGAATTAATTTTTTTTAACAGTGTAAATCCTATAGAGCATACGAATCAACTTCTACAAAAGTGATTTTTGAAGAACAATTAGCCATAATATATTCTCAATTTTGAAGCGTCCTTCTCTTATCTTTTGAGTATGAAATTTTATACCGGCATTTCTCGCGTTCGATTTCCCATTCACACTCAAAATCGGAGCACAGGACCTAGGCGTACTTTTTCCTTCCATAACACGTACTCAGTACGCTAAAGGATCCCTCATATCCTCTTCGATTTCATGTAGTGCTATGTCTGCTATGGAAAATCTTTCTCTCTTTCTCACTCTCCTCGACTTGGTCGCCGTAGTGGATTGTCGTCCCCTTGTGCGCCGCACGTAAAGACATTTCTGCAAGCACACCAGACGCTCTCGCGCCTATAATACATACGCTACACACGCACACACAGAGTATCGGTGGTATATAGTATTGACTGCAGCTTCTTTAGCATTTTTATTCCTATTCCTCTCAATCTTGCCTATATAGTACCGCTGCGCGCGAGCACAGCAACTTAGCGATGTCACTTTCGATATGGAGTATGGCTAAAAGGTACAAAGAGCTATATAGGTATACAGAAGCGAGAAGCGAAGAGAAGCCGCGCTTAAAGCGACAGCTGCTTTTCCAAGAGAGAGTAAGAAAGGGCTTTAATCCAATGGCAAGGACGTTGGCGCTGCTGCTTGTGTTGGTAGCAGCGACGCCATGGATATAAATTGCATTGGAATAATTATTCCGCGATACTTCGCTCTTTGAACTGTCTCTGTGCAGTATAGATATTAGTCCAGTCAAATTAAATCTGACCCTATGTTAAAAATGAAAAAATTCGCAACCGCAGTTTGACACCGGGAAAAGTTAGTGTTAGATGGTAGGAATGAAGTAGTGTAAAATGCAACTATGCAGCTGATGGGAATTTAAACAATTGGGCCCCTCGAAGATGGCCAAAATCGTTTTTCGGCTGTAGTTTTTGAACCATAAACTTTACGAAAAAAAGTTTCAGATAAAAAATTTAGGTCTTTTTAAGACCTACAATTTGCCGTAAGCTAAATTGAAATCGGTCCATTTGTTTATCCGCTAGGTCCAAAAACCTTCAAATATGACCGTTTTTTCAATTGTTTATAACTTTGCAATAAAAAAGCTAGGGCAATGAAACTCTAGGAATATGAAGCTCTTGTTGCGACGAAGAAAACCCACTTTTCATTTTTGCGCTAAGTGCATTATTGACCGAGTTATTCCATTTGTTTATAAAAATCACTTTTCCGCCCTTAAGCTGTGCCTGCAACTACAAGCATGATACGGACTCGTGGTCGGTCTCAAATGAAAGGTAAAGACATATACTTATAAACAAATCGGACTATAACATTTTATTGTTATTTTATTGCATAAAAATGAACGCAAAATACCCCCTCGAAAAAATTTATAAATAAATGAGCCTGGACGATTAAATAAATGTTGTACACGGATAAAAACTTAGAAAATTGAAAGTTGACATCATTCCGCAGATTTTAAAAAAAAAAGACCTCTCTAAGTGCAATAACAAGCGAGTTAGGTTTTTTTTTTTCAAAAAATCACTGTGGCCTTAATTATTATATCAAGAGCTGAAATTTTGTCACGTATTCAATGGAAAGTTGAAGTTTTTTTAAAGTCGATTGCAACTCTCAACTGTAATTATTTTTGTAATATTGAGTTAAACAAAGAGTGAATTATGCGACGCTCGCCGCCGTGAATGGGTGAGGAGTGGGGAAACGTCGCACAGCCCGAGTCGACGCGCTACGAAAATGATAACTCAAGTTTCAAAATCGCTTGCGCTGTAAAATTTTTCAATATCTCAGCTTCTAATGCACTTACAGACTTCTTTTTTTTTTTATTTTAAAGGTCTCGGAAAATTATTAACATTGGCAATGCGTAAACTATTTAATAGCGCGGAACTCGCGTAAAAATTGATCTTTTAAATGTTTCTTATTTTTCATCAATTTTTATCGACGTTCTCATCTTGTACATATACTAAATAATCAATTTTCCACATTTTATTTATTTATAACAATTTATATTTATAAACAATTTTTAATTACATGGTTCATCAACATTTGATTGCATTACATCTTAACGTCGTAATAAATAAGTTTTCTTATGATAGTTTATATAATTCATAAATTTAAACAGTAAAGTATAATTATTATCTTTACCTTATTATAATAAACAAGCAGCGGTCACTTGAAAACTACTGTATAAACACTGGTTAAAACGTAACACAAAATCAGTACACGATGCTCACTCTGCAACCAACAAAATACAAATGAAAGATTTCATAGAATGTATTCAAAACCATGTGCTGTATCGGCTGGCATCAATACTTATTATCTCTGTACCAAATTTTCCTTATTCTTTGGATCACTACATTTTCAAAATGAACACATAGAGAAAAAACATGAAAGTAAGCCGCATGTGCATTTTTATATTTGATATACTTTCACATTCAAACGACGCATTTTATGGTTTTATGATACCATATGAAATATGAGTATACAAAACAGATCAATCTATTTCAAATATGTTTTGAAGTAAATATCTCAGCTTCGTTATCTTTATTAATTTGAAAGTATTAAAGTATGATGTATCGGGTTACTTACAAAGTTCATAAAATGTAAATATGATCCCGAACTGTATAAAATACAACGGCCAAATATTCAATTTTAATTCATGCCTGCGCGTTACATCATTGATACAAATTAATTTTATTTCTATAATGATTTAATCAGTATGATATTATAGTAATAAAAATTATAGTTTCAAATCAAATTGTAATAATCAAATTACATGTGAAAATTATTCTTTTATTATGGGTAGATGAATATAATTTATCATATCGTTCACAAATAAGATGTAATCAATAAATCTATTTTAGAACGTTGCGGAGAAAAATTAAAATTAAGCGGTTGATTGCATGGGGTGAGATATTTTTGAACTTGGCTGCATTAGAATTTATAATGAATTAATAAACTATCATAAGAAAACTTATTTATTACGACGTTAAGATGTAATGCAATCAAATGTTGATGAACCATGTAATTAAAATTATAATTGTTTATAAATATAAATTGTTATAAATAAATAAAATGTGGAAAATTGATTATTTAGTATATGTACAAGATGAGAACGTCGATAAAAATTGATGAAAATAAGAAACATTTAAAAGATCAATTTTTACGCGAGTTCCGCGCTATTAAATAGTTTACGAGCATTGCCAATGTTAATAATTTTCCGAGACCTTTAAAATAAAAAAAAAGAAGTCTGTAAGTGCATTAGAAGCTGAGATATTGAAAAATTTTACAGCGCAAGCGATTTTGAAACTTGAGTTATCATTTTCGTAGCGCGTCGACTCGGGCTGTGCGACGTTTCCCCCACTCCTCACCCATTCACGGCGGCGAGCGTCGCATAAATTCACTCTTTGTTTAACTCAATTATATTACAAAAATAATTACAGTTGAGAGTTGCAATCGACTTTAAATAAAACTTCAACTTTCCATTGAACGTGACAAAATTTCAGCTCTTGATATAAATAATTAAGGCCACAGTGATTTTTTGAAAAAAAAAACCTAACTCGCTTGTTATTGCACTTAGAGAGGTCTTTTTTTTTTTAAAATCTGCGGAATGATGTCAACTTTCAATTTTCTAAGTTTTTATCCGTGTACAACATTTATTTAATCGTCCAGGCTCATTTATTTATAAATTTTTTCGAGGGGGTATTTTGCGTTCATTTTTATGCAATAAAATAACAATAAAATGTTATAGTCCGATTTGTTTATGAAAGTATATGTCTTTACCTTTCATTTGAGACCGACCACGAGTCCGTATCATGCTTGTAGTTGCAGGCACAGCTTAAGGGCGGAAAAGTGATTTTTATAAACAAATGGAATAACTCGGTCAATAATGCACTTAGCGCAAAAATGAAAAGTGGGTTTTCTTCGTCGCAACAAGAGCTTCATATTCCTAGAGTTTCATTGCCCTAGCTTTATTTATTGCAAAGTTATAAACAATTGAAAAAACGGTCATATTTGAAGGTTTTTTGGACCTAGCGGATAAACAAATGGACCGATTTCAATTTAGCTTACGGCAAATTGTAGGTCTTAAAAAGACCTAAATTTTTTATCTGAAACTTTTTTTCGTAAAGTTTATGGTTCAAAAACTACAGCCGAAAAACGATTTTTGGCCATCTTCGAGGGGCCCAATTGTTTAAATTCCCATCAGCTGCATAGTTGCATTTTTACACTACTTCATTCCTACCATCTAACACTAACTTTTCCCGGTGTCAAACTGCGGTTGCGAATTTTTTCACTTTCAAAACTAATTTGACTGGACTATATATCGAGCTCGGCTGTACGCAGCACCCTTTTCCTCTTTTCATCTCTTTCCCTCTGGAAAGTGGTATGATGATCTTGCCGCGATTTACATTCAAGACAGACTCATAACTAACTATATACGTACGTATCGCATCGAGCACAAGAAGAGTTTTAATTTTTTACTTTCAAATCAATATAGCCAGTCGATAAAATTATCTCTTTGATATTTAAAAAGCCTCGCGCATGGCTTCTCTTTAGCAAATGAATTCGCATGAAAAAGTCTAAAATACAGCAATAAAAATGATTCAAGATGCTGGTCCGCATTTTTCAGCCAGCGGGAAACGGACAAAAAGTTGCTCGCGCTCTCGATCGTTGCCGTAAATGCGAGGCTTTATGCGACGTCGAACGATGATGCAAAAAAAAGGAAGAAAGAAGGACGCGAAGTAAAGCAGTGTCATGACTCTGGCGCGGCGCAAGGTGCTGACAATCAAGAGCGTGTCGCGGCGCGGTGGCATTGTCGCACGCATATAACATTCGAGCTTATCGCGCGCGCTCCTCTCGCCCGGCCAGCCGAAAAAGCGCGTGTGCTGCTGCGGAGAGAAAGAGAGACAGACAGACTAGCGCGAGACAAAGAATGGCTGCAAGATGGATGGCTTCCGAAGTCTGGAAAAAAGAAGGCAAAACCTGCTCGCGACTATACTCGCTCGCAGACTTTTTTCGCATCCTCGTGTTGATAATTGGCCCCGAGGTCCCTCTCTTTTTCGATTCGTTCGTGAAAGAATCTTATGTTTACTCTCTTGCTCAGGCCATATACACACTGAATTAAACCTCGTAATATGTTTCCTTGTTTCGCTCTTTCTCTTTCTCTCTCTCTATCTATATATATACGTCGAATGGATTTAATGGATTCGCGATCTATTTATTTTTTATCACGCCGTAAAAAATGTACAAAAACAAATGATGAATGCGAATTCGATTTATAAGTAATTATTTTATCGTCGCGTACGCTTCAAGAGACTCTCGAGCAAGGAGAGAAAAATTTTAAAAAGATGTAGGAGAGTGGACGGGACTAGGGAGCTCGTTAACGCGCTCGTAATAGATAAGGCGCGATAGCATTTCGAAAAGAGCCCGAAAACATGCTCGTGAAAGGATTTGACACCCCCGCGAGCAGACACAACACTTGTTCTCTTTTTACATTGTCGAGGAACATGTTTTTGTCTGCTATTATTTTGTATGCACGAAGACGGCTGATTTCAAAGAACGCATCCGAATTAAATAAGCTGAAAACGAATAATGTATTTTATTGATATTTTTTAAATTTACAGAAAAGAACCCGATGAATAGTTTTTTAAATGAATTATATTTCATAAATAAAATTTACGATTTATTACATTTTCTCGTTGAGAGTTAATAATATTATTATAATGGATCTGCTGTGTTTAATAGTCTTGATAAAGTGTAAATAACTTATATTAATGGAATACAATTTTTAATATTTTGTATTTCTACTTATGAGTATTGACAAATATACATGTAAAAGAGTGAAACGTACATCTCTCAGTGTTATATCAAGATATGTCATATGGGATTGGGATGAAAAAGAAGAACGAAAAGTACAGCTCTTTGATGAAGAATACATTCATTCCGGTATTCTACATTCACACGTATATTGGAAAACTCCCTCTTTGCGCGAGCAAACATTAGTTCCGAGGATGCACTTTAGATCACAGAGAATTCTTTGAAAGTTATTACACGGCTTAGCGTATGACAGAGCTGAAAAAAAAATAAAGTTAATTTCATTTCGCTCCTATCGAAATCCCGCAAGCAGCTGCAAAACTAAAAAAAAATCAAGCGAACTTATTAATGCCGAGATGTAAACTCACTATTGATGTATGTTAGCACAATGAACATCATGATAATGAACAACTTCATTGCAACTCTCAAATAATTTAGCTGAAAGTATTATACAACAAGTTTTACTTTTTTTCATACTTTGCGCGAGATCAAATGTATTAATTCGAGGATAAAGGCAGCACATGCAACGGTATCCAGCAATTTGTTCTTGAGAAATTTCAGTTATGAAAAACTTTTGAATTATTTGTCGAGAAAATAAAAATGCTTGTTTATGTATTTTCATCCGAGTGAGAATATTAGAATGCAATCACTCAACTAGATTGATGAGAAACCAAATGAATTACCGTGAAATATAAAGTTTATGGTGAATTCAGTTGAACTTTGGAGTCATTTGATCAAGAAACATCTTTCTGCAGAATATATAATATATTACGTAAATACGGGCTAATTAAAAAGCTAAGAGCTGTTAACGCAGCAGAGCGTCCACTCGTGTTTGAACGGTAGGGAATTCCTGCCTTCGACTTAAGTGACTTTTCCACTTTTAAATATTAATGAAAACCGAACGGAATCTGCTTTGAAATTATAATGTATGTATTTAATTGCTTTGCGCCTTAACTTGCTGAAGTTTAAATTGGTATTGAATTTTGATTTTCCAAATAATATTGAATTCAAGCTTGTTTTTCGAAAATTAAATTATTTATTGCAATTTTTCTCACCAAAAGTATTGATTTGCTATCGAATTGTGAAATTTCTCTTTATTTGTCTAACTATTATAAAAAAGCACTGCACGTAAGGAGAAAATTGTTTGTGCATGTTCGATAATATTTGTTGAAAGTTAAACAGATAGAGAGTGAAAAATCAGGGAACGCAAATAAAAGCACGTCTACCTTCAACTGCAATCGATATATTTTTTCCCCCAAAATTCACTCCCTAGAAGATCCGATGCTGCACTACAATGACAGTAGCAGTGGATGTCGTCGCGTCGCCGTAACTGAGGTTTTGCGACACTGCAGCACCCTCGCAGCCGATCACATAGCCAAAGGCAGGCACGCAACATGAATACGTATGCGCGTCGAGACTCAAGCAACTGTGCGTCGATCGGCCGAGGCTCATACACGAAAACCGGAACAATCTGGATGGGTAATTTGTCGGTCGTTTATAGCTTTCTTATGCCATCCGCTCGCATTGCAACTCGTTACACTTATGACTGAGGCTTGTTTACAGCGTGATAAGTGCAACACGGTTTCATAGGCAACTTCCATGCGTATAGCTATATCACAAACTATTTCCTCTCAAACTGTAGGCTACCATTGACACTTGGGGCATTCATTGGATTGCAAATGTCGACGTTTTAAACAAAGTACCTCGCTAGAAACTCATACACAAAAGAATGGAATAATTACGAAAGGCTTGCGGGGGACCAAGATCGGCGAAACATTGACAATTGTTCGCTTTTCGTATGAATATTCTATGCGTAGAAAGAACAAGCTTCTTATCGGCGCAGGAAATTATCTTGGCAAAGATAGCTATCGATCGTTCTTACGTGCTGAAAGCTACTTTGGCTGCTACTCGCGCTATAGACGACGGCGACGAACGTACACATATATAGAGTCTCGAGCCGCAGAGCTGCATGGCACGCAAGCACTTGTCGGCATTTACATATATTTATCATTTCGGATAAATAAGTCATTTGCAGACGGGATAATCCACCACCGCAGCCGTCATGTATATATATATATATGTATATGTATGTAGCCTATATACATACCGTTCGAAAGGGGCTATACAGACGACTACGGCTCGGCTTTGCATGTGTATAGCCCCGTCGACGCGAGCTGCTGCTGCTACTCACGTATTTGCCTTTTCTCGAGCGCAACAAAACGCCTCCGAGGAAGCGCGACGACGTGCGTGTGCTGTATGTATATACTGTAGGAGGAAGAGGGAGAGAGAATCTGCGAGCTTGTGGCGCTGCATCGCAAGAGAATACGAAATAAGCCTATATAGCTACACGCATCGATTTATTCGCGAATGCACATATGCGACACACACTGTATACATAGCTGAATGTAGAAAAGAAAGAAGATAAAAAAGGGAAAAGAGCCGAATGTAGCGAGTCTTGGTCGTCTTTTCTCGCATTCGCTTGCCGATAAAACAAGTCGTTATATATGTCGCGCGACGTCATTATCGGCCGATTAATCGTGCGAACTGGCACTTTGCTTCCGATGCGGCTGCTGCTCGAGAGCAATTCTCGGCATAGGCGATGAGAGCAGTCGAGTAATCGTCGCACCAGCTGGCAAGATTTAAAAATATCTCGGCTACGAAAACGGAGCAACCTGAAACTCGATATACATAATAGTAATAAGCAAAGAAATGTAAAATCAGCGCATCGAGTCGAGCTGTTTACACGAACTGAGTTGGAGGCGGCAACGGCGGCGGGCCCGAATATATATACGCAACGTGTACGCGCAAAATCCGAATCAGGTGAAATTTGCCGACGGGGGTTTTGGGGTGGGAAGGGGCGAAAAAGTTTGCCATCCTGCAGCACATGGAGGCATAGAGAGAGATACACGCGCTTATAGTTGTGTCTGGCGTCGTTGAGGCTATACACACACGTATACGTATATATATTTCGTACGCGTGCATATATGTATGAAGGAAGATCGAGCTCAGGAACTGGTGCTGCGGGGAAAAGCGCATGCATTATTCAGCCAATGCTACGAGAGAGAGAGAGAGAGAGAGAGAAGCGGCAGTAGCAGCAGCAGCCGACGCGAGACTCGACGCATCTTGCGCGCGTGCCGCGCCTTTATTGGCCCCTCTTTCTCTATACACAATCTAAAATAAGCTTTTCACGTGCGCGCGCGCGCGACAAACTATTGCTTCGTGGAGCGGCGCGCTCGAGCTTGTGCATACACACCGCCGCCGACGCCGACGCCAGCATACGCAGCTTTCGGAAAATCGATCCATTTCCGCGCGCAGCAGTAGTAGCAGCTTTTCCACGCGCGTTTGTGTATATGCCGTGATTTAGGTGCACGAGGCGCAATCCGCTACGTATCTCGCTTCTTACGTACACACATGTTCATCGCAAGCTGCAGAAATGAATTTGGATGAGATGTTCGAGCTTGATTATACTGCAGGCGTGCACCCCTGAAACTTGTAAGCAGCTCAAATGAGGTTCGCAATCGTTTCAAGCGCTATACACCTATGATGCTCTAAAGACAAATGCATCGTGTCGGGCTTCGCTAGGGAGAAAATGGAAAAATTAATTCAAACAGCAAAACTGCATCCAGACATCGCTTGCCCGTCGAGATATGAAATAAAATATCCCTCAAGTCACTGAAGAAACAGTAAAATTGCCGCGTGTACACGTTAACACACACACGTACGCAAACATGAACAAGAGAGCGAGACAGGATAACCGCAGGAAAAGAAATAGTCTGCAACGGGAATGCCAGTGCCAGCAGCAGCAGCAGCAGCAGAACAGAAAATAGAGTATTATACATACGGGACACGATTGTTTTGGCAGAACAGGAAGAAGGAGAAAAAGTCAAAGGTGCCCCGTTAGATGTTAAACATACAGTACATATAGTACTTTTATGTGCGTGTATGTGTGTACTGGGCAATACGGTGTGCGGCAGCGGGCGCGCGTGCCAGAATAAAAGGGTTGCCAAGAGCTCGACTATCAGCGCCATCAGCACTCGCATTTTCTTCTCTCTCTCGCTCGCTCTCCTGCCTCTGTTTGCTTCGGCAATTCTACGGGTGCGGAGGCGGACTTTGGATACATTTTTCACGAGAATTGTCTGCCCGAGTGTACCCTCTCTCTCCCTTACCCTCTCTCGCACTCTCTTTTTGCGCACTCGGAACTCATGTATGCAGATGCGTTTGTTGTTTATACGTTTTCGTATGAAAAAATAAGCTGCTCGGCGGAGCTGCTGCCACAAAAGCAGGGACACGAAAAATTAACATTAATGGACTTGTCACATGCGAGTTGCGCGTAGTTCCGGTATTCACTTATAGTTTACTCGCGGCCACTAGGGTCGATCCTTGAAACTACCGCATAGATTCATTATAAGGCTTACCTTTTCTGTGAAAGTGAAGCTATATCATCGTGGACAGTTTGCGAATTCGATTGTACTCACCTGAAACAATAAATTAAAGGAAAATATCAATAGGTGGTGCAGATAGGATTATAGGCCTGCACCGCGCGGCGGCCATTCGCTGATATCGTGTGCGAGTTGGCTCGACGTGAAATTTTAATTGCAGCGGCTCGAAGCAGCTGTACGTAACAGCTCAGCACGTACAACAAGCTGCGTAATGCACACACACACAGCCATGCATTTATATACACACGTTCGTTCGCTCGCTCGCTGTCTAGCGCGACACGACATTTCACTCGGCCCGTCGGTGGTAATGCGTCGGTTCTCACGCGCTAATGCCGCATAGAGTCGCGTATAGCAGCTTACAACGTACTGCACAAAGATAGAGCTCGGCACGAGAGGGTGAGGAGGACGTTAGGTATTTCTCGTCTGGCGCGTTTTCTCTCTCTCTCTATATAACGATTGTAACGCGCCTATTATAGAGACATATTCTCACTCGTGGCTCGTGTTGTTGCACGCGGGAGACGTATCCGCGCTATCGTCGCGCGCACCACGGCTTATAATAATGCAAGTGGCGATGGCGTTTTGCGTCTGTGCGATTGTCATTTTTCAACAGTGCGCCGCTATAGTTGCAATGCGATCGCGAATCGACACCTCGTATGCGTACCTATACAAATTACGAGCCATTGTCGAGGCGGCAGCCACACCGTCGCGCCTAATATCTTCATTGTTGGAAAAAGAAACGAGATTAAGAACAGCAGATCGTTAAGGACTTGGCGCTGCTATTCGTTATATTTTTCAAGAATATCTTTTACTCATACGATATATGGTAGCCGATCCGATACTGTATAGAAATATACAATATAGAAATTCCAGGAGCATTCGCTGGCGAGCTGTACAGTGCTTGAACGCACCTCGAGTGACTCGCGGCAATAACTCGCCTCGAACGATCGTGTTGTTTAATTTTTGGCGCCACGATTAGACGCGCTCTCTCTCTCTCTCTCTCTCTCTCTCTCTCTCTCTCTTGTGCGTGGACGCGTGCCCATATAATATGTAAATAACGCCACGCGCTCGCTCGCTCACTCGCGAGGGGTAATAAAGATTAGCCTTTGAAATTAGAAACGAGAAATTTATATAGCGCGCATGTAAGAGTTAACGCGCGTCCAGCCGAGTATATCGTCGTGGCGGGCCGCAAGAAGCTGCACTGCACTACGATATGCGCAGGCACACCTCTTGCTTCTTTTTCCTTTGGCCCGAAAAACGTCGTCGACGTCTCTCTCTCTCTCTCTCTCTCTCTCTCTCTCTCTCTCGCGAGTCAAGTTGAAAGCTTTAGTGCGCGCTTATTTTAAGGACGTTTTTCATCGGCAAGCTCCTTTCCTGCTCTGGTCTCGCTGCTGCTGCTACTGCCGCCTACTTGTCGGGGCTTTTCGTCACTCTCTCTTTCTCTATTTTCTCTACTTGTTCCATTCTAGCCCCCGTGACTGGTGCGCGCGCGATCTTGTTTCGTCTGCGGCGGCGCCGCTTCCACCGCTCGCTGCCGCCGTCGACTCGCTATCGCACGGCCTGCGCGATGCATGCTGTACCAAGGAGATGCGCAATAATGTCTCTTTTTTGCTGACGACGAGAGGTGATTTAACTTTTTTTTTCGATTCTCTCTTTCTCTCTCTCTCTCTCGCTCACATACACACATACAGACACGCACCCACGAGAGCAAGGCTTTACTGCGACGCGAGTTATGGCTGCGTAAATAACGCAATGTGCTGTGCTCGCAGCAAGTAGCAGCAGCCCCGCGACGCTCGAGTTTTTTACGATGTGTTTGGAGATTTTCGATGTGTACGTATTTTTATTGTAAACAGTTTAGGAAGTAGAAGCGATGGTGCGCTGCCAGACTGCAGCACTATACTGTATGACACTATACTCGCGCGCATGAACATGTTATAATACCCGTTGCTAGATTTTATGATGTTTTCTGTCACGAATTTTTACCCTGCTCACCGAGCATAATGTAACCTCTCTATTTACGCATGTTTGCTTTAAGATTGCAGCTGATGCGGATGCAATAGAGAAGGTGACTAATCGCTAGGCCATAGTTACACAAAGATAGCTTCGAGTTAGAAATACAGCTGGCTTCTCTTCGCTGCTACCGAAAACTACATCGAGCGACGTGATTTCACGATCGCCGTTAGAGATTTGACTTTGTTTTAGTTAAGCTTTGAAGTAATGATATCGCATATCCGTACGATCGACTTTGCTCGCGACTGTGCTATCAATTGTCACGATTAATTGTTCCAAGCGATACATTATATGTGTAGCGTAATCGTATAGTTCTGCAGAGGAGATGGGCTGAATAATACTCTAAGCAATGCGCAGCCCTACGCGCGGCTATAGAGTTGCTGCTACTGCTGCATAATATATATGTGACTTTCTCTGGCGCGCTAATTATCAGTAACGAGGGTAATTATTCTCGGAAGGCTTATAACGCGCGCTCACTGCAGCGTGGCTGCATTAGTCTCAGTCCGAGCTTCAGCGCGCGAGCGAGCGGCCCATCGATTTTTCTCCGACTAAATCCCCCGCGTTGCGTTGAATTTTTGCCATTATTTCAGGATGCATTCCAGCAAGCATCCTAATCCCGCGTATAATTCGTCGAATTCGTTGTGCGACAAATCAGTGCAGCGCACAGCTAACGGGATCATAGTCGAAAATCGTTGGCCTAGGATACGATCATTCGGCTAAAACCGGTGGGGGACGTTGCGCCCTTATCGAGCTCGTTATCGTAATGTTTCGGACACTGCGACAGCTGTAGCTTGGCTTCTTATAATAATTTGCGAGTCAACCCTCGGTGACTAGATTATTAGCGACTATTGTTGCCTCGTCGAGGTACGTTGCAACGCCCTGTCGACGCATCCGTCATGTGCCCTCTATGTGTATTCTGCTGCTAGTGCTGGCTCGACTAAAGTATTCATACATCGCGCGATTAGCCTGGCAAAAGTTGGATGGCGCAAATGTATATCTTTTGGCTACTAACACGCAGCTCTCTACCTGTATTCCGAGTTCCAAGCCACCCACCCACGCGCATACACGCGCATACACACACACACACACACCGAATTGCGTATATGCTACAGTTGTATGAGGGCTAGTCGCAGGCAATATGTGTGTACAGATGTACCGTACGGCGTATGCACACATGTGGGCTTTAGACTAACGAGCGAGCAGCGAGCGCCGCGCAGAGTTTCGAGTACTTTGTCCAGGAGCAGAGCTGGCTAGCTGCTGCTAGCTCTCGCTCGGTCGCTTTACGTCAGGGCTGAGGCACTCGCGAGCAGCGGCGCAAGGTCGGCTCGAAATTTGCATGTCTGCCTTCTCCCTCCGCACACCTCTTGGCCAGCCCGCTATTTAAGCCCAGCCTGTCCCTACACGCGTCCCTATATTCCTGCGTCCCTATATATGTGTGTCTCTGTGTGCGTATATATGTGCAGCTCGCGTAGTTTGTTATGTACGCGCGCGTTGCCGGTCTGCCTATATGGTATATACAGTAAAGGTGGGAAGAGCTGCTGCTGCTAGCAAGAGGTGGCTAGAGGTGGCTACAGGAGGTGGGTAGAGGTCGGTCTGCTGATTGCTGATTATTCACAGACGCTAAAATATACAGTGAGGACGAGCGAGAGAGAGAGAGAGAGAGAGAGAGAGGAGCCGGCTGCGCGAAGCACATACACATGTATGCCACAGTACGTATATGCGCGCCTGTGTACACTGCGGGGCTGGGCACGCGCGAGGGTGTTATTCGCAGTTGTACATATATAATACGAGCGAGAGAGAGCAAAGGTATTCCACCGAAAATGCAATTCGCCGATTACATTTGCACAGCCAAAGATAGCCGAGTCACATGCAACCGGCTCCGAAAGCACACTTCGGCCCTATATTCTAAAGTATATTTTCTCGAATGAGATTGTAAAATATCATCGTTGTATTCTCAAAAGTAAGCTAGAGCTCGTTCGACATCTATCGTCTCGATGTGTACCAACCCAATAAAAGCAATTGGCTCCTCCTTTAGAGGCACGGACAAATTAAGACTGAAGGCATCGCAAGCCACGATCACTGTAGCATTTAAATGGATAAATCCGACGAATCATCGCCTTCGCTCTCGACTTGCTCGACCTACAACTTATTACTTTTTTTTTCTCTTTATTCGTTGATTTTTTAGATTACGAAACAACGGGCCCTCGCGACGCGTACTTATAAACTCTCCGAGCTGAGCGCGGACTGATATTCGGTCGAGCCGTTGCGAAGGTGAAAGAATTTGACAGGCTTACACAGCAAGGCCAACCATGTCGAAGGTAATTGGCCGATGCTATCTGATGGACTTATGCATGTGCCGCGCAGTACATACACACACACAGCTGCGACGCCGTGACAACGTCATTGCAAGCTCTTTTATCATGCCAAATCCGCTCGAGCTGTTACGTTGTTATATGCGTTGAAATTGCTTTGAAACCAAGCAACAAATGTCGCGATAATGCGATGAAAAATTAAATACCCTCGTTCTAAACTTGATTATTTGTTTTTGTTCTGGTTGAATAATTTAATCATTGATAAGCATCAAGTTTTGCAGTTCTCCTTTATTTTATTTTTTCAAACAGCCAATAAATAAAATAAACCAAAAAACTTATGATTTTTAGTTTACATCACGCTTAACGCTGAAAGATTAAAGAACAGCTACTTACTGTAAATACAAAAAAAAACTAGGTGTATAGTCGTTATATATCCATCGTGGAATTCAAAAAATGAAAAATAAATTAAAGCATGCAGGTCGTAAAAGAATCGTTGCATACGAGACAAATAAAAAGTTAAAGTGAGAAAGAGAAGGACATAAAAAAATAACCCATGAAAATAACGCTCATAAAGAAATAAAAGTAAAAAGTATGAGCATCACTGACGCGAAAAAATTGATTTGCACACGTACCTACCTAGGTATATAGTTATAGGCAAAGAAAAGACGCAGTGAGGGGAGCTGCCGAGCCATGCAGAAGTAATGATGAATTTTAACGTACGTATAATATCGGTGCGCATCAATAGAGTAGTCCGAAATAGTGACTCACGCGATATCGTGGCAAGGAGTGCAGTGCGCGGGGGCAAGCCACAATAGGACGTCGCGTCGAAATCTAAATCATATTATACATAGTATGCGCGCGGAGGCGCATTAATAAAGTTGTAAAACAATTCAATGCGCGCGGCAGCAGCTCCGAGGCTGAGGGGCGCGGGAGCTTTATATGACGCAGCGTAAAAGATAGAGGTTTTGCCAAGCGCAAGGCGAAAAAATAAAACTTTATACGTATACGCGCGGACGCGATCATCGTATTTCATCTCTGTGATTTTCGAACGAGCTGCGCAATATAGCGACGACAAAAGATCGGCCTTTAATTTACAACGTTTTGTTGGCCGCATTGTAACCAAAGCTGCTTTACAGTTTTGACAATTACCGAGCTTCTTTGAATGGCGTGTGCAAGTGTATTATACAGTATGTGCAAACAGGAATTACCAGATAGATCGGTAAAAATTATTTGACTTAAAGTTTTCTCTTACACACAAGAGGTGGTTTTTGTTTTGCTTCTCAGCTTTCGCTCGTGCATCTGCGTGTATTTCGTTACGGGCGACGACGAGAGCTTATCATCAAACGCAAGAGCTTAAGTAATCTCGAATGGCAAGTACCGAATTCGTCGCATAATCAGTTTGAGCGGCTTGCCTATGGATCGACTCGCTGCACGTTTTATCGCTAATAAGCATCTTAACGAGAATGACCGATCACCTGCGCGCGCAGGCGACACGCGGTAATTTTTAATGCCTACTTACATCGCGCGCGACTCTTCAACGAGAATGTTTTTTCAATGTCCTGAAAAAATAAGGCGCTGAACTCGGCACCCATGGCCGTATGTATCTGCTAAGTGTCTGTTTCTTCTCCTTCCCCAACTGGCACTTGCTGACTCGCATCATTAGGAGATGGAGGATGCGCCGAGATAACGCAGAGACAGAAAGAGAGAGCCAAGTGTTCTCATTTACATCGGATTTACAGGTGAGACTTCTATGCGAGCGAGCCGAGGAAATTAATCAAAGCGTAGATTTATGGTTTCTTTCGGCTGAAATTGCACATTTTTAGAAACGATAAAACTATAGACGATGCCATAAGTCAATTAGGATCGAGGTGTGAGGGGATGAGAAACGTCTTGGCGACGAGGGTAAAATATTAATGGCTCAACTTGTTTATAATCTCGATAATATCATGGACGATTAGAATTTTGGCCATTCACTTATTTACTCTATAAAATAGTTATAGTTTCAAGAGTCATTAAAACATTATGGATATCGTGAGCGTATCCTCTTTTAAAAAGTGATGGTGTTATATGCCTCATCGTAATTCAATGAATTCAAGGTTTCGAATGCACCAGAAACTATTTTATTGAAAACAGCTAATGGTCTCATAACGTTGATGTGTCTTGATTACGTAAAGTAACTTTTATAAGCTAAGTACCCGTTTTGAATAAAAAAATATCGCAGTTAAAATTAATTTTCAAAACTTAATCCGTAGCAGTTAAATTAATCGTGATTTTCAATTTTGTTTTAACGAGTACAAGCGAGATACAATATTTCCAAAGAGCTCCAGCTCCGCGTGACAAATGATTCGTACGTGTATTTTTCACGCTTCGAACGTTCCTCTCGTCCGAGTCTTTTAATTGCAGCCCTTATTGCAATGGCAAACGTCTCTTGAGAAATCATTTATAACACGCATGATATCGATACCGAGGATCATCGTCCTCGTCGTAGTCGTCCTCCTCGCGTCTTTGGTGTTTTATTATCTATGAAATGCGCTTGAGAGTACCGCAGGGCATTCCGTGTATGTTTATATCGCGTTCTGTGCGCTCAAACACACACACACACACACACACACACACACACACACCACACACACACACACACACACACACACACACACACACACACACACACACACACACACATAGTTACACAAGGCCTCGTCGTCGTAAACTTGGCAGTGCGATCGAGCGAGCGGCCGAGTTTAAAGTTGGTTGACACTCTGGTGCACTTGCGAGAGCGAGAGAGAGACTATATCGCGATGGTAATAAATCGCGCGAGAATATATTATATATGGCGAGCTGCTCTCTCGGCGCTGCTCGCTGCTCGCGCAACGCCAGACGCCGCAGGCGCATCAAAATTCGCGAGCATCTTTTCCGATGATGCCGTGTATGTATACGCACACATATACATATAACGAAATTTGATTTACTACTCGTGCGACGATATCACGCGGGCTGATCTTCGCGAGCTCGTTGCTGAGTGCGCTCTGCCGAGCGGTACCACCGTCACACTCACGCACACACACACATACACAATTCCAATCTTATGCAACTTACGGTGCCGAGAGTGGATTTTACCAACCGATATACATAAAGTTTGCGTCTCCTGCCAATATTTCTGCTAAGAATTTTAAAACTTGAAGGACACTGCCACGCCTGACTTACTGCTTATGACAACATATTATACCCCCCTCTTCGCCCTTCGAAATGAATCATACCACGTGCTTTCCCTGCCAATATATCAATGAGAGATTATCTATGCCTATATACTCCAACTTTTTTGACATTCATGCTTTCAAGATTTAACTCTTATCCCGCCTCATCGAAATTCCGGCAAAATATTTGCCACCGCATCGGTGAATGGACATTTTAAAATCTTACCACTTAGTAAAGTTTGTCCATGAAGCTATAATTTCTTCAAAGGGGAAAACTTTTAAACGCTTTATATTATATGGGTTTTTTGAGTTGTGCACTCGCCGCAGTGCATTTACGATGATTCTCGTACATGTACCTATATAGATATATGCATACATTGGAGAGGTAAGTAACTCTTCGCAACGGCGATGTCATTGCTTGCTGTCATCTTTCGCGCGCGTACGGCGCAGCTGGCCCTTTACGTCGCAAGTGAGGGTCACATCAAAAGTTTCTTTGCTACTTCGGATCATAAAACTCGTGTCATGATGCAAGGGTTGAAGAAAATCCCGTTTAAAGAGAAGCGCGTCTTAGGGTCTTACACACGCAGTAGCAGGGATAAAAAGTTTAGCTTGATGGTCTAATAGCTAGAAAAAGAGCCAAAGTTAATGTAGCGGGGAATTAGTTTTTCTTCTAGAGTAAATAAATCAGTATAGCTATAAAGGTTTTATACATAATTTCCAATATAATAATGTCTTATTGCTTCAAAGCAAGAAATATTCTAGCTAGAATTGTCAGCTACACGACACCCCTTACGAAAAGTAAGGAGATTCAGATGTATTACGAAAATTAGGAAGTTTCAAATTTTATTACGAAAACCAGGACATTTCACGCGATGTTTGAAGAAAAGTAGGAAGTTATAGTTTTTTTGACTGTAACTAGAAAATCGTTAGAATTTTTGACGAAAACTAGGAATTCTTAATTTTTTATGACGAAAATTAGGAAGTTTTACTTTTTAACAAGGTAAATAATACTTATCATAAAATTAATTATGCATAGAGCCCTCGTTACTTGTTATTAAATTATCACTATTCATTATTCATTATGTGATACACTTTCGAACTGACTCTGTCCGAACCGCGATGCAGTGCAGTGCAATGAACTATCAGTGTAGTTCTTTTTCCACGTTTTAACTCGACAGTTATAAAGATATAATTAGGAACGAGCAGAATAGACCCCCTCTCTGCCCCGCAAAACATGTAAACAGTATAATTTATATTGAACTACGTTGAAGGGTTTGCTACGATCGTGAACAGCAATGATATAATATTCGAGGTATTTTCTAAGACCAAATTATTCGTGGCAAACGTTACATTCGAATGGTTCGCTACGATCATACACTGCCTTGACGAGAAGTTTGAGGCTACTATCGCTTGCAAATTACTCGTTGGAACAAATCTTTCATTCATTTTGACATCGTTTCAGATTCGCTTTCTTTTTATAAGAAAAGAGCATCAACGACTGAACGATGTGATTTTCAATTCACAATAGTACAAACTTTTTTTGCGAGATGAGAGGGAAGAAATATCAAAAAATCATTCTAATCAAGTGACAATTTGGTACACATTAGATGCCGCATCTGAAGGGTGAAAATATAGCTTTGTTAATGCTGATATGATTTCTCAACGTATGTATCCCCCTTTCTATGATACTCCAGTACTTATATGTGAACCACTATTATACCTGCACACCAAATCTTGATAAGTTAGAGTACGATTTTTAACTTCGGTTTGATTATTAATATGTAAATTTTAATTATTCCCATTTTAGTTGTATACAACCAATATTAGTATAAGGTTTTTATAGAAAAATAACCCACAATGATCAATTGTTAATTTTATTTTGTGAAGCATGGGGTATTAAACTTATAATTAAAGGATTTGATTTGATATAAAAACAGTTTTTTAAAATCTTGAAACGTCCTAGTTTTCGTTCAGATATTTGAAACTTCCTAACTTTCGTTCAAAAGTCTGAAACTTCCTAACTTTCGTTAAAAAATTGAAACGTCCTGATTTTGACAAAAAATACCAAAACTTCCTATTTTTCTCTTAAAATTAAAATCTTCGTACCTTTCGTAAGACATTTGAATCTCCCTACTTTTCGTAAGGAGCGTCGATTTAAAATTATTTAAGCAATTTATACACTTATGTAAAATTTATATAAAATGTAACGTTTTATACAAAGTCAGGTGTCATACACAAATAACGATGGACTATATTTTTGTTCGAAACCAATTTTCTGGTATAAAATTTAAACATTTTATGGCAAGTTGTTGATCATTGGAAAATTTTGTTGAAGATACGGACTGACACATTGCTGAGAATATTTGAAAACTGTGCTTTGATTTATACAATTATATTCATTTTGCCGTATGCAGATTTACAGATAAAGGTACTTGCCATCTAGTGGTAGAAGTTAAAAGTAGTATTATTTCATTTCAATTGTTCGAAAACTGGTCTAAATTTTATGGAGCAATAAAATGACCATTTTGTCATTGTCATTTTGACAATAAACGTCTTTGAAGTGTGCTTCATATTTCATATTTACTATTGAAGCAGAAAAATCGCTGAAATGAGCAAATTAGTGGTAATATAAGTTTAAGACATTTTAAATTGTCAATATTAAATCATTAAACCATTATTAATGTTGAGCATTCCTACCAGGAAAATTTATTAGTTAAAAGTAATTTGAAATGTAATTAAAATGAAGGCTATAGAATTGTATTTTGATAAAAAAAGGGAATTATTTGCAAGTGGAAATTTCATATTTTTGAAAGTTTAATCGATAATATATCATGCTCCCTTTTTTCTCTATATTTGAATATTGATTGGCATGTTTAAAGTAAGTTTCTATTATTTTACATAATGCATCTTGAAAATAATTCAGATGATTAAAATAAAGATTTGAAAAAAATCCTTTTTAAAATATTCCAATGAATCTATGAATAATACTTATCACTGCATAGTACTGCGCTGCAGTTAATCGACTCGGGTGTATATCAATTTAATCCCACTATTGAAACTCGTTTTCGCTGTCTCTTCGACGAGTCTGACGACACGAGTGTGTCGTAATGAGTGCGACGCAAGTTTAACAAAAATGTATATGTCCACTTTATGTACTTAATAAGCTTAGCGCAAGATTATTTTTCTCTGTTTCGCTACGCGAGTTTAAAGCGTACACATAAAGCTCCTGGTGCAAGTCACGCGCGCTCTCTATTCTCTACGTGTCCGCACGGGTTTGACTTCTGATTTCGTTTGCGCGGTCCATTGTGCAAAGAGAGCTTGACCTAGTTTCAAAGAACTATTCAGTTTGTACATAAAAAGTGCAATTGAATCGTTTCATTGGTTTTTTGTACCGATAATTTTTATACCCAGGAAATACACTCTACTTTACTCCTACCTTATCATAATTCGTGATGCTATCGTACCTTACTCAATGATCACGAGTTTGTAAGTTCAAAAAAAGGTTAAAAAATAGTGCATCTCTCCAGTCTCGAAACGTTACGAATACAATAAGTAGCAAATTTTTTCGTTGGTATTCGGGGAGACGACAGGTTCATAAATGCGTGTGTGGGTGGTCACAGTTAGCTCGCAAACTGGTGCTACGCGACCTTGTAATGGTTTATTTTTTATCTTTCACTGTCTCTGAAGGCCAAAAACATATTCGAACCCGATGCAGCGTAATTTTAGATTCTTTTCCGCGAGAATACCCGTCAGTTTAAGGACCACCTGTACAGAGGAAATAAGCTGGCCCTTTTATTCCTCAGGAAGTCAGTGAACGACAATTATTTTCGCTTTTAAGTATCTCGCGTTGAATGACAGATATTCAGAGAATAATCTTGGACAGAACTAATGTATTTATAGCGGTTTTGTTGGCACAGAATTTCCGCAATGGTCAGCACCTACTGCAGATTGCAAATTAACACTAAATTTTGATAATTTATTTTTCAGTTAAAATTACAACTAATTAAAAAAGTTCAATTTTTCGCATCTTCGACAAATAATCAAGTATATATACTTTATAATTTGGTTTTGCTATTCAATACCCAACGAAATTTTATTTTATTTATGGTGAAATCGAGTGAAGGTTCAAGATAATGCATAAAATGCAAGCGAGATTCGATAATGAATGGCTTACACATTTGTTTTTACAAATGATTCGTATTTTCATTCCACGTCTTGGTGGCTTTTCTTTTAAAAATTTTCCATATAAAAATACTTTAACTCCGACGCGCCGTCTCAAAAAGGAAAATATGATAATATAAAAGAGCTTCGCGCGGAATTTTTTAATCTCAAACTGCACAATTCTTTTGACTCGAGTAAAACGTTTCTTTTTTTCCATGCGAGAGAGAAAGATAACGTCACATTACAGCGTATATATTCCTGGACGCGCGCATACACCCACGTTATAACGAGAGTCTCTTAAGTGCTCTCTTTGCGCTCGCGCGCGCGCCTGCGTCCAAAGAAGGCCCTGTATATTTTTTCTCCCTATGGGTATTCAGTGAGGCCAAAATAAGGATGCACGCCACGGCCTGTGTGTATGTGTGTATGCGCCAGGCGAGGTTTTCGCGAGCCGCAAACAATTACGGCGCCAAGCTTAAGCGAGAGGCAACGTCAAAGGATCATAAGGTAACACGAGCCGTTAAAATATTCCGCTTTCTGCGCAATTTTGCAAAAAAAAACATAATAAAAAAAGAAAACGAACGTACAAGAGCGGTAGCAGTCAGCTACGTATCTTTTTTCTTATTATAACCACGACAACGAGCATTTTCTTTTAACTGCACACACGCTGCGAGCTTTCGTAGTTACTGCTAGATGCAGCTTCATTCGTTTTATGTACAGTCGACCTGTACTTGCTTTAGTCTACCGAATTTTTCCAAAGAAGAATAGTGATAAAAATTAAAAAATTTAAAAGTGTCATTACTCAGATTATTTCTAAGTTATAAAAATAATGTGATCGTTATTAGTAAAAAATGAGAGAGAAAGAAAACGAATTTCCTTTCGTTGTACGCGAGTTGCAGTTTTCATGTTTTTGCCCTCCATCCCTTGGACGTAAAGAATGACGCACGTGAAATTTAATTTGTACAATGCTCAGTAGATTACAAAAAGTTGAAACACCAAATTAAAGAAAATACAGTCGAGAGGATCTGATTCGATTTTTTCCCAAGGATATCTAGATTCTTAAAAATCTAGGTCCTAGATGTACCTTATGAAATTTTTTTGACACTTACGAATTAACAATACTCCATCTGTTGATGGAATCAAGAAGCTCATAATAAATTATGACACTTTGAATAGCAATGAATCTTGTCATAATTGAAAACGAATTCTGGAATATTTCTCTTCAAATTTTCTAGCAAAATTATAACTAACTTTTAAAATCAATAAGCATCTGTGTAAAAACAGCTGTAAGAACTTTTATATTGTTCATTTACTTCAATTAATGAAGATTTGTGTATGTGTTTTTGTGTCGTTTGACCAAATAACTCGTAAGAATACACATGAAACATGAACTAACTCCCTCACTAATCGTAATAAAAAGTTTCAGATCAAAAACAATTGTATATAATATAAGGATGAGGCTTAGGAGTTTTTGACTCAAAATCGAACGCATAAAACTTTCACCCCTCAGAATATCTGTTTAAGCTTCAAACTCTGCTTCGGCTGAACTCTATAATGTTTTAAATTCTCTCTTTGCCACAGAAGAGGAAGAGTAAAAGCGAGGGAGATATAGAGGCGGGGATGGAAAGAAGGAGCTGGTACGCACATCAACTCGTACCCTGTAATTTTTTTCTCCTTTTCTAGTGTGAAAACAGGCAACGCGGCATTTGTTTGTTATTATTCGAAGCTTCGCGCCACTCGGTGTTGGTCTCTCGAGCGGACAGTAGCCACAGCGGCAGTGGCAGCAACGGCGGTGCTTTTTAACTCGTTGCTGATTGTGCGGCCCCTATATTTGTACAGGACTTTTTTCGCCCTATGTCGCGCGTGCTGACATGTAGTTTGTGCGTTTATATGGCCGATTCTCTGTGAAGTCGAATAGCCAAAAAAATTTTTTTCTGGAAATATGAAAACTTGTTGTTTTCGATGTCAGATTTGTCCCAAAAAAATTTTAGGAAAATTGGGGCCTTCTATGACACTTTCTCAGAGGCCCAAAGTTGTCCTCGCAATGTAGACAACACTATGTATCGAAAAACGTGCAAAAAAGGTCGAAAAATGGCTGTTTTTGGTGATTTTAGGCATTATGAGCCTATTTTTTTACATTGTGTTACACTTCAAGGGCCATTACAAAACTTTATCAGGCAGTAGTTGACATCTTTAGGAAGCTTTTTACATAGTTTTGGACAAAAAAGTCTGGTTCGAACTCGATTAGATATCTTGTTTTTTTGTTTTTTTCAAGTGGCTTACGCTCTTTAACCTCACAGGTTGCTCCAATCACTTTGGAATGAATTTTTTTTGAAAATTTGGACAATTCCCAACATAAAAGCTCATGGGCACTTTTACTTTTGAATCATTCTACGCTGATCCAGGAATTATTTGAATATTTGCTATTTTTCATGAATTTCGAAAAAACGCTAAAATGGACAACATTGGGCCTCTGAAATAGTGTCATAGAAGGCCCCAATTTTTCTAAAATTTTTTTGGGACAAATCTGACATCGAAAACTACAAGTTTTCATATTTCCAGAAAAAAATTTTTTTTGGCCATTCGACTTCACAGAGAATCGGCCATATATATATATTTTTTTTACCAGTACGGGTCAAAAGCTTCAGATAAAGATTTCACTTTGTTTGCTAAATTATAATGGAATGATGAAGCCTGAAAGGCAAAAGCGTATTTTGGAAAGGCGGACGAGCGAACGAGAAAGGGCATATTTTTATGTGAAACGAAAAACTGGCCTTTTGTGCCTCGAGAGAGTTTTTTTTATTCAAATATTTCAAGAGCGATCGATTTTCACGAGCAAAAATTTAATAACTTAATAAAAAACATAATAAAATACATAAAGTTAAATGAAACTCGAGAATGTTTGAATGATTTAATCAAGAAGAATATTTTGAATTTATATAATATAAAAAACGTGCGTGCTAGAAAAATTCGTTGGTCTTCAAAACACTATATTACATACACTTTTACTTATAACACTTATTAAACGAATAGTCTCAAATAAATAGCTTTGTAGTAAATAATTGAAATATGTTTCTCTAAATCTGGTATTATTTTTAAATTATTCCCTTAAGGATTCATTTTAATCTCATCCCGAGTCGCACACACGATGGTGGCCTTGGATTGAAAAGGCAGTTCGTCGGTTCTATACCAGGCACCCGTTCTCACTAGCAGTCGCTCTCCTTCTCTCTCTCTCTCTCTCTCTCTCTCTCTCTCTCTCTCTCTCTCTCTCTCTTTGTACTGCCAATTTGGTATTCAAACACGCGTGTATATTGTATATAAGAGAGAGAGAGACACTGATGTGGTGTACGCGCGTAATATGAAACCAAACAATCTGTGCAGTGGCGCGCGCAGCCCAAGCTTTTGCGCAGCGGCATTGTACCTGACTATATAGACGTGGATGCTTATATATATATACTTCAGGCAGCTTGCGAGAGACGAGAAGCACACGATTGCAGCGTTAATTAACGGTCGGCATTGCTTTCAAGAGGTAATGGCCAAGTTGATGGGGTAAAAGGACCTCGTCCTCGACCCTCTCGTTTCAGGCTGCTGCTGTGCCTCGCCGGCGCGGCATGTTTTACGTCTGCCGAAGATATCTCAGCCACGAAAGCACACGTTTTACTCACTAAATGTTGGCCCGACGAGCCCGAATGCTTGTGCTTGGGTCTGCGGTGTACGAGAGCTTTTTAACGATATATCAAGCCTAATAAACGCATCTACAAATGATTCATGCTCAAATTGGACCAGCTTCCTTCTTTTTCACGTCAATAGCTGAATTTTCGTTGAAATGAACGACTCCACTGAATGTAAAAAAAAGGACTGCTTTGGCTTTGTTCGTCATTTGAAAATTCACGGTGTTTGACATTACAAAAATAACCTTACATTTTTCATATGAATCGCATATTTCAACGGTTCGTAAATAAAAATATCGGAATATACACTAAGCAAGATATGCGATAAAGCTGAACTCGAGTTTATAAATGATTTGATGGCTTCGCATCGTTGGAGGAAAGGTCCATTGCGGAAGTAAAGGTAACAACGAAAGAGTTGTATATAATATTGCTGCTCTTGCGCTCGGCGGCGAAAAGCGTGCGAACGCGCGATTGCACCGACCTCGACTGGCCATCGTTTACTCGTCGCCGGTGGTCCGGATGTTACAGTCTTATCTCTCTTTGCCACAGAATTTCGTTTCTCTTTTCCCGAAAAAATTTCTAGCTTCAAAAAAGAAACAGCTCGACATAAACTGCGAATCGACGAAGCTTCGACCGAACGAAGAAGAAGACGACGACGACGATGGGCTCTCTTGATAAGAGCGAGAAAATCTCTCGGACGAGCTAGTGCAAGATCAAACGACTTAAGAAGGAACTGAGTAATAGTAGTGCTTTTCGTTCGTCTTGCTGCACGCCAAATCTAGGACACGTCTGATATCGAGAATAACATTGCAAAAACTGGTTGGGGAAAAGTTTTCGGATAAGATGTCTTGTATATTATGTTGAGAAATACGAACTAATTCACTGCGAGCTTGCGTTTCATCCGAAAAACTCGTACGTTTTTGCAATTTCCAAAGTTATTTTTTTCCAAAAAAGATGGATATTACTTTTTTACCTTTTTAGCCAGAAAACTGATTCGTACCAATAATATTGAGTTCGTAATTGACCAATAAATTATCTGTTCAGCAAATGTCTCAAATTCAGTCACTTTATCTTGTGTACATGTGCACGAGGCTGTACGAGGCATTTCAATTATGCAAAGTCCGTTTCGATATACCCATTACTCATATCGGAATCCCTGCCTCGAAACGTAAAATTCTTGCGGCTCATAAACGGCTCGAGATTCGCATAAGCTTCCTTACTCCAAGCCCCCGCGCACTTCCTTTTATCCTACGCGTGGTTGTCATACGGCTAGCGAGGCTTATAGTCCGTGTATGTACTTATATACAAGGAGAGCAAGCGAGAGAGAGCACCTGTCAGGACCGGTCGAGTACCTCGAGTCATCAATCCGCATTTTTCTTTTTGTCATTGGGGCTCGAACTGCTCATCGCACGCGAGAGAAAACACGTTCGTTCAACGGCTCCTCTTTCCGTTGCTTCTCTCTCTCTCTCTCTTTCTCTCCTCTCCTCTCACGCGCTGCGCGATTAGACGATTAAAACCGAGCGGCAAAAGTTTCGCGGCAAAAGGGAGCGACGCGGATGACGATAGCTCTATGATTTACGACGACTGGATTCCGAGCGCGCGACATGTCGCTGACCCTTGCGGCAGCTCAGCAGAGCGCTATGTACTAGCTATATACCGGCTCATGCCGCCGATGCGCCTGAATATCGAGAGCGTTTATATAGAGTGCCGAGCATTTGTAACGGTATTGATGAAGGTGAATTATGGCCGCGAGGAGAGGAGAGGGATGCATTTAGCGGCTTCGTTTGATTCTATTTGCTCGCAAGCTTAATTGACTATGACTCGACGAGTACACACATCTTACAAATCATTTCGCAAAATTGAAAATTCAACTCGATCTCTTTTTCATCTGGGAGTCCGTTGTGCACTCGATATTTATTTGATACAGAAATGAATGGAAATAGAAATTATTGGACATCCGAGTACTTTTTTAAACAGAGATTTTCAAGTGATGCTAGTTTTTTTTCTTTGAAGCGACTTATACGTTATATAGAAAAATATTGTCTTTATTTATTTCTTGAATTTTCGCAACGATATTATGCAAATCAATAGAATTGATCTAGCCATTCATTTTCAACTATAAAACTTTAAGACCTTAAATTCCATTTCATGAAATTATTTTATTTTGTATTATTGAACGCCGCGTAGATAAAAACCACCTGATGCAACATATTTTCAGTCTTACTTATGCTTCTTTGTTTGTAACATTTATGTACGTTATACATAATTAACGTTGATAAGTAAAATGTTGAAATCATTACTTGAAGCACTATACCCACATTATGTTACGAACAATTAAAATTTACAGAAATCTGTCATAGATACTTTATAAAAATTAACGAATTCGGATTTTAACTTCGAAAATTAAAATTTACAAAGTTTGATATTGTTCCTGGGTAGAAAAAAGATACATAAAACATAAGGGTCAAGTAAAGAGGCGAATCAAGAGGTTAACAATAAAACCACGTGCATTATTCGAGAGAAAATTTATAGTTGACGATGGGACTTGGGAAATATAAAAGGAAGGGAGAGGCGAGGACAGAACGGAGATTTCCTCTCGAGAAAAGCGTCAGGTGGTTATACCCGTTTTTGTCCTTCTCATTTTCTCTCTTTCTCTCTCCCTTTTGCTCTTCTCTTCGTCCTACCTCTCTTTTAGAGATTCAACTATCTTTAGCTTCAAGTTCGAGCAGAAATGTCCTCCGGCTGCTGCTGCCTCTCTCTGCTGCTGCTGCGTATACTCTTTGTATACACTTCACCCGAGAAAGCGAGAACTCGGATGGCTTGAGAAAATGTCGCGGATTATGCGCGGAATATTACGAAAGAGCCTCGGAAAAAAGTTTTTCGAGTATTCGCGGGTGAAAGCAGCTTTGCTCCTGCACTGCATAGCTGGCTAGGCTTCCCTGTCCCGTATACTTGTATTATTCTCTCCTCCTTCTCTGTTTTTATTTTATCCTACTTATGACCGTTTCCCAAAGTTCGCCCCGAAGACAAAAAATTTTCTCATATAACGTCTCTTTCTGCCTCCTTTTCTCTTCCCTCGTTAGATTTTTCATCGTTTGGCGACAGGCCAATTATATTTTACCCGAAGGATTCGACTTGCTGTGCCCTGCATAGTTATATATGAATTTACTCACGTACAAGTGCATACACGTACCTTTACCTATTTGCACACACGATTTTGTTTTTTATGACTACACTTTTTTCGATTGTTAGAGCTGACTAATGTCTCGAGAGCTTGTGATGTAATCAGATATTTTTGAGTTTAGTGGCGACATAGCTTCATTTATATTTTATGCCACATGTCCTCTTTCCTTCCCTATTTTTTTATTTGTTTTATTCAGTAAAATATCGTTTCACCCTTTGGTGAGGAGAGCGCGTTGGAGCACGAACATTACCTTTTTAGCAAAAAACTTTACTCGCGCAACACTGTGCAGTGTATACCTTTTCTTGATATCGTGCATATTACATTGTGCATACCGGAGACTCTGGTATTAAAATGCTGCTGATATTGCGAGCAAAAAGTTTGTACTGATTTTACAAGTTGAGTTTGGAAGATCAGAAAAGCTAAGGTGCATCTGGGACGTGCTTATGGAAATGCATGTGACGACACTATTTAAGTGATTTGCGACTGCAAGTATAATTAGGAAAAACTTAATTGCTCCCGCGGTGTAATTCTCGATATTAAATACGTTTATTAAATCGTATTTTGTCAGATTTTTCTGGGATAAGCGGGGATAATGTTCAAATTGTTTCTCAATGATTTTAACCATATTTGTCGAAAACATAGTGACACAGAATGAAATTTTTCGAATTCCTTTAAACAATCATAAAGGGAAAAATAATAATCCTTATAAATAATGTTAGAGCACGCGTAAATCACCATAAATCCTCTACTAAAACGAACAGCGATTAAATCATTGGTACGTCACCAAGATTCATCGGGTTAATTGAGTGCAATGAATTTAAAAGGTTAAATAAACACGAAGCCGCCAAGAATCCAGCAGGCGCTCTCAAGATTCACACATTATGATTATGTCGTTCGATCGGTACAAGCGAGTATGGGTTACGAAGACACAATATATCGCATACGCTTTCAAACCTGTATTGATGACCGACACAGCTCTTTTTCACACACACACATACACTGGGACATTACAAAAGAATAAGGTGAGCTCGTGTGTATGGGTGTGATGTAATGAGGCATCAAAGCGTTGACTTTTTATCGTGCCATGCTGCTGGTGCAGTATAAACCGCACCGACGACGGCAACGCTCCCGAGACTCCTCGATAGTGTGCTTCGACTTTATCTTCCAGATATAATAGTTACACTGCTGCTGTGCAGTACGCGAGAAGAGGCAGAACCCGCAGAGCTGCTGCTGCAACTTTATCTTTCGGAGCGCAAATAGACGCCTTTGGTATATAAGCAATAAAGCCAAAACAGCGCGCCAACGTAAATATATACCGACCAAAATGGCCTAGGCTTTTGTACTGACTTGTGCAGCTTGAAATCCTTGGAAACATTTTCAAGTGGAAGTTTATCATGAGGATTCGCAATAAATTTCAGTTTTCAGAAGAGTACGTAATATTGTTTTTCTGAATCTTGAAAAATTTCGATAACAATCGAAAAAATTGATAACTAAAATGAAAACTTTTTAATCATCAGAAAAAAATCGACGATTTCAATCGTAAAAATGAAGTAAAAATAAACCATTAGTCTTTCATTGAACAAAGAATACCATTTCAATCTACTAACTACCACAACTCGCCCATCCACGCGCGCACACACACATGCACATTGAAAAGCGCAACAATAAATCACCTAAGAAAGCGACAGTTAAGCAATTCATTAAACGTTAACTTCTCATTTAACTCGAAATGTGCCGCGAGGACTGAGGTACTGCAGCTCGTGCGCAAGGCAAAAGAACGAAAGACTTATCGACGATCGCTGATCGTTATTCAAGGGGGTATCAATAAAAGATTGTCGTACTAATTGACACTGTACTGTGACTACTATGACGAGCTTAAGGGCATGTCGATATAATCGATTCATTCAATGTACGATTCAAATATTTAATTGATTTGATTATCTGCTAAATGACTATGGTAACGCGTCAGCTCGCAGCTTTGTTATTAATTTTCAATATCTAGAATACATTAAAAATTTTTTTTCCGAGTACTTAATGTGATCCTCTGTATTAATTTTCATTGACTTTTTTAAAAATAATGAATTTAAGTAGCTCCTTTTACAATATCACATAGTTATAGAGACAGAGAATGAACTGGAGCTATCGACTGGAAAAAAGGAATGCATCTTGCCATGGAACCAAAAAAGTCGAGGCAAAAGAAACTCGAGAAAAGTCTTTTCTTGGTGATACTCTTCTCTTTCTTCTTCAATTACTAATTGATAAGTTTACTTTTCTCATTGGTAAATGTATAAGGTAGAAAATCGCAGAAAACTTTCAGTTACGATGCAAGCTGCTATTACGATTAATAAGTTACTCTCCTGCTGCTCACTTTTTATTTCTCTTCAGCTCAGTTTCTGTTACTTTATTTCTACGACTCGTTTCGATCGGGCTCGATCGGTTTCTGTTACCTCAAAAGTTTTTGCCTCATTAAGGAACTTTCAAAGTCTCTAATGACTGTATATCCTGGCAGTGTGTATTTATACCATGTATACATTCGGGGATTCGCAATAGACGAACACTTACGGATCACAAACCGTATACTTTGAACTTTGCAGTCAGTAAATCCATACATGATGTCTGTAATAGTGATTTAAAAATAAACTTTATCCTGTCTTTCTGGAAAACACCTTTTTTCAAGTTATTGACAAATTTTCTCCAGAGTTTTATGTTATCAGTTTTTAAGAATGTAATACCATTGACAAATGAATAAGAATGAAACGAGATTTCATTTGTAACAATTGGTTCATTAGTAAAATAATCGATTTAGGTTTCAGCTTTTTTCGTCAGAGAATTATTATTGATGAAAGAGGAAGTTGTTTATATCATCGAGATTTTAATGAGCCAGGAATGATTTTGTTGTCGAATCGAATCTTGTTATACTTGGTTTCCAACTGAAGTATCACTTTCGAGTAAACAAGGTAAAATTATCACTTGATTTCCTCATTTTCTTATAGCTACAGTATTTTGAAATTTGCTTACTACAAATCTTCATGTTAAGCTGTAGTTTAATGATAACAATTCAATACGGTAATCTTCCGTATTTCTACTCAAACTTCAATAATTTGTGTGCATTTAGATGTATTCAAGAAAAAATATTAAATTAGTGCATAGATTTTTGTTGACTCATTTTCGATAAAAAAAAACAGTTTCTCCAAAGAAGTAAAATGAATAATGCACAAGTTTGATGTCATTGCTTGAAAAATTAATCTAGCAACACTGATGGAGACGTAGGACTATAAATCTGCACATATACCCACTCGTCCAACACTATCTCCCTAGCAGGAAAATTACATCTAGCGTGTGATCCACCTTGAAAAAGGCGAATATATACAGGCACTCATCACAAAGACTCCCTCTCTCTCTCTCTCTCTCTCTCTCTCTCTCCCTCTTTTTCGTGACGTCTCATTCACCTTGAACATGCGAAGAAAGAAAAAAGGAAAAATTGCACACAGCTGCATGGCAGCTCGAATTCCTCCGCTTATACTAATCGTTTCAAGTGCAGCTATACTACCATAAATGGTCGCATGAACGTTTGGGAAATCGATTTGTCGTTATAAGAGTATATCTGAAGAAAATAATGTTGCAGGTGAACACGATGGGACTTTGTGCATGGCTACAGTCGATGATGCATCCATATATAAACTTTTGAATTTGCCGACAAGTTCGCTGCTGAACTATACGTATTATGTTGCACCGCAGTCGCCGAGATCTAGGCCAAGAAGGGTAATAAGAGATCTATTTGATGAATTGCATAAAATAATAATTGAATAAGAGTAACTATACAGTTGCCATCGATGTAATTTATCGATACAAGCGCCTAAGTAATGACTTTCAAGGATAAACTTAAAAGCAGAATTTTTTCTCCTTTGTTGACAGATACTAAAATTAGTTTTATGCATTAATAACCGATGAAAAATGTTAAAATTAAAATGACTAAAACTCTTTACCAAGTTTGTATGAGCCATACGAAATGAAATTAGAGCAAGAAGCAAGAAGCCAGCCACGCTGAAAATGCAGAAGACCACTAGCCCAAGAAAAAGCAACAAAAGTAGATGTACAAAGTGCAGCAGAGCTAAGTGAACAAGAGCTAGTCGAGCTTGGACAGATTGAGCGATCGTCCGAGGCATTTCGAATCAGCAAAATCTATTTATCGCGCCTTGCACAACACGATCTCTCAACTTGGACGGACAGCTATACTGCGGCCTCCCACGAGTCGATTTGCTCGGTCACATATATATCTATGTATATAAACCGCTATACACCTATGCTAGACACAGGTACCCTGGACACATCATACGTATAACTGGCTGAGAAAATCGACTCTCGAGCACCTCGTACATCGACTGCCCCGTGCGTGTGAAAGAGAAATCATGAAAAGTCCGGTATTTATATTTAAGATTTTCCCCTGCGCTTGCATATTTCTCATTTCTGCAACTGCATTGCGGTTACCGTTGATTGAACATTTCGGCACATTCCGCACGTATCGTCATTTACATTTCTACCGCGTATTCGCGTTTAAATGTCGCATTATCATTACGCACGAGGTTAAACGAGACAACATAAAAAAGTAATCTCTGACGTGCTCGAGACCACAGTCGCTCGGCCTGTGTTCGCGAACTTTACATACTTTTTGTCCCTCTCTCTCTCTCTCTCTTTTCCTCGTGGAATCGTTGTGTGTACTTGAACGAGGCAAACCCGATTAACTCGCGTGCATAACCACCAGAGAAATAGTTACTCGCAATTTTCATTCCGTCTATATCGTCAGCATCGCAGAGCTCGAGAGCTCGCGCGTCTGGCCTGCCTACATATACCCAAACACGCGTGCGTCGCGACGGGAGAAAACTTTAAATCATCTAAAACCGATCTCATTTTCAGCTGGTTGAGCTCGCGCAAAGGCAAAGCGTCGCGCTTCGGCACTTTATTAACGATGCATATATTATATAAATAACGCCTTTATTTATCGTCAGATCTCAGCTTGAA
Source organism: Trichogramma dendrolimi (assembly GCA_034770305.1). Lineage (NCBI taxonomy): Eukaryota > Metazoa > Arthropoda > Insecta > Hymenoptera > Trichogrammatidae > Trichogramma > Trichogramma dendrolimi. Next base: position 897,788 of record JAPMIB010000070.1, on the reverse strand, counting down.
GCTCGTAAAACTGAGGAGCGTAAACAACAAATATAAATTATTTAACTGGTCGATCGAGCTCTCGATAAAAGTATAGGAAAAATTATGTGCATGGACTAAGCAGCTTAAACAGCTTCATTCCAAAATGCATTGAGGTTTGGCATGAAAAGTGCAAGAGGTAAGATCGTTAAGACTTTGCACTCGAGAGAGGTTTTTTGAAACAGCCTCTATACGACTTAGTAGTAAGTCGTGCGGTACAATATACCTAGCAGAATATACAAAGGTATTCCAGGCAGAGGAATGCGTTTAATATATGTCTAAAGGTATACGCACAAGCACATATTATGAAATCCCAATTACATCAAATAACATCCACAATAAGCGCAAATTTCAAAGGTATTTAGAGATCATCGGACGAAACGTCTTCTCGAATTGCATCGAAGCAAGAGAAATGGATCATCCAAAAAACACGAGCGCGACCGCCATGTAATCATTAAACGTTGTAGTTCACTCATTCAAATAGAGGCCTGTAGTATAACCTCCGTCCCGTTCAAAAGGTCGTTAATAAAGATTTCTTCTCATCTGCGCGCATCTTATCAATCATTCTGACGCGGCGTGCGATGCAGTCATATTTCTGCGCACGCGGTGTAAGCGGGCTCGAGCAGCTTTCAACGGGGCTCGAGCGCGAAGAAAAGTTCAGGTCCATTTGAAAGTCATGCGGGGGCATATACGCGTGTGGTGAATGGTGATAAATAAAGCTTCGACGTTAAATCTTTGGAGAAGACGAATGGCTTAGCTGCCAGGCCAAGTGCATGCAGCACATAACGACGCTCGAGCTGAGAACCACCTCCAGGGACTTTTTATACTACTCGTCTCGAGGAAGAATTAATCGTCTAATCTCGCTTGAATTAAGGCGCTGTATTCGGCACAGCTCGAGTCGTTGCACGTGGATGACGAGGAATCGAAGCTCGAATGAGCCTCTAGCTGCTGCTGCCTGTACTAGTCTGTACAACGCACGGAATACGCGCCCGAGGTTTTACGGCTTTTTTACTGTCGCTCGGAACTCGCGTTCGAGTTTTATGATAAGCCATCGATGCAGTAACGCCGAGTAAAGTTTGATAAGACGATCTTCGGCTCTTCGAGACGCGAGATTATCGTAAAATCTTCTGCTACGAATCCGAATCCAAATCTTTTAGATCAGTGTTCTGAAGACCAATTGTTATTTTGTTTTTTCAGTTGAAAATTTAGTGTTTTTACTGTGTTCAGATTAGATTTCAATTTTAATCAAAAAATGTCTGCAGTGTCTCTTCACTTCGATATTGAACAGAAATAAGAAAAGAAATTAAGACGTTAACACAGCATTCTCGTGTCAACATACTAGTTAATGTGGTCTTACTATAACACTCGTTACCCGGAAATTTATAGACTGAGCTATTTTATTGTAATCGCTTGTGTTTTTTGAATAGCTCACTAAATGAAGGTATTGCCCCTAGGTCTTTGAATTTGGTTCTTTAATAACCTCCTTTTGAAAATACTCCCTAAAAATTGATCGGAAAATCAGAAATACTTAATCCGATAAAACTTGAAAATCATGTTTTGACTTATACAATTACTTACACATTGCCACTTGCAGATTTAGATAAAGAGATACTCGCTATCTAGCAGTCAAGGCTTAAAGTGGTATAATCGCGCTATAGTGATTGAAAGTTGGTCGACATTTTAATCGTCATTTATACGTCATTCAAAATAAACTCAATATTTTTTACATCATTTTAGCAGAACAATTGTCAATAACAAGCCATTTAATGTTTTTCGAAGCATTTTAAATGATCATTTTTTGTTCATCGTAACAAATTTTTGAATAAATAATTAATAATAAATAAGAAATAACTTATTATCATTAAACATTACAACTGAATTATTAACCTTTTCATTATATGTCAACGTCCACATCATAATAAAACCGCAAGTTCTCACCCAATCACTGAAGCTGAGAATTGGTTAGGAGGTTAGTACTTGGATGAGTAACTGTTTGAGAACTCTTCACTACGTTGACCTTTCTCTTTTAATATTTTTGCCAGAAAAATTTTATGATTTCTTTATTTGAAAGCACTTGATAAATTTAGCATGCTCGCTCGAAAAAAATGAGGGCCATGAAATGCGTTCTTTTATTCGAAAAATTTGTAATTGCAAGCATATTTGCCAAGATTGAAAACGTAGAAAAAAGGTTCAATTTTTACCTCAAGATTTTTCATCTATTATTATAAAAGTTGTAAAAGTTTTCACTAAAAATACGAACCCTGCAGAAGCAGCACTGCGGTGGCTTAACTTTTAATAATTTAACCTAATTTTTAATACTAGAAATGAAAAAAGTTGAATTTAAAATGACTTATCCTTTCTAGTTTCAGAAAAGTCGTAACGATTCATACTTCTTTCATTCTTTTTTTTCTACCTGACGCAGAGGAAACACAAAACGAAACTTACGAGCTGATCAGAATTTACAAGAAGCCAAAACCCTCGATACATTTATACTGTACACGTTGTGCAAAGAACTTGCACCGAAAGAAACTTTCGGTACCTTGCAGTGTGTTGGCAACGGAAGAGAGAGAGAGAGAGAGGAGGGGGCAGCGGAGAACTTTGCTTGACAAATTCAGTCTGCAACGAGCAAAGCTCCCGCTTTTCGTTTATACGTCTACATACTTAATCAGAGTACGATATATAAGTCGCACTTCCGCAGAACCCAAATCGAGAGCGCGAGAGAAGGTGGGAAAGTGAGAAATAAAATTTTAGCGACCACATCTGTAGTGTAACTGTTTTCATACCAAAGTTTATATTCATGAGTTTTGCGCACCCTCAAAGCTTATATTAGTCCTCGGCGTGATTTTTTCCTGAAATCTACAGCTTATTACGATATTTTAGTCGTAAGCCTAATTTAGCCTTCGTTCTTTTATAATTCATTTCAACGACATACGTAGAGCATTGATACGTTGCGCCATGAAATCATGACTGAACTCGTGTACAGCTGCGCCGAGGCTTTTCAAAAAGCTCGCGAGCTCGAACAACTCTCGCTTTCCGCAAGTTCAGTAATGTGCTCTTTTGACAAACTCAAAGGTCAACTCTGACACCGAATATTAGTGTGAAATACCTGCACTTAGCCAACTCTATGCATGCGACTAACGTACGTGAAGCTGTAGCTGCTCTTCAAGTCTTTTGTTGTTCGTCATTAGCATCTTCGTTAACTTTACCGAACCGTCTTTTCTTGACGAAGAAGAAAAAAAAGAGTGAAAGAAAAAAAACACGCCACTCAAGGGGAAAAGCGTTACATTTCTGGGACATTCACGCGCGCGCGCGATGCAAGAAAGAAAGAATGTTTTTTTCTCGGCTCTTTTTATACCCCGCTGCTACTTGCACTATATATATGCCAGTATAAAAGTTAAAATTCTCCAAGTTTGCGAACACGCTACGGTTGGGGTTTTCTATTCAGTACACCGCAAGTTGAGAGAGAGAGAGAGAGAGAGAGAATATAAGGGCGACGTTTTGAAAAATTCAAACGGACGTCTAACGATGCATACGAGTACCTCGTCGTGGAAAGGTAGAAAGGTCGGCTCTGTGTAGTATATGAGCCACTACGATTGTACACGTCAGAGGTATGCAGGTCAGCGGGTTGCGTCAGCGCGCAGTTTTACGAACATTTTAGATAAATGCTGCACACGGCTCGGTAAAATGTGTATACCATCTGGAATGAGATAAATTTTACAACCTCTACAAGCATCCATTGTTCGTGCCTGCAGGCTCTTGAATTCTGCATTCGGGATGTACTTTTTAATTTCACTTTCGTTGATGAGTTTCCGAATTAATCGGTGCACTACAAGAGTGACCTAAAAAACGATCGCTAGCTCGAATGGCTGTCCAAATCTGTGGCTAGGAAAACTTGCCTAGGTCATGCGACGATGAATAAATCTAAAGTTTGGCTCGCGATGTCGCTGGATCTGCGACGCATCGAAGAGTCGCGTATACGGCATCGTTATCTACTTCATCGAGTGTTCGTCCATCGTTAAAGGCTGCGATAGAAGCCCAACAGCGAGTATAAAAATTATTGAAAACTATCCTCGGTGCAGCGAAAACATGTGACGAAGCTTGTTTAATCTCGCAAAGGCCGTCATCTCGTGTGCGTTAGCCTCGCCGATACAAGCGAGCATACAAGGCAGAACCCACTAACTCTCTTTTATGGGCAAGTCTCGCGACAATGCATCATCATATTTCGCACAAGGCGCGCGCGAGCAACCGAGCCGGAGAAGGAGAGAATGCATATCTCCCAATCGGATAATACGCATATATCCAACTTATCTTAACTACCTAAACAAGTCTGCGAACAAGATCGTACAAGACGCATATACTGTACCAAGAGTCCTCCCCTCTTGCCGGCTTGTTGTTGCGTAGCTATAGACACATCTCTTAACATAACATTCGCCCGCTCGCCATATATCACATTGTATGCGGCACATATACACACACAGGCAGTCGCACATACACATACGTACAAATGTAGCCAAGGAACGTACATACAGATACAAGTCCCAAACATAATGTCCACTAATGACGGCTTCGGGAAAGGTGTGGCCTACCCTACGCTACGCGGCGCGTGCAGTATTATGCACGATTATTGCGATTATTGTGATTTTTTTCCTGACGCTTTTGCGCTCGCACGCGAGATTTTCACGAGCGCGCGACATTGATTTACGATCGAGCAATTGCATTGTGCACAAAAAAATCTGAATGTGCCCCGAGATAGTAGATTGTATAATAAAGCAACGAGATTGATTTATACGGGAAGAGAGAAATATTTCGGTCTGGATCGCGCCGAGCCTGATAATGCGCCTTTAAAACGAAAGTTTTTTTTGTCTAAGCGGGTTCAATTTACTACCTTGCGAGTTGGATATTCTATTTTATTACGTTCAAGTCCTGTCGATATTGACACATGCAAATTTACCCTGAAGAAACAGCAATAATTGCTAATAGAGCTCAATTGTTTAGCATCACTATTTTGTTGTTAGACATTTAATGCCTTTAATGTGAAAAGTTTGCCATCATTCAAAAATGATAAGGAATCTTACCAGATTGATAGTTATTGACGATGTAAAAGGATTTCATACGCACCTGAAACCAAAAGTGACGTGTTTGATTAATATTTATTGTATATCGTACCTTGGAAAAATTACAACAATATACAAAAAATAATTTAAAAATCATTACGGTGGCGGTGACTATGTTACGCGTTCAAAAAGCAACGATTTACATTTATTCTTCGAAGGGATTCCCGGTGCATATTATGCTCGAATAGGTCACGCTTACGTGCACATAATTTCCAATTAAGCGTAAAACAAATTTACGTTTACGATCATTACGGCCTCAAGTACTTAAACTTTGTACTGCCCCTTCGCGCAGTATATAATGCACTCGCGAGCTCATTCGATTTTAAATTACACTATATATACGTATGTCAGCGTGTGAGCGCGCGGTGCAAAATTCCAAAAATTTCAAGCTCGTGATATGATTTTTTTGTGATTCCGGGAAGTTTTCTACGTCGGTGAAAATAAAATAAATCAGCTAACTTTTGGGTCCAGCTTATTAAAGAGCCAATATATCTCACACGCATATAGTGTCTTTAAGCAATATATGGAAAATATTATGTTCGCCAAAATAAAAAGCACTACGAGAGCCGAGTGCTCTATCGTATAAATACGGCAGGTAAAGCCACGGGGGGTGACCGATCTCTTAGGAGCGCGCCCAGTGGGGAGTTCCGCAGCTTCTTTTGCCGCACACATTGAATCGATGCTTTATAAGCTTGCTCTAGTAGTGAAGATTTAATGGATTTGAATTCTCGAATTATTGACTCGAATGACGATGAATCGCTCGTTTTTATCTTTCGAACTGGTTTCGGATGCGAAATACTATATGTCATTTTTTTATTTAAATGACGGATTTGTGCATAAAAAAGATGGATGTACTCATTTGAAATTAATAAGTTGCTCACTTTTTACAGTAGCATCAGATTATTTTTATTTTGACTTTAATATTCAAAATTTACAAAAAGACCGATAAATTTGTAATTCTTGATACGTTATGATTTACCGATATCACTATAAAAGAACTGCAATGAATCATTTTCTCGATTAACGAATGAAATAATTACAAAAATAGTGATTCATCTGCAAATAATTGGACAGTATTCTATGGAATTTTAGAATGAATCAAAGAACCGAAATTTGAGTAGGAACAAATTTCGTCTTAGGCACAGGGCAAGCATACGAAGAGCAACCCTTCATTGTGCAATTGAACAACAATGAGAAAATAACGAACCAATTTTATTCCAAAAATGAAGCTAACAAAGAACACATGCAATTGCAATGTACGTATATATCATGGTCAGTATCTAATCATCTCATTTTATCGATTTTCGTGCGTTGCCGTGAGTTCTTTTGATAGCAGCACACAGGTTAAGAACGAAACACAAAGTAGCAGTGGTACAGTTTATTAACAACAGCTCTCGTCGACGCACACACGCGCGTGCGCACGCATTATCGCTTTTCGCAGCTAATCGCTCAAGTAGTGAGTGGAAAAATTACCATAGATCAGCAGGCCGCGTGTGCAGGAGCGCGAAGCAAAAGAGAGAGAAAAAGAGAGAGAAAGAGAGCGAGAGAGCGAGAGAGAGAGAGAGAGAGAGTGAGCACAAAGGCCGCACGGAGAAATTTCCGATTCACCGGGACTAATTGCATCGCCCGCCCACGCGCTTGCATATTTCGTTCGTTAACCGCGTGAAATAATAATTGTTAGTCAACCGAATGTTGTACTGCACGCCCCCGGGGCTTGACAATACCTGGCTGAGAACACCGCGCGGTATGTCGTCTCTATGCTGCCCGTATAGCATGTAGGTCTGTGCAGTGTGAGCTCTTGTAAAAGGCGATGGCTTGACATTGACGTTTTATTGCGCGAGATAGAGCTCGGCTGCAACAAAATGTTTTACACACCGTTGCCTGGCTACCTGACGAGGGGGAGAGAAAGAGAGGGTGAAATATTTTGCACGCAATTATGACACAATGCAGCATCGACGACATCATCGTGTCATGCACAGTGCGTTGAAAAATGAGCTGTACTTTCGATGATTTTCGCCTCATCTATTCCTCGTATCCCGCTATATTAGCCTGCTGAATTCAAGCTCGCTTCCACTAGTATTATTATGTAGCGAAATAAGTCACTCAGTAGAGCAGTAGTGAAAGCTGCAAAGCTTTTGGGGCGTAAAATACAAGAAAATTCAATCAGAAATGCGTCAAATATTAATTCAGCTGAAAATGAATTTCTTCATCGCTGTACCTATGTAATTAAACACGTTCTGGAGCGTATTAGCCTATCTGACGCTGTAAGACACTCATACGTCGAATTGAGCTTCGAGGCACTGGCCTCCATGGAGCAGAGTTGCAGCCAAAGTACGCTTCGCAGTCACTACTAGTTGAGACTGAATTACATAGATTTTATCATTTAATTTTGAGTTTATAAACAGTTCTACGAATTATAAGCAAAATTTGAGGTTTAAATTTAGGAAGGAGCAATAAAGAGGAAAAAAATCACGATTGGCATTTTTATCGTCGGATGTAATAGACGTTAATAATTTTTCATTGACATCTCGAAAACCCGGGGAAATGCACATAAATATAAGATTATTTTAATTGTACGATCGCCCTTTTAACACATACAGTTTCTTTTAAATTTTGTAGTTTCTCATATTCCGAATTTTCAAACGGGAATTTTCATTTTCTTGACAATTATTGTCATAATTAAACGCTTTTTTAATCACAATTATGAGACTTTTTTTGTTCACGGAATCGGTCTTATCTTCATTTTCTATTTTCACAAAAGGTTGAAAATAATGGTCCCCAGTTTTGCACACATAAGTCGATAAAGATAAAGTAAATGTTAAACCTGAACATTTACTTTGAATAATTTTTTCAAGACTGTGAACTATTGATTGGATTATCGAGCAAAATAAAAACTAAATTAGCTAAATCTTATTATTTTTTATTATTAAAATTAAATATCTAGTCTGAAATTCGACGCGCTAATCTTCCAAATTTTCTTGAAACTGATTATGGCAAGACCATCTGCCGCGAGTCACTGTACTCCATTTAACTACGAGTCCAACATATCATCGCTCCAAGTCGTGGTCCAGTCCCTTGATGAAGTCCACCAAGACCACGTACCCGAATGCATACATGATTTCGTTCGAATGTATGTACATTGTACAATCTAGAACACTTTCACCCTACAATGAGCCTCTGTGTATCTTACCCTACTGCACCTTACGCACATCTAGGCGTGACCGCAAAAATATATTACTTACTTCCACATACGTGTGCAATGCTCGTCTTGCGGTTTTAATTTATTTATCGCACGCCACGCGGTTGAACTTCATATTGAACTTGCAGTAGCAGACTTGCAAACTGCGTAGGGTCCAATTTTCATTGAAATTTACATTTTTTGGCTTTTTAACCCATTAACGCCGGGAGGACACGATTTTGACATTCAACTTTGCGCTTTTACCATCTCTTAATCGACACGAGAAAAATTATGAAAACCTCTATACTTTATGGTTTTGAGGGTGCTCTTTCTAATGGTGGTATTAAAAATTGCGTAAATTAACAATTTATAATAAAAAATTGCAAATTTACACAAAAAAAACGTGTTTTTGAGGTAAAAAATTTTTTTCTTTTCAATTTTCAAACCATTTATCATTGTTAAATGGGGGTAAAATATATAGAACGTGCCCTCGCGGTCTCTACTTTAAGAAACCATCATTAGTTTTGTCAAACAATATTTTTTTCTTAACAAAATGGCGGCTTGAATGAAAAAATCGACTTTTAAGTTTCACTATTTTTTATCTCGTAAACTATTGAGTTTAGAGAAAAAGTTTATAGAACAAAAAAGTCTTAAAATGCTTCAAAGAACATCCTCAAAGAATCTTTTCAGAATTTTCCGAGATGATTTTTCAATTTCCGGGAAATGTGGGAAATCCGGTTTCCCAAAATCACTTCCAAAAATTCTGAAAAAATTTGAGGATGTTTCTTGATCAATTCTAAGACTTTTTTGTCTTATAAAACTTTTTCTCTAAACTCAATATTTTTCGAGAAAAAAAATACCAATAATTTTTGCGATGTTAACAAAAAATATTTTTTTCTCGAAAAATATTGAGTTTAGAGAAAAAGTTTATGAGACAAAAAGTCTTAGAATTGATCAAGAAACATCCTCAAATTTTTTCAGAATTTTTGGAAGTGATTTTGGGAAACTGGATTTCCCACATTTCCCGGAAATTGAAAAATCATCTCGGAAAATTCTGAAAAAATTTAAGGATGTTTCTTGAAGCATTTTAAGACTTTTTTGTTCCATAAACTTTTTCTCTAAACTCAATAGTTTACGAGATAAAAAATAGTGAAACTTAAAAGTCGATTTTTTCATTCAAGCCGCCATTTTGTTAAGAAAAAAATATTGTTTGACAAAACTAATGATGGTTTCTTAAAGTAGAGACTGCGAGGGCACGTTCTTATATATTTTACCCCCATTTAACAATGATAAGTGGTTTGAAAATTGAAAAGAAAAAATTTTTACTTCAAAAACACGTTTTTTTGTGTAAATTTGCAATTTTTTATTATAAATTGTTAATTTACGCAATTTTTAATACCACCATTAGAAAGAGCACCCTCAAAACCATAAAGTATAGAGGTTTTCATAATATTTCTCGTGTCGATTGAGACATGGTAAAAGCGCAAAGTTGAATGTCAAAATCGCGTCTTCCCGGCGTTAATGGGTTAATTCAAAATTTCTTTTTATACCAACAAATGATATTTTCAATTTGTCAAAGGTATTTTTAATATTTCACTCAATAGTATAGAAGTTTTGCAAAGCGTAGCTCCGAATTGGGCTTCAAAGTTCTGATACCGAACAATAGAAGCACTCGAACGAAGCTTTCACTAGCCAAGCTGATATTTGCATTATCATTTACAAATGGAAGAGTCATCCCTCAGTGTATTTTTAGCCGAAATGCCTGCACACTCTCTCTCTCTCTCTCTCTCTCTCTCTCTCTCTATCTCTGTGTAAGTACGAACACACACGTTTTTGTCGAGCTCCCGATTTTTGTGCCTTTTCTGCTGTTTTTCGCCCACGGGCGCTTCTTCTTCCAGATTTTTCTTGCGCGCTACTTATCGCAAGGTCGTGGCCGCAAGCTTGAGGCTTCTCCACCCTTGCACGTTGAGAAAACCGGAAAAGTCTGCTCAAAATTCTGCCTTGGAGGTTAGTAAAATTGGACATCTTTTTCTCATCTCATCATCGTCCGGCCCGGCTAAGAAGCGCAAAACGGTGCCGCTCTCTCGCTCTTTCTGCGCACGGAGCCGCGACATCTTTTGCCTGCCTGTGCACTAAACTAAAGTTCAGGGAAACTGAGGAGCCAAGCAGACCAACTTACTACCACTGCTCACAACATCGTGCCATTTCCTGGGACTTCGTCACATGCCGAATATCATCGGCAAATTAACGTGTGTGCAGTGCAATTGTGCCATAGTGGGGAGTGAGCCTACTGCATGTTCTGTCTGTCTTAAGATTACAACAGTCAATCAAAGCATGGCTCCACATAAAGTCAGCACTTCACCGGCTTGGCTTATGGGACTCGAGGCCAGTATTCATGCTGGTTTCGATAAATTGGAGGCCCGTATGGCTGCAATTAATGAGAGGCTCGACAAATTCACACAGACTCAGCTCAAGCACGAGGCCGCTATAATGCAGAACGCTCGCACTGATGCTCAGTTTGACGAGCGTGTGTCAAGCGAACTGAAAGAGCTTGTCCAAAGACAGAACGAGAGCAGCGAAATACTGTCGGAGGTGCAAAAGAGGATGACAGTACTCGCTTCTACTGCGCGCGACGAAGATGCACCACCGACCTGTTTAACACCAACCGTCGACTCCTGTGAGGTCCGTGTGACCGGGATTCCTGCGTCTGTTTCTACCCCCGACATAACTACTACCGAGAGCATACTCAAAGCACTGCAGCTTGAACGTCTCACCCCTCATGTCATCTCTGTGCGCCCGTGGACTGCTGGACGAGCAGATCCATCGTATACCTCATCTGCCTCGACTACCGCTGGAGTGAGCCCAAATGCCCGTCGTGAGAAGGCAATAGTTGTCCACCTTGCGTCTTCGGAGCATGAAGGCATCAAGCATCTTCGCACTGCACGAGAATACCTCTAGCCACCTCAACTTGTCACCACTACTTCCACCAGCGCAGTACCGACTTCTCCAGAATTGTTGGGCCGTAAGAAAAGAAAAGCGTATTCCAAATCCCGTGATTCGTGATATGCGCATATTCATGCGTCGTTCACGAGATTCTCCACTCATCGTAATCAGTTCAAAAGATGATCTGATAAAATTCAACACCTCGCTTTCTCCTACAACAGCTTCAAACTCGTCGGTGAATCACATGCCCAACGTTACTGCTACTATGTCATGAAGACCTGCTGTCTCTCTTACTGTCACGAACCCATCCCTCTTCTGCCTCCCTTATAAACATCAAGATTATGCCCAAAAACATGTTAATCCCTCCAAGCTCACTTTTAAAACTCAACTTTCTCGCATTATAACTGTAACCTTATCCTTTTTTCGGCCTCACTCACACTCAATTCTTTTTTCCTCTTTTACTCGACTCAACATTGTACATCGCCTCTTCATTTCCCTTGCATTCACTAGCACGTTTCCATCTCGACACATAGAGAGAGCAGCACGTCTAATCATACTTCTGTTTATAGATCAGCGTAAAATACTTCGTACTGTATATACTGCTCTGTATTCTTTATACTTTTTGCTGTATCTAGTTTTACTATCTAGTTTTTATCTGCTGCACATGTCCTTTCAAAGTATTTATATCAATTCTTATTTGTGCTATTTTATATTGCAAAAAAACCAACTAAACTTTGTAACCTCTAATTGTATAATGCAACTGAGCCTTACGGTGTTTTACACCTAGGCGTAATAAATTCTATTTCAATCAATCAATCAATCTCTCTCTCTCTCTCTCTCTCTCTCTCTCTCTCTCTCTCTCTCTCGCAGACCCGTGCGTGTATGACGTTGCCGCGAAACGTACACACATATACGAATAGAAATGATCCGAGCTCTGCGTGTGCGCGCCGCACGAGGCGTACACATATACATACGACGCCAACGGGGAGGAAAAGGATGAAAAAAATCTCTCTCGGATCTCTGAAATTGCCGCTCTACCGCTGCTCCTGTTCCACGCGCGGTTTCACTAACGAATAGCGATGCGCGTCTGATACCCGCAGCGAATCACGGAAGCGCTAAATTCACTCTACGTCACCATCATCATGCGAGAGCGCTGCGGATCCTGGCAGAGATCCCAATGCAACATATCTTGTCTAGACTACGACGATGGAAGCGAACGTGTATAAACACACCGAAAGCAATTCAACCTCCTTGGAAATGCATTCATCTGAAACAGAGCAAACTGAGGCTCGGTCGTATAAGATGACCAAGACCGATCATTGGAATAGAAATTCCCCGCCTCTCTGTGTCTTTGGACAAAATAGTTCTTCGGTATAATTAAATCAATATTTCATTATGATGCCTCACGTTTAAATTCAATATGATACTGAGCAGTAATAATATAAAAATTAATTTATTCCTAACGATCCCATGCACTTTTTTAAACAAAAAAATATATGAGACACTTGACTTGTAGATAACAATTATATTTCGTATAAATTAAAAATTCATTTAGGCTTGCCAAAGCATAGCAGTTAAAAAAACTTGGGCACATCAGGCTAAAGCCCATCACCGCAGCTCGGGCTGCAATACTTGCTAGACGGAACACGATGTGCGTACCTCGATCAGTCCATTGTTGGGATGTTGGACAGTTGCAGACACGACTGTAGCACATATAATATATACACGTAGTGTAGTAGTTTCCGCGGCATTGGTACAGTAGAAGACTACTAATAATGGGCCACATCCACGGGGTCTGTGATGCAGTATATGGCGTACACACACACACACACACACACACACACACACACACACACACACACACACACACACACACACACACACACACACACACACACACACACACACACACACACACACACACACACACACACACACACACACACAAATGCAGGTGTTCCACAAGGGTCAGTTCTGGGCCCGATCCTGTAGAATGTCATGTATGACGCCATCTTGCGCCTTAACTTCGATGGCGATGTCCGTATCGTTGGCTTCGCGGACGACATCGCCGTGGTGGCTGTCGCCAAGCACCTATGGCAGATCGAACAAGATCTGAACGCTGCCATCCTACAGGTGCGAGGCGCGCTCCAAGCTCTCAGCTTGCAAACAGCTGATCAAAAGACGGAGGCACGGCTCATCACCAGCAGGAAGAAAGTGGAAACCATCACCATCACGGTAGGCGACCACAGCATACGCTCGTCCCCCTCCATCCGCTACCTGGGCCTGCACATCGACGCCAAGCTGAAGTTCGACCACCACCTCCGAACAGTCAGCGCGAAGGCAGCCGGTGTGATTGGTGCCCTTACGAAGATCATGCCCAACTCTGGCGGGCCCAGAAGTAGCCGACGTAAGCTGCATGCCCACGTCGTCGACTCCATACTCCTGTATGGAGCTCCTATATGGAGCACAGCCGCAAAAAAGCGAGCCTACGTTCGCCAGGCGGAGGCAGCCTACCGACGAGCCTGCCTGCGGGTGATCGGAGGCCGGCCGCATGTCTCTTACGAGGCCACATATGTCCTTGCCGGCATACCTCCGCTGGCCCTTCTTGCGGACGAGCGAGCGCGACTCTACGGCCGCCGCCGAGAGGACGCAGAGGACGAAGAACGCTTGGCAACGCTAAGCAAGTGGCAGGAAGCATGGGACCAGTCGACTAAGGCCCGTTGGACGCATCGGCTGATCCCGAATATCAGAGTGTGGATCGGGAGGAGGCACGGAGAGCTAAACTACCACCTCACGCAACTCCTGACCGGGCATGGCTTCTTTAAACACCATAGCCGACGCTACGATCATAACCATAGCGCGCAATGCCCGGTTTGCCCTCATCCATCGAGAACGCGGAGCACGTATTCTACCACTGCCCGAGGTTTAACGAAGAGAGAGAGAGCGACTACAGGCTCTTCTCCACGAGGTTATGACGCCGGAAAACACTACCAGGCTCATGCTTGCGAGCGAGCCGAACTGGCTCACGGTTGCTTCCTTTGCCCATTCAGTGGTAACAAGACTGAGAGATGAAGGAATGGACTGAAGGGGATGACCGGACGATGCAGCTAGAAGAAGACGCCACCCCATCCAAGCCCTCACGAAGTGCATAATGCCAATCCCTCCACCCCCGTGAAGTAATGCTTAACGGCGGTTTCCGCGGGGATGGAACTAAGGGAAATTGTTGTGGATGTATCTACATAACCTATGTAAATTCTAACCCAATATGTTACATTTCCTACCTAATGTAAACTTCCCTTTTCTCTTTTTACTGAATAAAATATATATTAATACATCCAAAAAAAAAAACACACATAAATGTCCGCATAGAAATGTCAAGAACATAGTGTGCGTGCAAGTGATTTTGTATGTGCATGCAGCTGAGCACAACACAGAGGATGCGACGCCGCTCTGTGGTTTTGCTATTGAGAATTTGCTTCTGTTCTGATTTGCCATGCACATGTCAATATGATATTTTGGAATTTTTAACGAATTCATGCAGTCCGAGGATTGATAGTAGGATTGAAATAATTCAGAATTTGTAAAAAATAAACACGTAAGAATACAATAAAAGTAATAGCTCTATAAATAGTATATTACTGCCCTAGGCCGCGAAAAACAGAAAAGTCCCAGAGTACGTGTAATTAGTGGCCGAGGCGAAGCCGAGTTTTCATGCTACCCATGAAAACGTTACTTGAGCCGCAAGTGGTCAAGTTCGTGAACTATAATCTAATGAAATCATCACGCTAAATTAAGTCCGTTCTCGGATGCCAATCACAGCTTAACTGTAAACATGTAACACGCCCAGTACGCAGTTGACTACATTGAGCACACCACACTCACTCACACACACACATATAATATTCTTTACTTTCTCCCTCACACGCATTCCACACCCACTCACTCATCAATATCAACCCGCACATTTTCTTATCTCTGCAGCGCACAAACACGCGTTATTTTTTGCACACCCTCGCGCGCCAGCTTTAACGAAGGAAAAAATCAAGCAGATTATTACTCTGGCGCCTAGTGCTAGTAATGATAAATTCGCACTTTTTTCTGCTAGCTGAAGTACAAGTCATTATTTTGAATGATATACTCGTATCATATTCATCGATGAGTATAAGTAATATTTTCCAAGGAGAAAAAGAAATCTCAAAATATGCAATTAGCTAAAACCTAAGGGTTGTTATTATTTTATCTGTTAGTTGCGAGGAATTTAATTTATGAGCGCTAACAGCAGCGAACCAAGATTCTTACTATAATAGAGTAGCGAAAAACTGTTGAGTGCAGTGGCCGCGAAGTCGTACTCGCAAGGCACAACGTAACATCTGGATCTCGGCAATTGTATTTATATGCCGATGCATCACAAGAGGTATACAAGTACACGGTACACTGCAGCGAACGTGCGTTAACACATATAAGCAACATCGTATATCACCAAAAACATCAAAGGGGGTGGCTTTTAGACCCAGGCTTGATTAACAGTCTTCACCCAGCGCGTTGGCAGCCGCACACGTATAGCCTCTCTTATTTCTCTGATTATTATGCACGTTAGGGGGGGCGAGTATTTCGCGCTCGCGTGACTAAATAACTGGCCGCGCTGCCGTATGTATACACGCCGTTGCAGCAGCGCCCTGCGTTGCAATTGACGTCCATACGGCGGAGAACAGCTCGCCGTAGCCCGAGCGAGTACACGTGTTCTAAGCTTTGATTGACATTCACTGGGGCGGCGCGCGGCGAAAAACTCAACTTTTTAATGTATATAATATTGCGTAAGGCATTTAGGAAAACGAGTTGGAGCTTATTTGCAGTTGCGGACGTCGATGAGCGACTGTTTTGCAATGCATCGTGAGCTACCACGCGCGTGCGCAAATATCACGTCAGTGACGGCTTATTTTTTAATATTAAAAGGCAAATACAAAGTAATCAGTGCTTAATTAATTGGTACGGTTGAAGGTTTAATTGACGATTACATGGAGAGCAGGACCTCTGCGACGGGGGTATAGCTTTGAAAAAGGGCGCGACTTGAGTGCAAACAGACAGACGTATTATCAGTCGGCTCGCGTGCCCAACTGCTGCAGTGCGTACGGCTAGTTTTATTTATACGTAACGCTAAACGCTTTCTCGTGTCGCGCGTCTATACTTGGCTGCTAGCAAGTGCGGCCTTGAGAACCGTACTTCATACACATGCAGCGCAGTTCACGAGTCCGCAAAGACAGCTATCGAGAGGGACGCGCCAAGGAGAGGAGGAGGAGGAGGAGGAGGAAAGTCGCTTCTCGTTTCAGTGTATACGTATGTACATGCGCGGATGGTGTGCACAGAAGCCGCGAGAATATATACAATATAAGCCGCATGTATATAGCACGTGTAACGAGTCAGTAGCGGGATGGAAATGTAAATTCCGCGGGCGACCCAATTTATCTCGGTGTAGCTTCAAGGGGAACTCAGCCGAGAGCGGCTCCCGTTTAATTGTACTGGCCGCTGCTGCCGTGGTATGGTAATTACCCCCCTTATTTATATCCATAGATTGGCACTGCGCGACGAGCTACTGTATGTGTGTGAGTGTGCAGTGTAGCCACGAGTATGTAGTACGTACATATACGCAGGTAGCGTCTCTTTAACTCTTTTTTCTGCCGAGCTCGGCCAGCTCCGCTGCATCTTCTATATACTTCTTTTTCGTTGTCGCCGCATCTCTCTCGGTACAGTCTTTCTTCGTTATAATCCTTCTTTTTCTTGCGTACGTGCTGTATATGTTATAGCTGAGACTTTGCTTTTTGTTGAGACTTGCTGCACACAGAAGCAGCACCACCGTCACACAATGCTGTTGTACTTGAAAAAGTCTAAGCTCGTTTTAAGCTTGCCTTGTAAATGGCCAATGATTGAGCTCGACACAAAAAAAGTATCGACTTCGTCGTTTTGTCGAAGCTACTGTTTCAAGAGAATTTTATGGTCAATTTACAGTTGTATGTGGTTACTGGACATTTATCGTAAATCAAATAGAGATTTATTCATTAATGTTAAACATCTGCTCTATACACTTTTTTTTCTTTTGAAAAATCCAAAATTGAAATCAAAACCAAAGATCTCAAGTGCATAAATTGTGGAAGAAACCATTCGTCTAGGGATATCCAGAGTATAAAAAACTGCTGACAAGCTCTTGCGACAAACATTTAACACCCTGACTCGATATTTAATATCAAACTTATCTATTAAATTAGTAGTTTACAATTTGGTTGCTTCTCGCCGAAGCATCAATACTGTATATTATCGGCGCATTTCAAAATGTAAAATACATAAAAACCCTATATGGTTCAATTTTTATGAATAATTCAAGATTCATAAAGCCATAACAACATTTAAATCAACATAAACTCAGAGGATCCACTTATATTATATGAAGTAGCAATTATTTCAAGTGCGATTTATTTATATCGACAAATAAGTTAACCCGTTAACAATCAAATAGACCGAAAATTTTTGTTTTTTTTCAGGGTAGAATTAGCTTTTTCGGAATATTTGCTTATTTATTAAAATTTAAACATGAAATTAGAAATTAAAAGCGGGAAACGGTTTGCTAGTGTATTGGAAATTTTTTTTCTGCAATTGAAAATTTGGATGACGTAAAAAATTTTAAACTGTTTATTCGTAAAGAGAAGACAAAAAATGCATATCAAAGAGTGCTGTGAATACTGTGGTAAACGTATTTACTTATGATTGCTATTCCATGTCCCCAGAATATTTCTAAATAATCGTAAGTATTTGTGATGTATATTTCATTATAAATACTTGAATATCAAGTTTTTTTATATATATTTCATTATAAAATCGGCTGCACAAACAAATTACTTCTGTTATCGTTTTCAAGAGGAGAGAAGGAGACGATCAACAAGGCGAGCAAACTTTGCAGTGATACGTTATTATTTCAAGCTGCAGCGCTTCAGTAGCAGCAATCTAGACTGTTATCGCTAAATAGGTTCGTTATAAAAGCTTTTAAGATGAGATATTTCTTTGTCACCGCTCAAAGATCGAGCGGGAAAAAAAGACCGGGGTAAAAACGAGCCTAAGGTGTGTCACCAACAGGGCAATTGAGCGAGATAGAAAGAAGCCAAAAGCGCTATATACGTATGTATATATCTATATATTTATTAAATATATGTAGCGTCAACAGTTTCAGCGACGAGGACGACAACGATGCAGTGGTAATTGACAGTATTTACAGCGAAAGGTCTAAGAGCAAAAGTTCACCTTCTTCGAAAAGCTCTTTGTAAATTATACCAGCACTAGCACAACTATATTGCATGGGCACCAATGAAAGGAAAACGTATTCACTTGAAGCATAGGAACTTCATGACCTCAAATTCTTATTGTTTCATGCTCGATGAATTAACCAATAAATTTATTCGGAAATACAGTAAAATGGTAATAAAATATACAGTCCCGCTGTTTACATAATTACATTCATTTTTGTATGGATACTTATTTTCACTTTATTGTTTTTGGCTAGACGGAAAATTGTCGTAAGTTATGGAAAATTTTCATGTAAGCATACCCAATACAGAAAACATGAAAATTGGTACAAAAAAAGCCAGGGTAAGAGAAATCGATTTATCTATGATACTATTTAAGATAAACAACAGCCTACTTCTTATGGAATATATAAGTATTCTATGTTATAGAGATTGACCGTAAATTATAGCTGCTTATCATGTTTTGTTTATTTATACGAACTTTTATTATATTATGCGTGTAGCGTCTTATAAATTAATTTTAATACTACACTCGACTTGTAATTACCATGGACAGTCTCTCTGCGGCAAACACATTTACCACGCCCAGCACTAAGTCTATTTCTCACTCGTATACGTGGTAATAAGTTTTCACGAGGCTTTGGTTTAATGTTCTCAAAAGAACTTTATCATCAGGTAAAGAAAACACTTTTTTCCAGATAATATTCAAAAATATGCTTCCGCAGCTTCTGGATTTTCTAGATTGCAAACGTTAAAATTGAATAAAAAATACAATTATTAGCCTTCCTCGCGGCGATGAAAATGATAGCGCAGCTGCTACAAGTCTCGTGAGTTTGCATATTAAAGTTTTTCAGTGCTCAAGAGAGACAGTGACACTGACCTCACTCTCACTCAGCTCTCAAAGCGATCGCACGGCTCAATCTACCCTCCCACGAACAACACACAAGTGCGACCTCTTCAATCTCTTTGAATCAACTTTCACCGCATCTTTCAAGCTTCTCATGCGTTCTCGAAAAAAAGTTTAATCGATATACGAGAGAGGAAATAAAACAGGAAAAATCTCTCTCTCGCTCGTACACACCTCATGTATATATTTGCGTATCATAGGGAAGCATAGCTGCGCGCTACACAAAAGGTCCAACGTAGGGCAATAGCGTTACATCTTTCTACTTTGGATAGGGCTGGTAGACGTTTAATTAGACCGCAAAGAAGGAGGAGAGGGCAGAGAAAGGGAGAGGACACGTAACGAGGCCATCGGCAGTCCAATTAACGTCCTTCAGAGTAGACCAGAGACAGATGCGCGCAAAGCGTTTATCTACGGTCAAAATCTTGTAACTTGTCGTCTTATTCCACATTTTTACAAACTCCGAGAGACTTGCTGTTGTTTTGGTCACTTTCGCCTTTATAGGCCACATTTATATATTCAAGTCTAACATAAAATGGATATTTATAGCTAAGTACTCTTTGCATTTGCCGCGTTTAAAAAAAAAATGTAACATAGATAATAATGTAATTCACTGTACTGATTGGTTTTATCGTGAATAAATTTAATTTTCCTTTTTTTGAATTCTTGCATGTAATTGATATTGAGGAATTCTTAACGCAGAAAATATCTGTATCAATAATAAAAACCAAATCCTCCGAAATCTCTTATCATCTTTCACAAACTACTCTGAAATTAATATCTTCAAGTCTATGCAGCCTCCCAAATCATCTCAAAGTATCAATTTTAAAATCGATAAGAATTATGAGCTAAACATAAATCCGATGTACCTGAGGCTTCTCTCCGTTTAAAGGGATGGAAAAAAGAGAAGAATTAATCAATTTTAGGTGGTCGAATTGTAAAGAGAAAGAGCGAAAGATCTGTGCGGCCTCATGTGGCCTTGCGCGCATATAAGGCCGCGTGGGAGAGGCCACCCAGACTTGCCGCCTAATTTATCGGCTTGACTCTTTGGCATTATACATATATATATGTGCAGTGGTAATATACATACACACACGTATACGCTCACAGGCATAAGAAAGCACATGCACAAATGATCAGAGATTGCATAATGAGGCTGCTGCTGACCTGATCTTTATTTTTTCCAAGGATCGCGTGTTTTGAGTTTTGCATACATACACACCGATGACTTCTTTTATTTTGCATAATATACAAGCTTATTCGATACAAACTGATCTCGCACGCTGGAATCTTTATCTCAAGATGGCTGATGAAACTAAGGAGGAAGATGTAAAGGATTAAGTAACGGAAGGTGAAGTTGACATTTCGCTTCACCAAAAAGTTACATGAATTTTCATTTTTTTGAACTGACTCAAAAGTTCAATTTAAAAATTTACTTTGTTTAATTTTATGAAAAGACATTTATTGAATTATTTTAAATAAAATAAACCAAATTTAACGTGAATAATAATGGTTTATTAGTAGCTTTACTTTGCTCTCTTTCTGGCATATTCTTTGTCTTGCTTCTCTCTCTTGCATCTCTATTTCTCTCTATCTATCTATCTATTCTATATCTTATAAAGAACGATAACGATCTGAAGAAAAGTAAACTTGCGATCGATAGTGTGTGTGTGGGCGCGAAAGCAGGACATTGAGGGGAACTTTGCTCGTGGCTAATAATTGGCTTCTGGTGCATGTGCTCTAACCTGGACACGTGAATTATATCGAATCAAGGGGAAGCCGAATTGCCAAGGAAAAATATATATATACGTATATATTTATGTAGTCTACTCCTCTGGTACATCGAACTGGTCTTTTTGCTCAGAAGAGAAAAGGTGGGATGGAGCGTACATGTATTCAATATAAAGGACTCTTCCTTTGTTTCAAAGCTCGTGTGCGTGCTCACGGAAAAGACAATATAAGAATTTATGAAGGGGTTGAACGAGTAAAGGATGTTCTTAAATTGCAATGAAGGTGTGAATGGAATGTTGAACATTCCGAGCGATATTATCGCTTGATTGTTTTATTTGATACTCGCGATAGTACGTAGTGCACTCCCAGGGTCATTTTTATGTGTTATACGCGCATACAACACCCATTTAGAGGGGGTTAAGCGGCAGCATGGATGAGCTTTGGCTCGATATTATTCGCAATAATCGAGACGATAAGTCAGCTGCTGCTGCCAAGGTGCGACGTGTTGTGCGCGACGACACAGTGCGACCTCACGAGAGCGTTAAACTGCGCCGTTAAAATTTATATTTGACAGCTAAAAATTTCATATACTCCGTTTAGTACGGGGGGGCTTAGACCCGACCCATAATAAAGCGTCAGCAATTACACTTGGCCCGTGCGCAAATGTAAAGTTTCTGCGAATAAGGATGTATAGCTCGCTGCTTATAGTGCCTAGGCTGCGGTGTACGAGCGCAGACTTGCCGGCACTTGTGTGTCTATGTATATGTGTACCTCCTGCTTATGTCTTAAGTCTAGGCGCGCGAGGTAATCCACAGACTGCGAGAAGCTCGATAATTAATGAGAGCCGTGCGTTAAATAATAAAGAAGGTAGCAGGCGTACAGTGGGCGAGAGGGGAAAACGAGAAACCCTTTTGGGTTTTAATCAAGACCCGAGCCCTGGAGGGGAGTCAAAACAGATGTGAATGAGTATACGCGAGCAGTTACGTATAGTTCGCACTACATAAGTAGTGGTAGTCGCGGCAGTAGTACCAGTAGTGACAGCAACAGTACCGGTAGGCTGTGAACTTCATATAATATATACCCCTTTTGTGTCCCTGTTGTACTTAGACGTGCCATTTTTGGGGGGAAAGAAGGCAGAGGCTTTACCGTATGACGACGACGATGTCGACGACGCGATTCCTGAGGTCTTTTAAATTACTCGAGGGAAATTGCTACTAGCAGTCCAGAATCTATAGGGTTAACAATGATCAAGCACTATTTCGTCAGCTTCGGTCTATTCTGTTTCGCTCGCATGATTTATTTTATTTGAATTTTTCGCCAAACTTAATTAGAAGTTTCGCTACATGAGCGAGCTCGGGATCAATTGAAAAAGTCATAAATAAATCAAAAAATTTCATGTTTGAAGAGTCGAATGAAAATCTACACTGTATAGAAGTTTCTAAAAAATGAAAAAATAATGAAACCATTTGTTACTTAATTTTTAATTAACAACTTTTAGTATTAAAGTTCTGGTGTAGAATTACATACACGCGCATTTTCTTTCAAGTTAAAATATCCAACATAAATAAAAAAAACACAACCATTATACTCTTGTTTGAATGGTCAATTTTCTTTATACATTTGTAAACTATGTTACAATGCTGAATACACTTTTTTCACTTCGTCTCAGTATCGATGTAATAAATTGCCGGATGATTTTTATGTATCATTAATTGTTCGAAAAGCAAAAAGAAACGGATGGTTAAGTCCTGTAAATGGCTCAACGAGTTGCAATGATAGACATTTTGAAAAAAGTTCGAAGAATGATTGAATTCCGTGAACGATTACAGCTTACAGTGTCGTGGGATCTTTGACGCATACGCACATTATTGAGCCTCGTGCGTATATATTTATGTTCAAATATATGAAGGAAATCAAACCCGTATTATATACCCACAAGAATCTCATATATCTCAGCATCCATAATAGCTCCGAGTTTAATTTCAATTGCGATATTTAACCAAGTATGTCGTTCTACACAGGAGTTATATACGTATGTATATACTTTTTTTCGTTTGCAAGATGAGTTCACGGGCTTATATGCGTGCGTGCGTGTGTGTACGCGTGTATAGCACGACTCGAGCAAGAGGGACAGGGGATGGCATATACCTTTCACGAAGAGGAAAAGTATCTCGTCCTTCGGAGCGCTTCTTTTACTTTTTCTTAATACTCAAGAGGTAGCTTGTTTACGAATTAGGTTCACTTGCTCATTTCCATGCTTTTGTCGAGAGCTTTCATACTTCCTCCTCCGTTGACGTCGTCGTCAAATAAAATTTCACTCCCCGCCGTGCTGCTGCTGTTACCGTGCACTTCTCTCCGTTGCCTTGTACGTAGAAGCGCTTCTGCTTCTTTTTTTTCGTCTCTCTCTCTCTCTACATCCAAGCTTTCACGTTTTCTTCCCCTACTTTTTGTGTGCCTCAACGAAGAAACATATATGGCGCGCGCGCTTTTTATACTCACTTGTTTGCCATAGAAGAGCTAGGAGGGCCCAGAAGCGTTTTTTCGCCAGTAAAATTACTATTTGAAATTGAGTTGGCAGCGGAACAAGCCTCCACGATGCGTTTAGTCAATATTTTTTAACCAAATTTAATTAATTCGCTTGTCGACGACGTTTGATCGTGAATCATGCGATATCTTTATTTTGTTCGAGCTTGTATTACATTGAATTGATCATTTTTGCAAATCACGTTCTATTGACTGTGCAGTGAGTCTAAGACACGTTAGACTTATGAATCGTTTATGTACCGTTATAGAGTCTAGCAGCACAATTATTCAACAATACGTCGGACTCTTGCTATGCGTGCGAAGGATGCATACAGAGGATGCGGGATCTTTATTTTAGTCTGTGCCCAATACATCTATCTAGTCTCTCTCGGTATCATGACAATTACTTTCTGGGTTCGCGTCATTAATACGTTCCTCTTCCTCCTAAAGCCAAGGAAAAGAGAGAAAGAGAAGTACAGAGAGAGAGAGAGGGAGGGAGAAAGCGAGTGAGAGAGAGAAAAATAAATAAATCGTCAATGACTGCGACAATGGAACGATTCTTCAGTCAGTGAGCTCGCGCGTAATAGGTAGCTTGTACTCTGCACGGATTTTCATTGATTTCCCTGTGGAGATAGACGCGGCACAGCTTCTCTATATAGCGCTGCGCCGCGCGCTGCTGACGGCGGCGATGGACTCTGGCTCTTAAATCAAGCGGATAAGCGCTCGCTCTCATCCATCGATGTCAGGCCGGCTCTCTGGCTACTCTGCACGCGGCAGCGGCGACGAAGACGACGGCGGCTATATATATACTGCGAGCTCGCGCAGCGCCTTTACCTACAGCTCGTGTCGCGGCTTTAAGAATGACGCGGAAGGAAAAAAAATAAAGGAAATTGCAAGAAAGGGATAGCTCTGCGAGAAAGAGAGAGAGAGAGGGGGAGAGCTTGAAAGATGTCCCGTTGAATATAAGAACGAGGAAAAGAGAAGTCGAAGGGATCACCGAGGCGAACGCGCCTTGACCGTGTGCGCCAGTCGGCAGGCCGCGACAAAAATAAGTTGCATTGCTGATTGCGCTATTCAAAGTTGCGAACGCGCGCGAATAATGTATTACCGACTTTGCTTCAGAAATTCTGTTGAAACGATTTTTTAAGCAATGAAGGCGAAAATTAGCAAGATCATTTTTTCAATCAGCTGCTACGAGCGGTTTACATTTCAGTAACTTTTGAAAAAGTATAATTATTTCATTAGAGACAGAGAGAGAGAGAGACCTAATAGATAGATGATTATTTATTTTAATGATTATTACATATTATTTATAATATTCAATCGTTCTTTTCTAATATTCTTTTTCGTCAATAGAAATTCGCAACATTAATAATAGCCTGCTGACCAAAAAACCATTTAAAAGGTCTTAAAATTTCGAGTTATTTATTGGATTATTTTTGACGATTTTAATGTCACAATTATTTTGCAAACATTAAGTGCACACTAAATGACCTTATAAATTTACCACGTTTCAAACAATTTAAACCTATTTCAATCACTTTAAATACGATGATACCAATCTCAACTCCACCACTATAGGTGGTGAGTATTCCTTTATCTGTAAATCTGCAAGTGACAAAGTCAATATAATTGTCTAAGTCAAAGCACGGTTTTACAAAAATTATATAAGGCCGTTTTTTAAAATGTAGAGCATTTCTAACAGGGAATATTTAGTAACCCATTAATGAGTAAAAGTGCAATTTTGTGCACTTGAAATAACAGTAAGGTAATTTGATTAGTTTAAAATCGTTACAATCATTGAATATTATAAAATAATTGTCATAATCATAAAAATACTCGAAGCTCCATCTATTCGAAACCCATTCAACTGTTGAGTTTACCATCTTGAGTCCAATTTTTATAAAGCACTATAGAAGCAAGTAAATAAGTTGAAAATAAAAAAAATTATTTATGAAAAATGTTGATTTGCCAAGAAATGATGAATTGACAAGACAAACTTAAATTGTTTTTTTTTAGTAACAAAAATAAGTTTTCGTACAAAAGCTCAAGATCGATAAGCATGATATTTCTTCCTTTGGGATGCAATTTACAGCTGCAGAGCAGCAGCAACTCTTGCTAGGTAAAAGAAGAAAAGCAGAATAGGAAATACGCAAGCACCGCTTGAAAGAATACATACACAGAGCAAAAGTTCGAATGAAGAAAAGCAACAGTGGGTAGAATCAGTAGCAGTATAGAAGAAGTGCGGTAGTCAAACACGGAAGAAACAAAGGCTAGCCGAAAGGATCAGTCTGCAAGCATAGCCTCTCGGTTAGGAGAAGAATGTTCTTCTTGTAACTCATATTGTCGTTCAACGTCGTCGTTGCTACAGTTGTCCGTTTGATGCGTAAAACGAGATGAGGATTCATCAGAGGACAGTAGATGGACTATAAGAAAGAGAGAGAGAGAGAGAGAGAGAGAGAAGCAGAGTTTTGATTCCACAACAAAGCGAGGAATGTAATTCATTCGAAAATTGGGTGAAGTGGTCAAGAAAGTATCTTCTTTGCCGGAAACAAAAAGAAATTCTTCACATTTTTTTGCACACTCACAGCTACTTGTGTACGTTTGTCTCGCTTCCAGTTTCGTAAAATTGTATTGTTTTTCAGAAAATTTCATTTTGATAAAATTTGTTTCAAACAAATAATGACGGTCGTGCTACTATAATTGCATCATTACTACAGTTATGAACAGTTTCGAACTCTTTACTATGCAAAAAGAATAAATTGTTTTGTATTACCTTGACAAGACAATCACACAAAAAAACGAAAACTATTGGCAGATATGAATATATTCAATTTTTTTATTTCAATAATTTTTTCTCGTACATTTTCTTTATAGGTTTAAGGCTTCCACGATATAATCATAAAGTATTCCAAAAAATATTTTAAACTGTAGGTGTTGCTCCCATGGAATAAAGCATAAAATAGAAATAATATCCCACGTTAAAGTTTGCTGAAACTCACATAACGCACGATAAAAAATTGTTTTAATCTCTACTGTCTATGCTATCGGTTATGCTAACTCTTAATAGATATATAACCATGCGAGAATAAAAACGGAAATAATCTAGAAATTTACGATATCGCTTTAACTTTGGTAACCACACTTGTTATGAAAGCAGAAAAAGCGCATACAGCGAGAAACTGGAAGTTTTACTAATCAACAAAAGTTCTCTACGGTAAAAAAAGTAGTACGTAACCAAGACCAATGCGTTGTAAAAGAAGAAAAAAGCTGCAAATAAATGAAAAAGAAAAACGTTTACGTGAAATATCGACGTTTAAGCCTAGGTATCCAAAACATAAGCCACAAAGAAAATCATGTTCAATTTTCAAAAAATATATAAGCAAAAAAAAATGTATTTATTCCCAGTAGTTCAATTTTTTCGATTTGGTTTTGTCTTTTTATCATGTTGAATGTTTTTTAGCTTAGGCTGTTGCCACTGCTAGAGTGTCGTGCCCCTCTATCTCTCTCAGTTTTACGCCCAATTTGTAGCCCATCATCGCTACGGAAGAAGCAATTTCTAACTTTAATGAAACTCTCGCTTGGTGCGCGCTTATGTGTCGATATATACATCAGACGCAGAGAGCAAAAGAGAGAGAGAAGATATTCTGTGTGAACAAGATAGGTTCCGCTGTAATATGCTATGGTTGATAATGAGGAAGCTTCAAGACCTGCAGAAGACAGTTCGGCTTAAGATGTTGATGTCGCGCCGAAAGTAATAGTTCTCATTCAATTTTTTTACATTGTGTAAAATAAATACGTTGCAAGAACAAATTTTTTTAAATCACATTCTATTTTTCCTTTTTAATTGGAATATAACACAAATAGTATCGCTATTTTACGCACGATGAAATGAAAAGTAATACTGAGGAGTGGACTCTCGTCTTCATCTGACATCTATATAGTTATTGGTAAGAAGTCTGGCAGAGCCACAGTGAATTCAAAGGAATGCATCAGTTTCGTTCGCACGAATATGTCACGAAAAGAGTCGAGCTTTTCTCAGCGTTGAATATTTGTCGGAGGAAAATTTTCGCAGCACCTCACAAATCGACGTTTTTTGATATCTTTCCAGATCCTGGAAGCTTCTGGTTTTTTTTCATCTATTTTATTTTATTTTTCATCTCCCGATGCTATGAGATGGATGAAAAGTATCTTTCTGCATGTATCTAACGTTTTCCTTCCAGGCCACCTGCTTCCAAATGGAAATGTAAAGGTTTCGATAGTTATGACTTTGAATACCGAAAGTGTAACTTTCGTGCGAAATTTAAAATTTAGATAGAAAGATATATATATACGTATAACCACGTATATAATAATTTATTCGATCCCAAATTTGAATGGCAAAGAAAAAAAAGCGGGAAATGTAGTTACTCATTTACGGAAGCCAATCTAGATATAATAACTAGTTACAATAATTTATCATGCATTTCACATACTGAACTAGCAAATCCAATAAGCTTTCCCCCTGCGTCGCGCATACATTATAACGATTGCTACCGGTTTCTTGTTAGAAATTCAAACGTCTGATATCCAGTTAGATTAGTTTGACGGACTAGTTCGCCTAATATCAAAGTTCATTGAAACTTTAGGACGTCTAGTGAATACGTACGGTTATTAATAAATTAGTTCATTGCTTCTCGCTGTAGCCATAAACATATGAATTCCCATTCAAAATTTTTTTTTCGATTTCAAATTTGAAATAATAATAATAATAACAGTTAATTGAAACGATCGATCGATATGGATAAATTTCCCGATGGTGTACGGCACATGAATGCTGCATTCGATACACATATGTGCAATTTTCAGCACGCTCAGGTACAGCAAAGTACACATAATAAGGCATTTCTATTCAGAAATGGCCAGATTTGGTATATTGAGTTGGGTGCTGCTAAGGGTATACGCGCCTAAACTTCGATAATCTTGCGAGCGTCCTTTGCCGCCTCCTTCTATCTCTCTTCACTCGCTCTCCTCCTCTCCATTCCCCTCTCAAAGTTTGGCAATCAATGTGCAAAGTAACAGTTTAATTAAATACGCTAACCCATCGACGATGACGCAAGCTCGTGGATTTTCACCTATAACGGATTGAACACGTTTGTATCTGCAGTAGGTATACGTCGAGATACGACGAAGTAGTAGTAGCAGCGTCGGTGGCGGTGGTGGCGGCGGAGTTTGTGAGTTATAATCGGAGTTTAAAGAAGATTTCGAGACAAGGAGATTGAAGCTTGATAAGGATTTTGAGTTTTACCTTAGAGCTACACAGCGCGCACGGCATAGCGCGCGAGAAGATTCTTGGGTTCAAGCGTTTGAAGCAGTGATTAATTTTCGGATAAGTGCTCCTATATGACGCTTATGAGATTAACGTGCGTATTTAAGTTTGAAATAAAGGATTGTTTATTGGATAACGAAATACAAATTTACTTCAGCTTCTTGGCTTCAATTTATTTTCCTTTTTCAAATAATTTCGCGCAGAAGTTGAATGATCCTCTCCCTCTTGACTTCTCTACACATATAGCTAAGACATATAGGTTAAAAAAAGGTAAAGATGCGTGAAAAGCCGCATTGACTATACGATGCAGAAGGCAAGCACGGCAGAGTGGGTCAAACTTGCTGGGTGACATGTGAGCAGAGTCAAAGCGCGTGTAACCGCGAGCTTCGCCATCTCTTGCCAGCTCGGTGTGATGGATGGCTTTGTTCATTTACCTATACCCTCGCACGTAACGTATAAGCGCATAAGACACGCGAGATGCGATCGACGGCGCCATCGTCGTTTTCTTACCCTACTGTATATGCATAAAGAAGGAACAAAAGAAGCCATATATACCTTAATATATATCTATACGCGCGTCTGTACAGACTCACAAAGCGCGAAGAACGATGCATAAGATTTGAGGTGTTTGCGGAAGTCTGTGTATGGTCTGTCATGTCTAGTGATTGATTGCACTAGTTTTCTTCTCTCACGCGTACATATACAAACTCATACGCACATTTGCTTACGTGCAGCTTCAGCTATGATAAATGCCCTCTTGAATCTTTCAACTATTTTCTCCTTTAACTACTTTATTTTA
The DNA here is from genome assembly GCA_034770305.1 of Trichogramma dendrolimi. Taxonomy (NCBI): domain Eukaryota; kingdom Metazoa; phylum Arthropoda; class Insecta; order Hymenoptera; family Trichogrammatidae; genus Trichogramma; species Trichogramma dendrolimi. The sequence continues at coordinate 867,981 of JAPMIB010000070.1, read as the reverse complement.
AAATTTTTTTAACAATTGAAAATATGATAAAATGGAATGTCAACTATAAGTATTGAACATGTTGGAAATTATATTATAAATCATATTGAAACTTTTGAATTAAACAATTTTCGATCTAATCTTTTTCCAATAAAAATATTCATGACTTATTTAAGGGGACCTCCCTCCTCCAAATTAAAAAGAAAAAATGTTTTTTCAAAGATTTATTTGTAATAGAATAAAACGACATATTTTAATAAAAGTTTTTATACATACTTTATTGACCTTATACTATATAAAAAAATTTTCTATGATTTTTTGCCACCCAGTGTCGTCGGCTACAATTGCTTCAAAAGAACACGAAAAAAAAACCGCGGTGGGAACGATTAAGGAAAAACCATTAATTTTATCACCCTGAAATTTTAACACAATAATCTGCCAATGTTACTGCTCAGAATAAACTAGAATGGACATAATCGGCATAATATTTTTGGAGATATAAACAATTTTTGAAAAAAAAAGTTCGATTTTCGAAAAAACGCCGCCATTTCTTTAGTTTTTAACCAATGATTTTCATTCTAGTTCATTCTCAGCAGTAACATGGATGTATAAAAAGTTTCATTAAGATACGTCGTTTTATTCTATTACAAATAAATCTTTGAAAAAACATTTTTTTTTTCAATTTGGAGTAGGGAGGTTCCCTTATATTATCCATATGACAAATATTTCAATATTTTAAACAAATGTGTCATCAACCCATCCACAATTGCATAAATAAGAGTCTAAGGTATACATTTTTTGCCTTTAAGCCTTACTTATTTTCAAAAGATATTAATGAGCTTCAATGTTATTTATACCCACTAACCCACAGAATTTTTTTCATAAAGCTTTTGAACATTTTTTTGCCTCAGAGCCATATATCAATAAAATTTTTTATTATATTACCCTCCAGCATACTTGTGGCACACAAAATTAGAATATCGATTTTACACTAAAAATTTAAATGACTTTAATATTTGATTAGAATTTAAAAAGTCGAACGATAAGCGGTATAGTAGAGTATGGACGATTGATTATTTTGATGATTTTTACAATTATTTAACAATAGTTAATGATTTTAACTGCCTTATAAACAATTGTCAAATTACGGGGAGCGCGTTCATCTATTGACTCACTGGTTTGAATCAGCACATGCACCCTAATATATTTCACTCATATAGACAATGAGAGAGAAGTAAAAGAACTGAGAATAAAGTCTTAAGTGTCATATAAAATGACATATCACTTGAATAAAATCTAAAATTACCCTTACTGTATTTGATTTGTTTCAGAATAGTCATAGCTCTAGATGAAATTTATTAAAAGTAAATTGAAACTCATTACAATATATGAGACCACCTCAGAACTTTAAAATTTTGTCGATTTTGAATTTCTTTCTAAATTAATTAATTAACTAATTAACATCTTATTGAATTTTGTAAAGATATTTTTTATAAAGGGACTCATCGATCAGTGCTGTCACAATGGTATGATTGAACAAACTTGCAAGTGGATTTTAAATAATATTTTATCCCAAAGGCTCTGAATATATTAATTACCCATTATAAATTACATTGCAGACTAATAAAATTAAATATTATTTTGTTAAATGAATCGATTGAATCTATAATTTATTTTTTATTTGCAATACCTGAATAATATCTTATTGGAATTTCCTTGAAGATCGAATCGAGAACTTGATATTTTCTCATTAAAATGAGAAAATATTATTGACCAAGCTGATGAGGCTCTTTCTATATTTTATGCGTGTACACGACTTGTTCGACTTGGTACTTCTTTGTGCATTTGGACAATCATCGATCACTCGACTGTCAACGTTCCATAAATGGGGAGCAATCGGCTTTTTTTAGCTACATGAGCTTATGCATTACCCTGATATGGCATATATCAAGAGAAGGATGGAGGATTTTTTTCAGCGAAGGCTTTTAGCAATGTGCTGTTATACGTATCGCTCGCTCATACGGCGTTTATAGGAAAAAAAGACGCAGAGCCGCGCAGGAGGTCGTGATTCATAAAGCATCAAAGTAGAAAACGGAAATTCATCGAGCATGTATGTATTATGAGTAGATATTTGACTCACCATTATGAACGAGGAGCGTCGAGTCCCTGGCGAGGTTGGTCAGTTCGCTGTCGGTGAGCGTCTCGTCGGACGCATTCCCCGAAGTCGGAGTGTCGCTTAGGCCGGCACCACTGTTCGGTACATGATACAGTGGATGCTCCCGCGACTGCTGCAGTTGCTGCTGCTGTTCCCTCTGCTGGTGGTGGTGCTGGTACGAGCGCTTGTGCGAGCCTGTGGCACTGTAATGGTGGCCGGTGTAACCACCGCCGCCACCACCCCCCGAGCGGCCCGACGTGTTTGAGCGGTGACTCGGTGGAGGATTGTTGATGCTATTTGTCTCCTCGCCCTCGCTACCGCTTAAGCTGTACGCCGGGTAAAGGCGTCCCTTGCCTGCAACAATACAATCACAACTCATTGTATTTACCTTTCAACTTTTCCATAATTTCAAACGTCTCTCCTTTTATTTATTGACACTTGAGTATAGATTTAATAGCATGAGAATTAACAGATAACAAGCTGTAATTTTAGCAATCATCGGATCGTCGAATAGCAATCGAAAGTAATATATGTAAGTATTACGCTGAATCATCGTTGCATGGTGTCTCGTATAACAAAAGCTCTCGCTGTATATGAAATAAACACAAGCATCACTGCGTGATAATAACTAAAATCATTTCGAGTTCGTGCGATCATATAATAAGTACGCTCCGCACGTCAAGACACCCGCAATCGTAAACTCGATAAAATCTTGACGAGTAGCGCGGGTAATTCGTTAATTAAATGCTTTACACGGCTGCGCGCACACACCCGCACGGAATTACAGTGTATAGCACGAGTGTCTCTCTCTTTTTTTGCCACCTTCCGCCTATTTCTTTTCCTTTGGTGCGAAAAATCAAGCCAGACCGGGGTCCGGTTGGCTAGTGTTAAGAAAGGGTGTATAATGTAATAACAAGCGTCGAACGTGGGCTAATGCCTCTTCTTGCCTGTATATAGAGAGGCGAAACTTATGGTTTGCTATAAATCGAGAAGAGAGTGAGAAGGAGAAAATGAGGATCGATTTGGTCTGCTCGTCGAGATATACCTCGCAATAATGTGTTATATGATGGTAAAGTTTGATCCGCAAATTACAGGTGCCCTTAAAATAAGTGTCTATGGATATCTCACCAAATGTTAAAACAAATTTTCATTCACTCTCATCAGTTCAATAAATATTCACATAAATAAAATTTAATTAATTATTACAAGTCAGAACACTAATAATGATTGATAAAAAAACATTAACAGGGATCAGAAATTACATAAAGTTCAGTCGAATTTTGTGCACTTGTGTGTAAGCAAATTCTGAAACTGGATGAATGGTGCCTATGTGTATCATAGCCGATAGACGGTCGAGGGGGAAAATATCTCCAAGAGCCATCACAATTGCGAGGTCACGTCGCTGTTATACGAGTAATGTAATCAGCGCCGTAGCGAGGAGCTAAATTCTTACAGTTAGCAAGTGTTTACAAAAAATATCCACGAAAGAGTATAAATCTCTATACCTAAAATTGAGTGTAGTTGGCTACTCGAGGCATATAACCTCAAATATTTTTTTCAGTGTATTTCATGAAAATACATAGTGTGATTACATACAATCAAATGATGGAAAACAGTGAGGACACAGTTAGGTATAACTTACTTTATGCATGATATGATATTTTTTAAGCTGTCTTTTAATCAAAGTTGATTATTCTTCAGGGTGAAAAAAGAACCGAATCATACTTGACCAGATGCAGGTCAATGCACTATTACAATTTCAATTTAGCGGACTCTTGTGAAATCAGAAACTTTAAAACATTTAAGTTATATGAATCACTAGTGAGTTCGAATTATGTTCTATTTTTACTTTTTCAAAAACTATTAAACAATTTTAATTATAATATGCCTATAACATACAAGAGGCTACGCTGCTATAGGGCAGGTTAGATGAAAACCTACCCATCAATTTTGAGTGCAAAAATGTTAAACCTGAATTGAAGTTTTTCGGGACATCCATGTGCAAAACTGAGGATCAAAATGTTCAAACAATTCTAAAAACAGAAAATGAAGATAAAACCAATTCCATAAATAAAAAATGTCTTACAATTTTTATTAAAAAAAGGGTTCGATCATGACAAGAATGTGTCAAAAATGTGTTGGAAAAATTGGGGCCTTCTATGACACATTTTCAGAGGCCCAAAGTTTGCCATTTTAGCGTTTTTTCGAAACTCACGAAAAATTGCAAATATTCAATTAATCCTTGGATCAGTGTAGAATGAGCCCATGAGCTTTTTTGTTGGGAATTGTCCAAATTTTCAAAAAAAATTGATTCCAAAGTGATTGGAGCAACCTGTGAGGTTATAGAGTGTAAGCCACTTGAAAAAAACAAGAAATCTAATCGAGTTCGAACCACACTTTTTTTTTTTATTTAAATATTAACAATATTATTCAGGTCTCATTTTCTTGCAAGAGTTCCATCCAATGCGCCTTACACGACTATCACTTTTTCTTACCTCTAAAAATCATAACAATCAAACTAATGACGCATTTACAACAATGAGTCCGCTGCACACGACTCAAAGAATATAACGTTATTATAAATTCCTAAATTTGCGCCCCATATAGAGATGATGCGAATACATCATGCTCAATGACTTTTCAACACGTTTATTGCGATGAGACGATCTGGCCATCATATTTTTAAGAGAGGATTGTCAAAAAGCACATACTACATATTTATGCGGATCGTCGACGATGTCGATGCAGTCCATGTCCGCTATGGGAAATAGTTATACGGTTATGATCAAACTTTGCAAGGTATAAATAAAAGTTAATTGAATTTCAGATGAATTTCGACTTCGCTCCTTTTATACATTTTAATGCACTCTCAGACATTTAGGCAGGATTGTTTTTGGAAGCCGGTGTACGCGAGATTCGGTTCATAGGCTTGAAAAAGTTTTCCAAAAACACTCATCGACTTTCATCATAGCAGAGACATGCAAAGTCTATTATACACGTATAATACTTTTCTTTTTATGCGTTGCCGACGTCTTGTAGTATAAAACGCTACTCGAGGTGACATTGCAGGTCACTGGGCTAAGTTTCAGTAGCTGCACTGTGCACGACTACCCGGCATCAGCAGCATCAGCAGCAGCAGCAGTAGCAGGCAAAGCAAAAGCATTGCTTTTTTATGCTTTTATATCGCGAGAAAGAAGCTTCTCTCTTAGCCGTTTCGAGTTTGTTTTTACGACAGGTCGTAAGTTTTGTACAGAGCTGCGTAGGTATAACTTTTCCCTGTCTTTCGCGAGCGCAAGAAATGCGTATAAGGCCTCTGCCGCCGCGCTCTAAGGTATATAAGCAGGAAAAAATACATATACCAGAGGAGTTGTTAACGGCCTCTTGAGGAAAATCCAAAATTATTCGAAGCAACCTCTTCGCACGACGACCCGGCCTGCGCTCGTTGTTTGGCTTAAAATTCCAAGATGTTCTGACGCTTTTGCAGAAGCTGCTGCACGTTACTATACGGCGTATCCAGCGTAAATATACATGCGCGTACGTAATAAGTGTATGGTCCTGGCTAAATTAGGTAGCAGCATTTTTTTCAACCAGCTTTGCATAATTTTTTAATGCATAATATTATTACGGGTAATTCGCGTTGTCACGAAAAGTAAAGAAGTTATTTGCAATTTTGGGCACGTTTTAGCATTGCCTTGATAAAACTTCAATTTTTCGAAACCTTGTAATTTTTGAAGTAAACTCGCGACGTTTTTGCTTTAATTCGCAGCTGGATATTGAGTAACTGTAATTTTTCTTTTCTACCTTCTTTCAGCCTGTACAATTAGGCATTTTTATAATGACGCGCAGATTGTCCACGATGATGTTTTTTTTTGCGATGTATAACTTATACCATCGTGTTAGAACATCTCTTGCAGCTAGAGCATGGCGTTGAAGAAAGCTTAATTAAGCGTCACTTTCTCATAAACACCTTTTAGCTTAGTTTATTCTCACGAAATTACTCACCCGCACGCAGCAGCAGCCGTAGCGGATCAGAGTCTCTCTCTCTCTCTCTCACTCTCTATCTTTCTCATCTTCTCTCTCTGTTTCTCTCTTTCGTTTTCAGTTTCGCACAGAGCATCGAGACACTTTAAGTATATTTCTTTTTCTTTTCAACGCCCGCGCGCTGCAGACACGTACATCTCTCGCAGCCACCCGCGTGTCTTAATTATTCGTCTTCCATTCGGCAAATTAAATTCCAAGTCGCACATTTAATTCAGCGCTCCATGCTTATATAATAAACCATCTCTCACGTGCAATTTCATTCATTTCTTTCTCGTTTATAAATATGCGCGCTAGCGAGTATTAGCGAACGGAGGAGTCATCAGTCAGATATATTTTCAAGATCACACGCAAGTGCGCAGTGAGCTTTTCCCTACCAGGCCATTGCAACTTTGCTCGACTTTCCCTAGCATCATTTATTCTCGCCACGCGTATATACACGTCCGCGGCGATCTAACTTATCCGAACCCTTTTGACGCTTCTTTCTTTTTTTTTCTTCGCTCGCTATTTTCATCAAAATTTATACGCTTGCTCGAGTTTTTTTGTTCTCCGCCACGCTGTATGCAGTTCACCTCAATTTTCTCTGCTCCTGCTCTTCTTCACTACGTGGGGATGAATAATGTAAGAGATAATTACTGAAGGTACCTACTACAGCAGTGCAGAAGGAGCAAGCGGTAGCGGCGACGGCGGCGCGCGATACATCGTATATAAATGGCCGACTTATGAAAAGCTCATGAAAGCCTAATGTAGCTCGACGCCACTGATACTCTGGCCTCGACTCATGCCTTCGGAGGTAGCTTCGGTGCTGCTGCCGCCACATATACTACATAGCAGCAGCAGCCACACGCCGGGCCGTCAACGTGTAATTGTAGCTGGTCTGGTTTGTATATATGCGCGAATAATTAGTTGCTACTGTATAGGTGAGTGCATATAACACAGTGCACGGCAAATACAGGCGTGTTCATAATGACAGGCGTTCTCTTATTCGTTTCTCTCTCGTCTCTTTTGCTTTCGCGCGCTCTCTCTCTCTCTCTCTCTCTCGCTGTTGCACATCTTTTTCTATATGGATTATATGTATACGTATATTTGCGGCCGGCGAGCATGAAAAAGTTGAATTGGATGTTTATGCGTCTCTCTCGCGCATACATGTATAGAGCTGCCACAGCTTGGCATGCGGATTTTGTAATATGTATTTATGAGGAGGGGATATCTATATGTGTCCGCGGCACACGGCACTACATGTAGCAGCAGCAGCAGCGGTGGCGGCTATAATGCGCCTGCCCGCCCGCCTGTTATACGATGCCTCGATTATGCAGCGATGTTTTGTTTGTGAACCGATGCGGCGGATAATTTATGGAGGACGATGGCTTTTTTGGCCTCTCTGCTTGCGCGGCTTCATTCTCATATAGCTAATCTAATTGCAATTATGGCTGATTTTACGCGCTTGCGAAATATCACACCGAGTACTTCGAGAGTGGCCAAATTAATTTGTATAGCCGACTAGACCATGGAGTATATGGTTCGAGCTTGGTTCAAGTCAGCTAGCTCGCTACATTACTTTTGATCAACTGGGGCTTTAAACTGTTCAACCCATTGGACTCTGTTTAATTTTTTTCTCCCCCTTTGCTTGGTTAATGAAAAAAAACCCTTAAAATTAACTTTTGACCGAGCGAGTCATTCTTTTTACCACTTGCCAAGCCCCCGTGTCTGTCAATACGCACAATCCCATCCGGAGTGAACTAGCGAGCACATGAAAAGGGTATTAAAGCGCGCGCAGCGCGTAACAAATATCGCATGAGTCGAATGTTTGTCCATCGATGGTGGCTCGCGTACTGCACTGGCCTATACAGTCCCTCGGCTCCGCTCTCTCTATCTCTTGTGCAGTGTGCACGATAACGTCGAGTCGTCTATCGGCTGCAGCACTGCGGGCAGTACGTGTCGATAGGACGTAAATTCCGTATATATGTGTATAAATTACGCTCAAAAATCGTTTCGCAGTTTGTCAGGGGCACTCCCGTGCGCGCGCCGTACGTCGATATGTACAACACAGCGAGAGAGAGAGAGAGAGAGAGAGAACGAGAGAGAGAGAGAGAGAGGGAGGGCTAGAGAGAGCTTTCAAATATGTAGCGAGCGTATGCAAAGAGTCAAACTCTATATAGGATGTACCTAGTTATATGTATACTGCGGCCTTTACAGCGCGCCTGCCACTAGAGGGTAAATCTGGTGTTTATACAGAGGGCTGGTTTACCAGCGAAGGATGACTCGTTCTCGTTGGCTCGACAACACTATACATTCACGTGAATGGACAATTTTTTTTTATCTACAGCTTCGGGCGGTATTGACTCGTGCGGTATTGTTGGAGATTTGCAGGAAAAATTAAAAAAGGAGAGAAATACTTGTAAGCTTATAATTTTTATGCTTACTTATTCCAGGAACTCCGCAGGAAGCAGCAGCAGTTTACAGAGAGGCACGCGCACGATGCCGATTAAAACGATGACAAAAACACCGAGACAAAGTCACTTAGTCATAATAGCAAATCAATTACAAGGAACGAGTATTGGTTTTTCGATTGTCCGCGTCGATGCGCGCTGCGCTACTTCAAGTTCCCATGGACGAGTGTATAATAATGTAAGCAGAAAAATCGGCTCATAACTAGATGCAATCTCGACCGTCTGAAGCAAGCGCGCGCGGCCTCATTAACGAGTCAACTCACTCTACGAAGCCATTAATTAACTCCACACGCCCATGAGCAGCAGTCCACGCTACTCTGCATAGTAATTGTTTAAATTAATTGCGGAAAAACGCCAGCTCGGAGCTGCAGTCCGCCGAGCTTTCAAATACGGAAAAGTGGCGCGCGGCGGCTTTCGGGGCAAAAACTCTATTCTTTGTAGCGCGCAGCGCACGTGTCTACATAATCTATCCACATGCGCGATACACGTGCAGCATGAGCTGCACTACCTGCACACTGCGTATACGTTATACCAAGCGAGTACGTCAAAGACGTCAAATGTGTCCTTAAAGATAGCTCGAAGCGTGTTTGTGTGTGTGTGTGTATCCAAGCGCGAGGAGTAGGCGATCATTCAAGACACGAAGTTAACCCCGCTGCTGTCGAAGAAAAAAGCAGTTGTCGTTGATCACTAGCAACAGCGACTCGAGGAAGGCGCGAATGTACAAATAAGCAGAATCCTGTTGGATGAAAGTAAGATAAAAAAAGGCACCAGCAGTGCAGCAGCTAGCTTCGGGCGAATTTTTTTCCTTTCCGTATATCCTTCGCTGTATTTACGTATACGTACGCATACAAACACGTATCACACACACAATCGCGCGCACACACGCATACACAACTGCATCTTTCCGATGCTGCACTCGTATACGCGTTTATATTATATGTATGTATCGACTATACTTGCATGTGCCCTCTTACCCACACAGTGTGAAGAAGTGTGTATTCCGACGTGGCACACCTGTGTCCGTGTGTGTATGTATGTGATTTCGCGATCGACATCGCGTGCTGTCTTCGTTTTCAGTCGAGAATGAGTTTGACGAGTTGTACGACACGTTTTTGAAATGTTGCGAGTAATGAGTTCTCTAAGGACTTTCTTACTATTCCCGATCGATGCCACATCATTATATTATTTTCACTGCATACAATCGCCAATGGCATTATTATTTGCAGGCCTGCAATGTAATTATGCTATATATTCTTCATTAAAAAATCACGCGTTTTCCCGGCTATCGTTAGTACCAAACCATGTAACATAATCGATGAAAAATTAAAATGTTGCGCGGAAACTATACTGTATTTTAGTAAGAAATACATTTTTTTGAACCTCAGAAGTACATGAGAATTGAGAATAAATCGAATTAAACGTGTTAGTGATTCTTTGAATAAAATGTTATCAACAATAAAGATTATGAAAGTCATATAACAGAATCATCTTTCTATTAAAATTTTTTCCATAACTGACATTTTAAAAATAATTCAAATAATAAAGCTGAGTTGGGTTGAGACTTCACTTTGCACAGAAATGCGGGTCATTAACAATCCTGCGTAAATATACATATAATAATAATTATTCGCTACAATCCACACGGCAAAATACGAGTGCTTCGAAAGTAGCGAGTAAAATAAAAACTTGCCTTGTATTCCTTGCCGCAAATCGACGCTTTTAGTCCACAGAGCGCGTGAAACGCAACGAATAAATGCGAAAAGAAGAAAGAAACAAAGATATAGAAGCGAGAAGCTGCTTCTGCTGCTGCTGTTATGCTCGGTAAAGCATCCCAGCACCCGAAGAAAACTGCGCGCAGATATGGAGAAAAATAAAAAGGCCTATAATTTTCTCTAAACACCGCCACCGACCTTGCATTGCGTGGCACGTTCCTTCATTTGTTTTATTATATACACACTTGTATATAGGGTATATACAAAATATATATGCAGAAGAAAAGCTTGTACTCTCTGCGGCGCGCATCGACGTGCGCGAGATAAATCGTTTTTATGCTGCTTCAAAAAACGCGGCATTGTTGTTTACGAGGAAAGAAAACTATACGAATGATTTGTAAGAAGTGCGAGGGTGAACCTGGTGCATGTGTGCTTTTTATAGTTTACACGTTTCCCAAGCAAGATGGTTTCTTGCCGCATGCAGAAGAGGGCAATAGTGTGCATGCGAAAGAGATCGAGATTTATCGAGAATATATGCCAGACATAAAGTTCCCTAGATCCAGAAGAAGACTTGTGGAAAAATAGCTAAGGCTTCAACTTTTCACAGGCAGCGAGTTACTTGTGGAAAAAAGAAAAAAGAGTAGCATACACACGTCACGATGTAACAGAGTTTTTACAGTTTTTGTATTGTCATATAAGACTTTCGCTTTTGCAATACCGTACAATACATAAAAATAAACAGATAAGTACTTTTGTCATCTTACAGAGTTAAATTGTCAAATGTACATATTCAAATCTACCAAAATAATTCTTGTTTGCATTTGTGCCTTTCCATGAACCATACAACTTCCAACCAGCTGGCAATAGTATATTACAACCCTAGACCGGGAAAAACAAAAAAGTTCCAGGGCACGTGAACAAGTACGATTAGCACGTGCACTGGGGCTTTCTTTTTTCCCGGTATAGGCCAGTATGCGATTTTACATACCCCGTGGCCCGAAAATAGCAATATTCCGGTTAGCGCAGCGGCAGGCAAATGCTACTTTCGGCCCGCTGGTACGTAAATTCATTTTTTTCCGACTCCAAAAAATAGTTCATCTTAACAGATATTCATTGCAAATTATAAAACAATAAGTAATAAATAAACAATAAAATAGTTTAAGACATAATAGCTCGTTGTTATAAATTTCTCAATAGCATGCAGGCTATAAATGGCCGCATCAGAAACTTATCAACGAGCAGACGAAACTCGATTTGCAATGCGCGATAAAATTAAACTGTCGGTCTCTCTTATACAGACTTCATCAGCCATAAACTCATCACGCTTGGGTACTAAAAAGCGAGAGCGCGTCAATCGCAATATGTTTTTTAGACATCATAAACTTCCACACGCGTACACGACTACATATTTATACTATACAGTATAGGATATACACCACCTACTTAATTGCAGTGCCCGCATGTAATTATATTGCAAAATGAATCGAAAGCGTTCGCACCTTTCCACTTTTTGGGGTAATTATGCGCGAGAGAGCTGGAATAGCGAAGGTTACAGTGGCGGCGGTGGCGGCGTGAATTTATATTTGCATTATAATGCTGATCGAGTCGAGCTACCGCGCAAATAAAAGTGTGAAAGGAGGAGCCTTGATGGACGCGACGCAGCTTGAATAGTTATTATCGATAGTCTAACAATATATGCGGCCAAGCCCTATCATTATGCAGTGCTTACTTATGTTGTAAATGTAATACGAAGAGAGTCTGACGCGTTTGTCCGGTTGATACTCGACTCGGATACTTCATGGATTCACTAGTTTTGTATTATTGGCTGGGAGTTAGAACGCCAGCAACGTATAGGACTCGAAGGCTATTTTATTTTGTTCTACGATAAAAATTACTCGAATAACATTTACATTTTTTACGCGCATAAAATGTCCCTTTTTCCCGACGCAGAAATGGTTACAAGTACGGAAAGCGGCTCCGTATCTGTGCTTACAAAGTATACGTATATATATTAACTACGCGTATATATATAGAGACCAATGTAATATTGCTACCTGTTGCGCTCGTGGCATGTAACACGAACTTGATTCCCACCCTTATACATTTAATATATATGTATACATCAATGCGAGTAATCAGCTGTAATGTTTGATTGAATTAATATAATGGGCTGTATCGGTTTCAGTTACATTTTATCGATTATTGCGATGTAAAACAAAATGAAGAGAATCATGAGAATTGGAAGAGCTACATTTTACATGATAACAGTTGATATTTCTAAAGGCTTTTCTCATTCCAAAAGATTTATAATCATTCCAGATGCCATAGCGTCTTGTAATTGTTCAAGTATTAAGTAAAGGAGCGCAAAAATTATAAATTATCCCTGCCCGCCGAGCATTTAACTAACTACCCACCATCAATAAAGTAATTTTCAAAATTTACCGCATTTCTCTGAGAAAACTGGCTTTACACACATTCGCAGCTTCATGTATTCGATACAAATAATGCTTAATAACAGCTGGTGCCAAAATAATTAATCACCCCGATAAGTTTAACCATCGACGATTTCAGTCGCAGCGGCAGCGACTATATTGGAGCAGCCTGATCGGGAGACGTCCATTGCGAGAAGCTATTTTGCTATATAGAAAAGGAGCAAAAGTTAATCGATGCGCGCGGCAAGGTCAACGTAATACGGGCGTTACACTCGAGTCGCATGTCTATAAATTTTCATATCCCTGCGAATTTTATACACAAGTTATCCGCATTAAATAATTGTCGCTCGGGTGATTTGTCGTCCTTGGGCATCGTATCGTGCCGTACAGCAGGCAAAGATCGTCGGAATAATTGGTCACCTGCACCTGGTTGTCGATCGAAGCCATGCCTTCATCAATATTACTTTCGCGCGCGCAAGCGACGACGCTTGTCAAAGGGACGCGCGGCGATTCTCGCGTGATACATTATGTGCCGCGTGCGCGTGCGATATGCGTTTCGGAATTTCATATTTGAATAACTCGCTGCTGCTGCTGTAGCTGCTATGGCCCTATATACCATGGCGAATGGAAGTGGGGCAATCGACGACGAGCTCCGAGCATGAGCGCACCGGTTTTGCGCTGCGGTCTTCGTTACTTTGTCGCGACACGCTGAAACTAAGATGAAGTCGAGCCGAGTGTTGCTCGCTTTGAATTTTTATGGATATATAAGCGCGCGTGAGTGCGGGGCCGTTGAGCGGTGATATTGCAAAAATTACTTGCACTCAGAGCAAGAGAGAGAGAGAGAGAGAGAGAGAGAGTATCAAACACGAAGACGACGACGATGACGAGGCGAGACTGTTTAATTATTCATGCAGGATATGGGAAAATATGATCCGTTCGTTTCTTCTTCCCTTTTATGTAGCACCTACACACTCTATACGCGCCAACTTCGTATAAGAATCAAAACAAGAGTAGGTTTTTTTGATGGGATGTATAGTCACTAATAGCTATATACATAATTAATCGCGAGCAACAATTGGCTTGTGTGATTTGTTAATTTTATATACGTAAACTCATAAGGTGTTTCAAATTATAAAATATCTTTGTTGAGTTAGATTTAAAATGACTTATATAGCCTGTCGGCAGCATCTCTCGCTAAACATACATAAAGAAGTACACTTTAGGTCAATACTCCCATGATCGCACATTAATACCATAAGTTTTCCTATGTATCAAGCGCTCGGCTTTTTTCATCCATCATACGCGACATATTTTTTGTCCCCCACATTTTCATCGACGAAGACGACGATTCTCCGCAGAGGCTATAATGCAACCGGCAGAGACGTCGCGCGAGGCATATTTATGCATAAATACACCTTTTTATTTGAACTTGTTATCGGGGTGTGAGTGTACTCGTGTAGCATTATCGTAATATAACTCGTTAAATTCTTCATCTATACGCACACGGCCTCAGACATATCATACATATATATATGCTATATACGTGCGCGCGAATACATATCGAGGGTAAAAAAGCTATATGGGTATAGGCGCGCTCTCGGCTTCGTAGAATAAGAACTTCCAGCGATACGTGCCAGAATGCAGAAAGGACAACTGCCTCGATCCGCACGACGCAGCGATCGATTGAATTAGTTCTCGACGACCACTTTTTTATCTTGCCCAGCTCCGTCTCTTTCTCTATCTCTCGCTTCTTCGCTTCGGCTTTCGTATATAATACACATTGCTCCGGTATCAGTTCAACAGAATCGGCGACGGCGGCGGCAACACGGCTGACGTTAGCGACGATTTTTCTAGTCTACGCGCGACTGTCTATGCTGTGCGTTGAAAAAAAAACAGCGCTGTCTCTGCCTTCGTCTTTGTTATTGGGAAAGAGAGAAAAACTCGGCAATTTGAAAGATTAATTTAAACGCCGGAATTAACGCATGATTTATGAGGGATTTACCCGAGTTGCCGAGACAAGGCTTTTTTGAGAGGGTATGTGCGATGAGTGACGTGATAATTAATGTCCTGAATAATTTTTCTAGCTGCTATGCGTATCTACAAAAGCCTACCGGTGGTTCAAAATTCATTCAAATGGAGTACATTGAGTCAAATGAGTAATTGCAGCTATATGTTTAGCTTTGAAAAATTAAAAGAGTTTGATTCCTTACTGTAGATGACTGTTCACAAAAAAGTATGAAAATGTTCGATGCATTAAAAAATATCTTTATCACTCCTGGAAGTATTTTTCTTTTTGTACAATGCTCCTAGCCCCCCCCCCCCCCCCCACCCGTTGGCTTACGAGCTCGCGAAAATTTTCTTGTAAAATTTAGAAATAAAAGTACTCGTGCGACTCGATGCATATTTAGTACCTTCTACTGATTTTTTCCCAGTTTAGCGACACTAAGAAAGATAGAGAGAGAGAGAGAGAGAGAGAGAGAGAGAGAGACAGCCAGAGAGAGAGAGAGACAGCCAGAGAGAGAAGGACAGAGAGAGAGCAGTATTGATGCGCGCGATGCTGGACGTGATCGAAGTGTTTTTTTTTCTTTTTTAGAGTCATAATGGTTTTCTCGATAAACCTACGCTGTTCATGCATTTGTCATTTTCAATCGAATAATAAAATTCAATCCATTTTTGATGATTTTGTTTTGATCAAGAAATTTGAACTTATGATCTAGTAATAATCAATCTGTCTTCTCTTTTGTAGATATTATAAGCGACGTAAATATTTTTGACTGTAATATTTTGTAACTCTAATCATAGAACTTGATTAGATCTTTAAAATTTTTAAATGATAAAAATGTCAATCCATTTCAGCCCCGAAAAATACATGGATTTTCTTTTTATTCGTCAGAAAATGAAATACAGCAAATTATCGTAGTTGGGATTGTCGAAAAATGAATAAATCAAAATTTGTTTGAGCGACACGATGACCTAAATTTGTCTGTCAAAAATCGAGCATTTCATCGAAAATATAATAACACATAGTCGGAAATATATACATGTCAAATCGGAGAAAAGTATATTATTTCATTGGATGAGAGGACAAAAATCTCACTGGGAACTATACTGCTGTTGACACTCCATAGTTTTTAATTGATGGTTGTCCTTTTCCACTGCTAAATAACTACATATGAAAACTTTGGGTAAAATATAGTTTATACTGAATCTTCTGACAATTTAGCTATTTTTTGATTATTTAAAAATGGTATGATAATTGTACGAAAATTGTTCGCAGTCTTTCGAATATACTAAATGTATCACTGAGTTTTATAATTGCAATGAAATGGTACAAGTTATTTGTTAAACACCGAGGTCATGAGTGTAGCTGACAATATATAAGGACTTTTTTTTGAAAGTTTGATCCAATCGGAAGCTCAGCAAAAGCAGACAGTGGCTAACGAAGGACCTTTCGTCGCATGCACGTAACGCTTTGCTAACTGAATTAAGCCTCTTTTTTTCCTCTGCGTACACGCACGTACTCGCACATAAATGTTTCCTCCTTTTGTTCTCTCTTTCTCTTATACGAATTGCCGCGGGCTAAGTAAACTTATATATACTATACGCATATGCTCAGCTGCGAGGGAGTTTTAACGCTCCACTCGTGCAATCGAATTTAGCGATTTTCTAATTTAGTTAACGAACACGCGTGTATCTACTCTGCACCACGTTGAAGCAGTGACCCTCACACGTAAGCGCCTTGGCTATAAGGCACAGTACAAGAGCTTGTGACGATTAAAAATTATCGCCTACCCTAATGAATTTTTCTTCGACGCCAACTTTTAACTGAAGATTTTTCATTGAAATATTAATATAACATGGGAGTTTGTAATTGCAATAACACTTTTGGCATATTTTTAAGGCGAAAACAATTATATAATATTCTGCTGAGTAAAGCTTATTTCGAATCAAAGTTTGATGGTGTCATTAGCGGTCTGAGAAAGTCGGTGGGAGTAAGGTGTTTTTTATATTGTTTGCTTCAAATCAGTTGTATCTTTGAAAATCTTTACAAATTTTAAAGGGGGATAACAAGAGACTCGTGGAAAAAACTGAGCATCAAAAAAAGTTATTAACAACAGAAGCTTGAAACAAAAATCTATTGAGATTGATATGTCCAAAAATTACTTGTATATCAAAGTGAGGTTTGTTTTTTCCCAGTTGATTTTATACTAATCAAAAGGTCCACGTTGCTTCAATCATCTAACCTAATCATGGCTTTTAATTTGTATGCACTACGTCATTTTTATCGGCGTTAATGATCTAAACCGTTGATATACAGAACACGAGTTTCAAGAAGTAAATCGTAGGGTACATTATAACAACAATAATGCAGCATTGGAACTCGAAGTTTCCAAGCTGTTGGAGTAGGTCAAGTCGCTACTTCACAAGTTATAACTTTCTGTAGCGGAGAATGACTGTCAGCTACACGACTTCGACTTGATAGTTCTTTGTTATGTGTCTATTGGGATACGGTAATCTACTGGTATGTACTTGGAATAACAACGAGTGTTGAACACATTACAACTGTAGACTGCACATTGAAATGTGTTTTCGTCCGAGGAACGAATTTTATTTCTGTTTGGAAAATTACGCTTTGAATTTCGATGAATCAATCTTTTGAACTTTGTTATACGTGTTACGAAAACATTAAGCTATATATATATACATATAAGAACTGAATATAAAAACTAGCGTAGACAAGCAATCCACGGAGGTGGCAGGTGGTTTGAGTGAAGCTTTGTGAGCGATATCAGGCCTGATATCATGTCTGGAATTTCATTGAAAATGGGACCGTTGCAAATAAAAAAAAATAATAAATAAATAAAAAAAGAAGGTAAAAAAAGAACGCGCATCTGGTTAAAACCTCCCCTGAGAATGAGTAAGCAAGAAACGAGCACTCGCGAAACCTTTCACCCTCGTTTTCTTACACACACCGAACAATCGAGAGTGGATTCTTTCTTCCTTTTTTTACACTCTCTCGCTTGCGCTCACTCTCGAAGCTGCTCCCCATTTTCGCACCATATATGCATACATAAGACATTCGGAATACGTTATCGAGTTACAATACAAAGCCGCGCCGTGCGATCAGTCATGTATCCCTGAGACATGCACGCGAGAACTTCTTCTCTTTTTTTTCTTGTCTCTCGAATTCGCGCAACCTTGAGCCGATCGCGTACGACTGCGTGAAAGATGCGCTTGCACGTAAATTTTTCATCCTCTCGTCGTATACTATGTATGTGGCGCACTTTGCCCTTTCAATTTCTCGCGAAGGACGATTGATGTGCGGGTATTGGCTAATGCGCCATACTCTTTTGTGTATAAAAGAATTATGTTTAATTTTACATGGCATCATGGTGGTAAAAAAACACTCGCTAAATTCAAAAAAACTCTCACAAAGTGATATAAACGCTTTTTAGTAAAAAATTTTCTCTAATTTTTTTTCATATTTGAGTTCAAGAAACTCACAAAAATAAAAGTGTCAATAAACAATTAGTTGGAATTTAAAATTAATCTTGACAGCGAGGATGATAATAATTAAATCTTGTGAATGCTTCTAATAAAACAAGCCCTCCTCTACCTCATCGAGTACACTAACACAATACAAGCTTAAAAATTAAAAGGTTCTTATACGAAAAGTAATATCTAATTTAAAAGTAGCGTCATGACTCGTCGATGAGGCGTAAAAAAATATACGGCCAAGTTGGCTAATTAATAATGGTCTCTTGAAAATAAGTCAGGCAGATGCATTAATCATTTGAGGTCAGTGGCAAAATTAATCGCGAAGTAGTAACGCGCGGATATTGTTTCTCGCTTCCGTACGCACATATATAATATACCATGGCATAAACACATAGGCGCTTTTACTCGCTGCGTTTATAGTTGTTTTTCGCATTCACGTTCGTGCGCCTATGTGTGCGTATGAATGTGTACGCGAACGTGGGTGGATAAAACGATGAAGATTTAATGAATCGCGCAACGGATTGCATCGCGGCCGCGTGCGATTTGATAGAGTAGAAACGGATATTGAAGCTGCGCGCAATGTGCACACATACGCGCGTATACGTACGTATATGTATACGTGCAGCCGGCGTACAAAGTATACTACAGGTGCTGGATGCAGCTGAGGATTGATTTTCACCGATGAAATGACGCGCCCGTATTCACCAATCAATATACTTTACTTTATTTTTCCTATTTTATCTTCTTTTTTACGTCCTATTATTTTGAAGTATTGTTTCATCGAAAGACCGATGTAAAGCTTAAATCAGCAAAGCCAGAATTCATTTAACTGAACAAATTTATTGTATTCGTGTTGAAATTAAATTTCGAGAAAATTTTACCTGAAAAAAATGAAGCTCGTAAAGAAAATTGTTATTGATACGTTAGTTAACCCTTGAGCGATCTCGCTGCTGTTTGCGATTGGTACTTATAATATCGCTCGTCAGACCTATATAATACACAAGCTTGTGTTTGCAGTCGGCGTGACTCATCCACAGGATTACCGGGGCTTATCGGATATAAGAGACGCTTCGCTTGGCTTCATTTGCATGAATCGAACATCTTATCACTTATCCGCGAATTAAGCTCCGAATCTCGCCGCAGCCTACAAATATATATTCAGAAGCCGGCATATAGCTAGGAAGATTTCTTTTTTTTTATCAATTTTTCCGCGGTCGATAGGTATAGAGAAAGAGAGACAGAGAGAGGGAGCCACGATGCCCTGAATGCATATGCATTCCCGAGGACTCGGAATAATTAGTCACACGCGTGAAGCAAATGCTTTTTGCCCAGCAATGGAGATTATCAGACGAGTGAATTGACAGTAAAATCCGGGCGTAAAATTAATGGAGCTCCGCAAAAATGATTTGTCACTATACTTATTCGGGGAAAAAATGCAAGCTCTTTGCTCAAATATATGCAGAATGTACGGGGCTTTTGGCGAAAGAAAAAAAGACATTGGCGCAAGAACGGTTACACGAGCTGGATATATCCAGCTGGATCAGTGGGGTATGAATAATTTAACACCCAGTTCCCGAATTAGAAGCGAATCGCGTATATAGCAGCAACAGTAGCAGCTCTCGAGCTCCGTGCGCGGCGTTATATATACATGATTTTTTCTCTCACCCTATGTAAATCTACATCCGTGAGCTCCCATGTCTCATTTCATTTTCTTTTACAGCTTGACAAAGTGCTTCGAGGGCTTTAATGCAATATAGCTAAGAGTGTGTGCGCGCGTGTGTGCCACAATGTACACGTGAGTCGAAGAAGTGGCAGCAAGTAAGTAGCACCATGTTTCATGTACCTACTTGCCAAGCGCGCAGAGATAAAGAGGAGAATGAAGATTGTTGAAAGTTATAAAAAAACAGAGCAATGGCGAAAGATGTTGGTTATGTGAATCCAGAATTTTTTAAAGCTCGCAGCGTCGTCGCTTTTGCTGCTGCTGCTGCTGCTAGTGCTACCACAAAAAAACCGTCGAGAATAGATGGAAAGCCGCAGAGCATGAATTTTAAATCGGAATATCAAGTTGAAACGTTTGAGAGCTGCATATACGCAAATTGAAATTTTTTCATGATCGCTCGTAAAACGTTGAGTTATGAAAATGTTGCACTTTTTCTAAGGCAGAGCACATAAATCGCTCAAGAAAATATACACACGCACACAGACAGGCGCAGAAAATTTCGCGCGCGTGCAAGGGAAAACGCGATCAAACGCATCTCATACTCGCGCTTTGCCATTACCGCGCGCGCGGCATACGAGCGTGTCTGGCTGCCTATACGCGGATAGCCAGTGGAAGCAGCAGCAACACTGCGAAGGGGCATCGGCAAAGGAAATCGTAAAATGAAATCAAAAGACGCGGCAAACCAGAGGAGTGCATAACCAAAAAAGCACGTAAATTCACACGTGCTTGCGCGACTGATGGCCAGGAGTGTGTGTATACGAAAAGAAGTGCGCGCATAGCAATATATATGCCTGCTGCAGCGATGAAAGGACGCGGTAACGTAAGCCCACGCAGCTCGAGTGCATATAGGAAAGATAGAAAGAGAAAAGTGGTGCCGACCTCGTTACCGGGAGGTGATTGACGTTAAACGACACTGCAGCATCGCGCCTTTTTCCGCGTGTGCGTATCATCATGCCGATGTGTGTGTTTTTTTCTCTTTCTCTCTCTCGATGCACCCGCGCACACCGTTAGTATATGCGACATCCAGTCGGTATAGCAGTCGTTATCTTACGTTTTCGTAAGTATGTGTGTGTGTGTGTGTGTGTGTGTGTGTGTGTGGCGCATGAAAAGTGTGCGTATATATATATATATATATGCATGCTGTGTGCGCCGAGATTTAACGAGTATGCGATGCTGCCGCTGCTGCTGCTACTACTGCGCTTTTTGCTTCGTTAATTGTGCACTCGGTAAATGCAAACTCGAGCGTCAAACGAACGGAATGCTGACAGTTTCGTGTTCGGCACTGCCGGTGCTCGCGCTAAAAAAATTCCAGATAGTCTTTTCTTTTTAAAAGTGTATTTTTTCAAATCAACCCGGAATTAAAGTCTGTTGCTGCAATCGAACTCTACGTTGCTCGTGATCAATCACGATCGTGGCAAGTTCAAAGCAATATCGAGCGAATGTTTCTTGCGATGTTTTAGAAACATTTTCCAAAGATCGATATCTGAAAATTTGAGAAACGATACTCATCTAGGAGCGTCGTCATCTGCTTGCGCCGTCGTTGTATCGTATACAAGGAGCGCATACTGGCGTAATTTAGAGTATCTGCGGAATTGGACAGCTATACCGAATTACTCGATCAGTGGCTCAGCTCTTCCAGAGGGTGGCTTCTCTCGCTCGCTCGCAAACACGTATGCGTGCTTGCAAGTTTCGTCGCTCGCTCGAGTGTAGGCGCGCGCGTAGAATATGTATACTCAAGTGCACATCGACATGAGGCGCAAGCTCTGCCAAGCTGCTGCTTCCAGTGCATCTTATGCGCTCGCGCCGTCTCTGGGATTCCTTTAATTAATTAGTATGAAGACTGATTACGACGCGCATATCCCCGCCCCCCCCTGGCTCTGTATTGCTGCTATTACTGCTACTACTGCTACTAGTAGCATCGCTATTGCAGCTCTACTTTCGGAACGGCTGGCTGAGCGTCTGTACACGCGTGTGCTCGCGCTCGCATATTACAGGTATAAGGTCGAGACGAAGCGCGTACACACGTATATAGACGTGCAGGTGTGGGTGTGCGACCGGCTGTGTAGGTAGGCATTTGTAACCCGAGGAAATTGCGCCACGCATACTCGGGGGATGCTAAAGTTTGCACTGCGCGCGATTCGAGCCGCGCTATGGTTGCAACTGCGGCGCTTCAACTGCCTCCGGGCGCCGTATATACCCATATACATACATACATATACAGCGTGTTTGCTATGAAAGCTTGTAAACTCGCGGTCGAGCTTTTACATGAAGCATATAACTACAGATAGTATATAGTACTATGTAGTACCGGCAGCAGCGCCGAGGCCAGTTTGACTGCGCAATGATGTTGATGTTGTGTTATTGGCGCCTCGTGCGCGCGAGCTGCGCTGTTGCATTGTTCAGCTGGCCTTTACTGTAATAGTACACCTGTACTTGGATGTATCGTTTTTAGCATACGACTTGCATCGGCTCTTTTGTGGTAAGTCCATCGGGAAACTTCAAGAGATTCACCCGATGACCATTCGAGATTACTACTTGCGTACAGCTAAATCAAAACTAATTACTCTCTCATCTTCAATTTTCAATTCACTTTTCCAAGCCTTTACAAAAAAAAAATGTTATCCAAAAAATTGGCTGTCTTCCCGCGTATAAATTCATTTTGAATGGAACGAGCTTGCAGCGCACAGGTATATACTCGAGCAGCT
Organism: Trichogramma dendrolimi; assembly: GCA_034770305.1. Taxonomy (NCBI): domain Eukaryota; kingdom Metazoa; phylum Arthropoda; class Insecta; order Hymenoptera; family Trichogrammatidae; genus Trichogramma; species Trichogramma dendrolimi. The sequence goes on along the minus strand of JAPMIB010000070.1, from coordinate 845,291 downwards.
CGTCGGCTCTAGCATACGATGCAATTTGTATTGAATAAAAAGCATTTCGATAAATAGAGAAACAGAAGCTCGCGCGCAACACACGAGGAGATAAACGGCCTAGAAATGAATATTCCACGTGGAAGTTTACATCGCGGGCCATCGAACTATAGCGTACCGATATATGCGCGCGGTGTATGTATCGCGCAAAAACAAAGCGTCAGCGTGTGAAACATATGCAAATTGTCCGTATATAGTACATGCGTACAGACATATTTGTATGTATGCACACATGCACACACGGAGCAGACCAGCTACGTGCGCATACGTGTATACGCACTCGATCCGCAAAGTAAAATAGAAACTACACTCAAATGTACACATAGCTTTTATAGATATATAGTATATTATATGTATGCGCGAGCTCTTGCGTATTTATACGCACGTGCTCAATCAGAGAATTCGCCTCACAAATAGCATAAATATAATCGTGCATTCGTGGAATTCGTATGCATCCTTACGAACGAGAACCGTATGTGCGCTGCAGCGTTGAGGTAGAAAAAAGAAAGAAAAAAGAAAAATGACTATCGATGGGCCCCGAGACTGAACAATCGAGCTACTCCACTGCGTACTGCGCTACTGCAGTCTAGTGCGTGTACAGCTACTGTACTTGTACAGCGTACTGTATATGTAAACCGGCTTGTGCCTCTGTGCACGTTCGTATACAGTTGCAGATAGCAATGAAAATAAAAGCTAGCTTAAAGAGCTTTGCATTACGTCACATCATCGTCACTAGGTCCATCAGTCTCTGTCTCGCGTTCCTCTCGCTCTCTCTCTCCCTCGCTTACTTATAGAGCTACTTGGACCGTGAGCATACATCGAGATCAAAGTCCAGATCGATCGATAGCTCTGAACCGCTCGTTAAAAAGATATAGACCTTTTTTCTTCCATCCTATAAGTCTTGCAGCAAAGGATCTCGGAAGGCGAAGAAAGAGAGAGAGAGAGAGAAACAGAGACAAGATTGAACTTGAAAATAAATAAAGGAATAATAGTTTATACATGAGAGGCAAGAGCGGATCATACTTATGTATGGCTTGAGCGACTTTTTTGTTTCTACCCTCACTCGGCCCGGATATACAAAACGATTTTAAGGACCTCCCGTCGATATTAAAGTTTGATCTGCTTATAGTAGTTAAATGATCGAACATTTTTAAATTGCAAGATTTTCGATGGAGATATTTTTATAAAAAGTTCAGTGACCTGACTCGTATGAAATTTCGAAGGATTTACCTAAACCTAAAAATGGGTATTTATAACAAAGAGTTACGTCGGGTAAACGGGGAAGACAACATGCTACAATTCGGCAACAATATTATTTCGTTATTAAAAAAAAACTTTTATCGCGATGAAACAAGAATATGCTTTTTTATACGTGCCAAGAGTCCAGACGAAAACAGCAAATTGAACAAATGTCACTGCAGAGTATCGAATGACGAAAAGCTAATGCCACACAGTCTATATACAGCTAGCTTAAGTAGCAGTAGCAGCGATGTATCTGCATACCGTTAAACATATTCTGTATGGATATGCTGTGTGCAAATACTACGAGAGAGAGAGAGAGAGAGAGAGAGAGAGGGAAAAAATCCACGGTGAGCAGGAAAAGAACTGCACGCTACAAAGTAGACTTGCATAAATTGTTGAACTCTCTCTCCATCTCTCTCTTTCCAAGCTGTCGTAAGTCGTTTTTATTCCAAGCGACGATTATCGCGCTCGTTATGTGTATTTCACTCTCTCTCGGTGGCGTGTGCGCGCGCGTATACCGCACCACAACCTTTGTCTCTTACACTCGCTACTGTTCGCGACCCGACTCCGTGCCGTCGTCGTCTTCTTCGCAAAAAAATCGCGCGGAATGGCCCTTTGGAATTTTCGAGGGAGTCCGGAGAGAAGAATACAGCTACGTACGTATGTACGTACGTCTGAGGGAATTTGTGAATAGAAAGAGTGAGATTCCATAGAAAGCGATCGGATGCTCTCTCTCGTTGTGCCAAAGACGACGACGAGAACACATAATGTGGATCGCGCGAGCTCGTGGCTCGCATCTATATACAAGGGAGTTATAAAGCTGTACAGAATGAAAAATACAGACGAGCGGACTCGGACGCCCGATCAGTGCTATTTCGACTATTTGGCCGTGCGAAAGGATAATTCAGACTGATCGTCGCGCTACATAGATTTATTCCGACTGAATCATTCAGCGCTCCTGGGACGATTAACAAACTCTTTTGGAAGTAGTTCCTCGGATCGACATTCAAGTTGGGAAGGCAATGAGCACGATTGGTTTTCTTCTCTTTTTTTCGGAATTATTTCCAAACCGCGTTTGTCCTTTCGGCTTGTAGGACATGACCAAACATATTTTTCACCTCAGAAGCAAAAACCTAGTGAAAACAAAGCTCGATCAGCAGCGTATATGAAGCTTTTGTATATGAACTGCGATTATGGAGTCGCGCAGGGCGCACTACCGGGCCGCTGCCGCATCTTCACGCATGAATTCCTTATTCTCAAATACCTTCATCAAATACCGATCGTGGATGACTGCAACGGCAGCAGCAGAAGCAGCAGCGGCGGCGCAGTCTGCAATAATAAAGGCAGTTCGCTTATTCTCTTTCTCTTTTATATATATATGTACGCTCCTTTACTGCTTCGTATATAGTCCCGCGCGCTCGAATCGATGAGCGCGAGATAACTTCCCCCGTATCTCTTCTCTATCTTCGCCGAGGCTGAAAATCGTGACGCACCGAGGGAATAAGCTACTACTATTGCTGCTGCTAGCGACCACTACCGCTGCAACAAGGACTGTGCTATCACTACTACCACGATTTTATCGACTGGTGCACAAAATGAAAAAAGAATAAGCACACCAGAAGGAGTAAGGGGACAAAGATAGAGAGTGAGTGAGAGGGAGAAGAAAACGGAAGGTATTTAACGTGAAATATCTTGATTATCTGTACTGTACGGACATGTATATAAAAACAGTCAAATGCTCACCAGGCAGGGTGGTGGTGCACTGCACCGACGTATTTAGTTTTATCGGTTACTAGGCGTACGCGCACTTGCTTACACGTTGGTCTGTGGCGGTCTCTTAATCGGGCGCTAGTGTTAAATAGCGATCAAATGATCTGCTAACGAAATCAACGAAATAATGAAAATAATAAGAAACAACGCGGCCACCAGGTATTTTTTCGCTTTATAATGCAATAAATTGCACGTAGCGCAGCGTACCGAAAGAAGCCGAAGTTTAGTCAAGTACCTGCTATGATATGTTCCGTTTTCCCGAGTATTTATACAGGCTCGTTTCGGTAAAATATTTACGGCACTACTGGACCCACGTGCACAACACACATGGACTTACTCACGAAACCGAACCATCTTCATCTTATATACGAGTACTCATCGTAAGCGCAGTCGGCAGCAGCTTGTTCTGCTTAAGATTTTACGAGTGTGGACGCACGAGAGAGAAGATCCTTTCCTAACAGTTATCCTTTCAGGCTCTCTTTGCGATATCTAAATGATACAGAATAGCCTATCAAACAAAAGTATATACACTGCGCGAAACTGTTTGGCCATTTGGATTTCATGGACTAGGTGCGTGCATGTGCGTACATATGCGACTTGCAAGTGTAACGAAGAGATAGAGGAGAGAAAAAGGGAAGCAATAAAAAAAAAAGAATTTATATGTAGATACAGGTATGTATATTCTTTGGCCCTTTTTATCCAGACGTTGCGGCTGCTGCTGCTGCTGTTACTGCATTGCTGCCGGGCGCGCGCATATCACAATGTGTGTTAGGCAGTGGAAGAAAAAGAGATAAGAAGGCAGAATATACCTATATACATACGTACAATATATACTATGCAAAAGAAGAGTTAGTTACCTCTCTCTTGCTCATGCCCTGAGCCCCGGCGGTGGCGAATAGCCACAAACATAAATTTCTGTATCGGACAATGGGTAATTGTGAGCGAGCCGATGTTGATGCTGTAGCTGCAGTGGCTGTATAGCTTATACGTACAACCACAAGAGAGAGAGAGAGAGAGAGAGAGAGAGAGAGAGAGAGATGCCCAACGTAGAGACAAGGTCAGTCAGTTTGACCATAGTTTAATCTTGAGGGTGGTGACTTTCATACTATCTACCAACTTCTCTGGTATTTTTATTTCACGTAAATATTTTAATTATGCCCCTTCTAAAGTTTCTGTGGCTTCATTGTATTGCGTTTCTACTTTGAACCAATGTACCAATGCAATATTTATGGCCCGATCGTCTTTAAGAGCCAAAAGTTTCTTGACACAAAGTTTGTCAAATCGAAAACTTGTAAAATTGAGGGATTTCTCGTACAAAGGAGTGATTCGTCCTTCTACTTGAAAAATATATTTGTCAATCGTGCAGCGAACACCATCTATCGGTACTCCTCGGAACGTTGAGCAGTAGCATTTTTTCTTTAGCGATTATTTTAGCGAACCGCTTAAATCGATAAAATTAGAGTCCTTGTAACGTTTGAATTAGTGAAAAAATTGTGGAAAAGCTCAACCCCGTTGGAGAAGTCATGCAAATAAATTGAAATACAGGTTACATTAATAAGCGCGCCAGATAATACAATGTATGTGTATAAGAGATAGCTGCAGATCGAGTCTAAGGAGCAAAAAGTGATATGCAGAGAAGCTCAACCTTAACTCGAGCATGTATGCTTTGTATACGTACAGACACTTACACAAATGTACGTACATAAACGGAAAAATAAAAAGTAGAAGGAGAAGAAGCACAGAAGAGTAGCAAGCCCGGGGCTAGAGGTGTTAGTGGGCGTTGCTCCGCGTCGATGTCAGATCTACTCGTGCTGATATTCCGACCACGTTAAATTACGTCCTCGCTTCATCTTGCCTCCTCCCGCTCATCCTCCTCTTCCACCTCCTTCATCTTCTTCTTCTTCTTCTTCTCCGCTTCTCTTCCGTACTCATCGTACATTGTATATGCATACGTGGTGAGTACGTATTCGACTTTTCTTATTCGGGTTAAAGCCCTCCTCTCTCGACGCCGTTCCAATATCTTTCCTTTAATACGATAAAGCCAAGGCAACAGGGTTTTTTTATTGAATTTTCATATTATATATAACAACGCGGGCCGATGCACACACCACGAACGCATATATATATATGCTCGCGTTGCCAATACACTGCCAGACTTGTGTAACATTATTCGATACTGCGAGATAAGGCTTTCACGAGTGAATTCTTGATCGGGGGGAAAAAATTGAATGCCCCCTGGCCTGAAGTGCCTTAATTTACTTGTCGACAAAATTAGTTTCAGCGCTTTACGTTGCTTTTCATTAAAAAAAAGTAAACAGCCGTGCCTACAAATACAATCTATGACTCAAACGCGTAAAAATGCGTTACATTTACCAACTCTACCTCTACTTTATATATATTCGATCGGGGCTAAGGAAGCAGCCAATGAAACAATTACCACACGGGCAAAAATAGCATATTTTTGCCAATGGATCAATGTGCAAGGATGGAAAATCATCCGCGATTCGAGAGCAGCATAATAAGAGTGAACTCTGCGCACTTTGGCCCCACTTGGATGAGAAAAGGAATAGGCGAATAAGTTTCTTCGGCTTGAAGTTCTCTCTCTCTCTCTCTTTTGGGTCATTATCCTTGGGGCGAGAACTCTAAAGTTACGACATTCGCGGCTGCATAAATGAAAGTTAGGCAAAGTCCAAAAACGGTTAATGGAACATTAGCGGCGTCGTGCAGCCCTCTTGGCCGTGCGAACTATATATTATCCTGTTTCTGCGTACCTGAATGTGCGTAAGTAAGGACGCGTAGGGAACTGATCATCACACATGAGGTTCGGTAAGTAGAATTTTTTTTCAAGAAAATTAGATCTAATGAAAGTTTATTGTTGTTCAGTGTTCATTGTCAGTACCCTCGTTGCCAAATAATATTTATAAATCAAACCGGGTTATATAAGGCGCAATCAAGAAAAAGAATTGGAAAAAATGTGTGCTTTAAGTTGTCTTTGTGTGTGGTCGTTTTATACTGTCTGGACCGATGACAGTCGCCTTTATATACTATCAATACAATCGTAGATCCAACTTTGCGATGTGACACTCAATAAAAGCGACTTAAAAGATACGTCTAAGCCTAGCATACATTCCTAATTGTATAGCGCGTTCAGTGGCGAGAGCAACTCGCAGGTCGAGTCTTATAATGAATATATGCACACGGTAGAAAAAAAATGTCCATTTTTTTACCTCCTCTCCCTCGACTCGCTAGATTGACGCGTTGTCTCGCACTATTACGGACCTAAATGAATATAAAATACATATATATTTATCTACGCTGATTCTTTTGCACTGCAATGGAGCAATATATCATTCATGCAATATATAAATGCGAGCTGTGTGTAGAAGTAAAAAAAAATGCCAAAATGAATTTCAATGGGCGCACGGATATTGCATACATCGAGCCGAGCCGCATTACATACAGATCTGGCTCAGTTGGCAGCAGCTCACTCTTAAATATTGCATCGACAAATACTGCACCCTGTACATGAGCTTCCACATAATCGATGATATCAAGCCGGATCGTCAATGATTAATGACGAAATTTTGCCCTGATATATCCGACAAGACACATTAGTCAGAAATTAAAAGTCGATCGCGCACGAGCAGCCGCGAACAAAATGATGCAATACATTTTGCTCGCGCTCGAGAGACCTGCTTCGCTTGGGCAAAAACGGCGCCTGGCGCCCTTTTCGATCATCTTACCGATCGTTTTGCTGAAATTTCGTTAAATTCCTCAAATCTCAGATTCCGGGTAGAAATCCAGCTTGCGCTTGCGTTTAAGCTTGCAGCGCGAGAATCCCTTCTATTTTGCCAAGGCTCTTCTCTGTACTCACGTGCTATCATACGTAGCTATACACACATATATACACACTCACTCTCTCGACGAACAGGACAGAGAACGTGCTCGCATTTATATATACACGAGTATAAATGGCACAGTAGCTCGCGCGGTGTAAGAGACCCGTACAGACACTTATAGCTAGGGTATATATACGTGTATATACAGTCTATGGTATTACCATATTCAGCTACTGATGCTGCTCTTCTCGCGACGCGTCGCATATATAAGAGAAAGAGAGAGAGGGCCCGTTTTAATTCCCTTGCTCTTCGCAAGCATGTACTCCGTACTCTCTCCGTGTTGGTTTGTATACTAAATGTGTATGTATGTGTATACGTCTTTCTCTCTCTCTCTCTCTCTCTCTCTCTTCCGCGACTTCGTAGAATTACTTCAGAGAAAGGGTAATCCTCTGTCCACCCTGTTCTCTCTATCTCCGGCTCTCTTCTCTCTGCATATATGCTGGCAAGTATGCGTGTGTGTGTGTGTGTGGGTGTGCGTGCGTACGAGCTCCTCTGCCATGTATGCACGCTGCTAAGCAACCGGCATCCAGCTTAAGGCGCAGCGCAGCAAGCTTCTACCTTATACCAACTTGGAGCTAGGCCGACGTTGACGCTGCTTATTTTGCTTTTATTTTACGATGCCGAGGGAAAAGAGTTTCAAAAGCTCCACGAAACATTTTTTGTCTCACTGCAGCGCTGCAACACGAAAACGACGTTTCAAGTTGTGTTTTTTTTTGTCAAAAAAGTCGAAGCTTGAGCCTGCGGGGCTACGAGCGTGTGCTTTGCTTAACTTTATGCGACACGCATAGCATTAGGATTGTCTTATTTATATGACGAAAGCCAAAGTAAAGGGAAGAATTAAATTTGGCACCTACAGGTTGATTCGGCTAATGAAATTCTGTATTACGCTCGGAATCTTCGCGGAGGCCGCTCGTATAGTCAAAAGTTCGCTCAAAAATTCAATCTTTTTATCGTTTCCAACTTGTGGTCCACATGGGGGTAGAGAAACTTTTCAAGTTTTTCCTCGCGAGCCCATATAGCACGTCACAAAAAACTTTTCAAATGCACCGATATCATCGAAAGTATACGAGAATTTCTAATTAAGATAAAGTCGCCCCAGACAATGCACGTTGTTTTCAAGAGTCTTTTTTCACCATTCCGCTGTGCTCTGTATATATAAGATCTCGTTCTTTTTTCTTTTTTATAGAACAAAAAGTTCAAAGCTCAAAATACAAAAATCCACGAGGTTACTCAAGAGGAAAACTTTTCACCCGTTACTTTGGTTTAAAAAGTGTACGTACGTGAGTCTGACGGCGCGCGCGTGTGGCTTGAGAAAAAGACTCGGCACTGGGTAACGAAGGACTTCGATCTCATTCCACACAAACACACACACGCGCGCGCGCGTACACACACGTACACTTGCACACTTGCGCTCGCAATGCCTTGGAAATTTTTCTTTGTATTTCACCAAATCCCTCTTTGAATGCGCGCGTATATATAAATGCGAGCTCCTAGAGCAAGCTTTTTCACGCACTATAAAGTTTTTATCTCACTTAAATTTTACGCGCTCCAACTTTTTCAAAAGTTTCGTCACTTTAAAGCTCCGAGTCGATACGTCTCAACTGTTTTGGGCTTTACACGACAACTACGTGATAGCATATACATATAGTGCGTGTGTTCATCGCTCCCAATTCTGATCTGCACACCTCCCCTTTCGCCCGGACTTGTGTGTAGCGCATTCAAAGTGTACGCGTGAGGATTCGATTAATATATCGCAGCAGCATCCCATCAAAAGAATCGTCTCAACGAGATTAGCACTCGTGGACTTAACAAGCTGTGTGTCTGTGTATAAATGTGTGCATATGCGAGAAGCACTTGGCAAAAAGTTCATTTTCAAATTGATCCTTTGAAAGTATTAGCACGAGTAATCGCTTCGTTTACGAGCGGTATTCAATTATTCGCTCTGCCTTATTTTCTTCATTGAACACTCTTGCCTTGTACCCAGCTCATAAAATGCACATTTTTTTAAACTTGTTGATGAATTTACGGCTATTGCATCAGAAGTCGTCCCTTCAGTAAAGTTAAAACCCTTCATTACATGTTTTACGATTTTTTTGAAATCCATATCCTCTTTATGATAGTAAATTAATATCAAACAACAGGTGCACTGAATATTTTTACAAATTCTTGGTATGAATGTTGGCTTTGATAAATCCATTTTTCTTTTTTTTTTCATATTATGAACTTGTACGACAAGTTACATTAAATCTAGCTTTGAGTCTTACAGCAAAGATGAAAATAAAGGCAAGGCAATTCAAAATCGAAAGCGTCGATCATTACAAGCATCATTGTCGTTATGGATGAGTTGAGCTATGAGCTGGGAGTGCGTCAAGCAATTAAAGGAACGTTCTCGTTACCTGACGGGCAAGGACTCTTAGAATCAAGTTCTATATCGCTTGGGATTCGCAAGAACATTTAGTCTCTAGTACTACTCTTAGATCTGTTTTTAAATGGATGAGAAAACGCATTATTTTTCAAGTGTTTTCCAATTTTCCTCGCGAAAGTAGTTTTGTTGATGAAATAGCTGACGCTTTTAATTGCGATATTCGTTTCAAATTGTTGATATCCTTTTTAAAAATATTATCAAGTTTTGCTTAAAAAATGAGGGTGGGTCAAAGCGATGTAAGATAACACGAGTTAAAATACAATCTGCAAGAAAAGGGAAACTGTATGCATCATAGGTAGTCTTCGGTGCAGAGCTGCATTCGAACGCCGCATGCAAATGCATTTGTGTAAAAGTTACTTTTCGTCAGGACGATCGATTGCGCATGTATGAAAGTTTTCAATTGAGCGACTCGAGCGATCCACCTCGCCCATCAGCCAGCCAGCCACCCTTGCCCTTCTACTGCTGCATGTGTACAAGATAATCCGATAAGGAAGGCCTGCAGCTCTTCAAGAAATCTCATCACGCCATATATATACGACGTATACGTATAGCAGTGGTTGCTATGTCACACACGTACACGTTATATTACGTACACATACAGAGAAATGTGTATGCGTATACATCTCGTCTGTAAGGATTATCGCGCCTCGTTGAGCGAGCACGTGATTCACGTCGAGGGTGCGAATAGATTTTTTTTCTTATTCTGGCTCAAAACCGAGGAGGGTAAGTTTGCATTTGCATCAGTTCTGTATTCCGCACGCCGCTGGTTCTGAGAAAATTTCGCACGATAAGACGGTTAAGAGATAAAAATCAAGCGTTGCTTTCAACTTGATGAAATAGTTGCGTCGATGCTCCTCGGCTCATGACAAATTCTCTTTCGGTTAAGCATTGTGATTATCCGCTTCCGATGAGGTAAGGTGTCCCCCAACGATCGAGGGCCAACCGAGCCGTGCATCGAAATAAATTATTATCATTATCATTAGTCATTGAAAAAAAATTGACAATTTCGATGAATGCATGCATTATTCATAGAGAATCAGAGCGAGAAAGTAAAAAAAGAGAAAAATTAATGGAAATCTATTCATCGATAAAAAGAAATGTCCATTCATTCAGGCCGACTTATTGGCACTTTATCAGATAATTCTGCAGCAGAGATGAATGTAAAAAATAGCATCATCCGGAAAAAGTATATGCGATGAGACAACAGAGCAGAAATCAATAGACATATACAAAACAACTAAGCGTTGCTGATACAATGGATACAGGAGTGGGTGAAAATATGTGTATGACATTCATCAGGGCAGACATTGTTTTAAGTTAGATTCGATGTAATTTTTAGTTTTAATTTTGTAATATTATTTCTGTAATAAGTCAGGATGTGATTACATTGAATTTTTTATGTATCCATAGAAAAAAATTATTAACTTAATTAACATCATATTTAATTTTCATTTAACAATGAAATTATCTAAAAGCAGCTTGTAAACAATCAAAATGGACGAGAAATAAAAGTCGTCGAAAAATTGCAATACACGTACGGCCGATGTTTATTAATCAAATTTTAATGACTTAAAACGTCAAAGCTTGATCGATTTAATTGCATTTCAAATCCAGCTCTCGCTCACGTTCACTATATCAAAGGGCGAATTATCCGCTAAACGAAGCGTAAAGCACTCGCAAAGATCGTCGTCATTGAATTTCAAAAACGATTAACGCTTCAAAATTAACATCCATTCCTCACAGGCTCCGACGTAAGCGCGCACCTACCTCGTTATTCGCACCATCAAAATTACGAGAGAGAGAGAGAGAGAGAGAGCAGGAGTGGGAACGCGTGCAACACGCAGCATACGCTAAGAATTACGATTCAGCACGAGTTAAAAATGTAAAATGCGCGAGTAATCGATGAGCACGCTTTACTCTCTTTCTATATATATATATCACTGTATCATAGAGCAATTTTCCTCTCTACCTTCACTCTGTATGCACTCCCGTGCATTCCAGAAAGTGTCTGCGATACGGTAATAAAATGTGTTTGTCGGTAACGTAGCACCATAATTCTCTACAATAAATGCAGCTTTTTGCCAGATCTTCAAACGATTTAGAGTTAACTTTACATTTGTGGCTGAAAAAATCAATTCTTTTCTTAATTTAAAAATAACTAGTTTTCCTTATTATTCATAAAAAATGCACTAGCTCTGATGGTCTTTAAGCGCAATCCTTACAAGCTAAAATTTAACTTGAATAGGTAGTAATTAATTTATCTAATTCACAGCGACATAACTACTTGAAGCGAGCTGGCTCGTACAACAAATTCAGCGAGTATTGTGCATAAAAAATGCAAACAATATTAAGATAAACAAATTCGTAGAAACTTTCAATACTTATAGTGTGATAATCTAATAATAAACGTTATACGAAGCCTGAATTAGTCTGTATACATTACATACTTATACTCGATGAAATTTCCTACATAATTTTTATTTATTTGATTTTTGAGTTGGAGGCTGACAAATGCAGATATATTTGACTGCGGTGCGCAAAACTGTCCTGTACTATGCTTTTACGAACGTCCATGTATTTTCTATACCTGACGCTTGGAAATATATGTTTAGGTACCGCTAGTATAAAAAGTCTGTAATATAATATCCTGTAATTTCAATGTTTATTACATACTGATTTAAGCATGACATCTGCTACTGGGTCGATTTGCAACTTAAATCCCAATGAAATCATTAGTTTCTGAAGCTGTACCGAAATTCGGTAAATCACTAGTTTATTGCTCCCCAAAATAATTTTTGCTTCGAAGATTTACGGAGTATGAAGGAAGTGAAAATCATTATATCAACGCTCTACGTATAAAAAAATGCTTGCAGGCATTTTGAACTTTAGAGCGCGAGAGTGTATACCCACGAGAAGAAAAGGAAAGCGATCCTCCAGTGGGACGTCATATGGCAGTTCATGCTAGACCTCTAGGCCGAGTTGAGCCGAGCAGGAAATTCTCTTTTGATCGAGCCGACAGGTTGATCCTACCTCCCTGCATACTCTTACTACTTTAATAATTCTTTCTGTCACCCCATAGGATGTATACTATTTTGCGTAAAAAAGCGAGAGGACCAACTTGATCAACGACATTGTTGAAACATAAGACAAGCATCAGATGCGCTTGAAACATTCAAAATTAACGCGAAGAGTTACTAAGGATATTTTTCCAGGCATAATATGAAGTTTCGAATGACTGACGTGTGTCACAGAGTAACAGAGTATTTTATTTTATTTTTTATTTTCATGCAAATGTTTTTTCAAAAAAATGTATCCGATCGAATGATATAACACGCACGTACGATTTCGTGATTAAAAGCAGATTTATATAAATCTTATATTTGGCACACAATTTCACGGTGTGCATCATCAGCTGCTAGACGTATACGTCAGATTCTGCAACTGTACGCATACACGAAGGAGTCATAATTATAAGGAATTCACAAAATAAACGTAGAGCGAGGCGAGCTTTGGCAGAGAAACTGCAGCGAGTTGCGCAAGCGGCGTGTGTGCGCGACTTTTAACAGGCGAGTGGGCGCGCAGACACAAGCGGACTGCATAATTGGCCTTCGCATGAATGCACGACTCAACTTTTCGCGGCAGCGGCAGCACAGGCGCACCTGAAACTTTTCTCTTCCTCGATCTATTTTGCTTGCAAATTTTATATATATACCTACGTATGTGCGTTTGTATGTATGCGTATACGGGTTACTGTGACTGTATTCGTATTTATAAGGCACAACTTATTTAAAATGCAAATCAGCACAACCCCCGCGCACACGCGAGCAAATAGTAGTCTTGCGCCTGCTTTTATTGTTGAAATGGACGCGTAGATATGGACCAAAAACAGCAGCTTGGCCGTGCGCTGGTGGGCTACACGGGGCTCTGCACGTGTCAAAATGTATGTAGATGGAATTTGTCCTCGGAGCTTAATGCATTATGTAAGTTTTGCCTGAACTGGTTTGACATTGTTATGTACTATGACGGGGGCCTCATTTATTCCGAATTAAATAGTGCTACTTTAATTGTGAACTCTTTCGATCGAATAATTTGAATGAAATAGTCTTTGTTGCTGACAGTATAATATTGCACGATTGCTTTTGATTTCCATGTCTATTTGTAATACGGTCATATTTTTGGCAAATTTAGTCGAGTAATTTTGTGTTTCTCCAAGATTCCGCTTGAAATATCACTGACAGCGACGGTGACTACCGTGCTTCGGACTCTAAAGGTTATAGCTCGTTAACGATAGCGAGGTATTCGGTCTTTCATTGGGAGCAGAGGGTGCGAGAAGTCCTCGAGCACGGGTGCGCACATTCGAATATATATATACACAGATACAGAAAAGCTGGGTAAAAGCACGCGTGTGTCTGTCAGTATACATTTATAGCGATATATATACACACACACACACATCGGGATTCGCTCGTTAAGCATTGAATTCAGGCCGAAACACGTGCATCAGCAGACGAGAGAGCATCCCCTAATCTCTGACTTTGACTCGAAGTTGCACAGGATGTACGAAGCAGTGGTAGTGCGCGCGACACAAGTCACGGAATGCCGAACTGTCGTTTGGAATAACCCTGTTTTCAGCAATTCACAAGCTATGTATAGCAGTTTCCATCTGGTTTTATACCAATTGAAATCACCGATATATTCGTGTCACTTTACGAAGAATCGAAATTTTTTTCACTTCGCTTCAGCCAAATGAGATACTATAAATTTGAACGCGAAGAAACTGCCAAATTGTTGATTTGTGCAAATCAACTTTTTAATTTTTCAATTTAAAATTAAGGTATTTTTCAAGTTTTATTTAATAAACGCAGAGTTTTTAATAAAATGTGCACGCAATAGCAAAGTCAATTATTACATCATGAATTTGAGAAGCTTAAAGCCCATAAATTATTCATAGCTTAGTTGGATTCATAGACCAAAAGCTACAGCAACGTCAGCATATATATGTATATAGCGGAACGAGCGGACACCGGACGTTGCGAGTGAAAATTGCCAAATTAAACAAATCCGCTTTCATAATCTGTCACCTTACAATTCAATTTTCAGTTTTTCTCGCTCCTGCCTGTTAAGCAAATAAAAAGTAAAATAGTCTTCAGATCTTCGCTGTTCTATGATGTAGCGCCTGTTTGGAATACGCCTTTCCTTCCAACTACATATCTAAGAATACAGCGTGAAAAATAGATGTGGTGCAGTTAAAAAATAATGCGTCCGAGAGGGTGCCGAGAGAAGAAGGGATATAGTGGTAGCATAAAAAAGTGAATATAGCTAGGGTAGGTTTTTTGTTCCATGCTTTGCTGGATAATCCTCAAAACCCAATTATATTTTACTGCAACCACGACTTCTATATCCCACCGGGGAAAAGATGGAGTGTATGTGTGTGTGAGCGAGAGAGAAAGAGTGAAAAAGAAGCGTTTAGGTGGCGCACGCGCGACTCGATGAAATGCGGATTAGCCGTTATAACTGGAAATTGCTGTCGTCCTATCTTTCTCTCGAAATTTCCGCGAAACATCATTTTTCATACCGTGAAATAAAGAATTAAACGGCTTTTCCTGAGCCATTTTTCTCTTTCGCTTTCACCCATTACTGCTGTTGCAACACTGGAAATAGGGCTCGCGCGCGCGGGTGCAAGAGGCTAAGGGAAAGCTTTTTCTAATTAATTTATTTCGATTTCATTATTCACTCTGCTCATTGTCTTTAGATTTATGAACATACATTTTATGAAGGATACTTTGAGTTTTCTCTTTCACATTCTCTCCCAGTTAAGAACTAATTTATTTTATTATTTTTAAATGTCAATTTACCTTGACTTTTATAAGATTGAAAATCAAAATCATACTTTGATAAACCAACTGCTGATAAAAGGTACTCTCTACCTTGTAGTTTAGGCTGGTTTTAATTTTGATTAAATTTCCATTAATTTTTTAAATAATGAGGGAAAAAATAAATTAGTATTAAAACATTAATTTTCAATCAAGATGAATAAATTTGAGTATAATAGAATTATATACTTTTCGTTGGTCTCAGACTACAGACCTCAGACTCAGACCATCTTATTCAATTGACTCAATTATTAGCCGACCAAATTTGGAGGCGTGCGTGGAATTGGACGTATTTTTCAATAAATGTACACTGCCAGTATAGATTTTATAGGTCCTCACTATGTAAGAATATTGTAATGAAGAACTTGTACTTGTACGTTTATAATAAAGATAGTGGGAATGGCTCATAAAAGCCAAAAACACTTGAAAAAAATATGTATACTTTTCGTTCATAATTATATCAAATTTAATGCAACTTTTTGTTTTATTTAATGCGGAAATAAAACAGATTTTATTCATTAATTTTCTAAAAAGATTATTTCAAAGCTTCTTAAATTGAATTAAGCATTATGCAGTTACTTTAATTTTAATGTCTAAATTTAATTAAATCTGCATTAAATTTACGTTTTTTTTTAATAACTTGCACCCGCCTGTCCAAGAAGTTTTAAAATCATCTGTAAGGGTTAACATTGAACATTTTGATTACTTATAAATTGATGTGTACACATTGCTTTTTGTTTTTGAATTCATGAAAGATGAATTATACAAGATCCTTGTCATTTTAAAAGTATAAATCATCCATATTGAACTTACCAATTGAATCATCGAAATGTTCTTACATTTTGAAACGTAACTCACCTGAAAAAGAATAAAAAATGTTTTACATAAGTCAAGTCTCAAAAAGTTTTCGCACGGGATAATTTTTTAGTATATTTTCCTAACTAAACACACTGTTGTCGATTTACAATTTCATGCAAAGACTGTCTATTGCTATAGTTTGAGATCTTTCGCTGCTACATCAGGCCAAGGGGCTAAACAGCTTGAGTCTAAGTATATGCTACAAAGGAGAAACAGATCAAGAGGGCATTAACAATAAGGAGGCGAATGCGCGCGGGAGTCCTTAATTACGAGCGGGATTCCATTTTTTCTGCGCAGCAGCAGCTTCACAGATGTGTATACACAAACTAAGCAGGAATGCAATTGAACTGTCGGGATTAAGAAAAATCGCCGTTGCTGAAGAGACAGCAATTCCGCGCAGCGCGCGTGCATAGAGCATTCGATCGCCGGCGATAAGTCCAGAGACGTTTTTCTTTTGCTGCTGCTGCTTCTTCTTCGCTTCCACTTTTCAAGAGCCATGCTATGTATAGCTCTGGTATATTATAGTATTATATGCGTATATATAGTCGCGCGGCTGCGGTAAAGCGTTGAGTGCAGCAGTGCAGAAGAATAGGTAAGGCTCGAGCCAACATGAGGGAGAGAGAGAAAGAGGGAGTAATCTAATTTACTATTGTAAAGTGGGTCGGTTTTTCAACTCGTGCGGATTACTCTGCAATAAAGAAAGCGATGAGCTAATTTACAGGTGATGGATGCAACTGCCTGTAGAGCTGACGTTTCGAAAAATTACGCCGGATTGCTCTTGCAGGTACTTCAGCGGCTGGCTATGCTGAATTTTAATGATTCACCTTTGCGAAGACAAACTTTTGGCATTCATTAATGGAGGAAAATATTTTTGGCTCAAGCTTACACGCTATGTTGCGAGAAATGGAGTTTCCAGTGGCACAACAGAGGTTTCTTTTTTCCGATGTCATTGACCAGTGTTTATAAATGCAAATCACAGTATGCTTAAAAAATAAAAAACACCTATAGAATTCCAAGTCTTTAATATGCAAGAACAGTCAGAAAGGAGACACTCTCTAGAAAAGAATAGGCTGCAGTTGTTGAGTTAAGGCAAGTTGTGAACAAACGTATATCAAGGAAGTAGCAAAGAAAGAGAATCGAGTTTAACAAGTGAAAAGTATATAATGTGTGTACGTTTACGGACACAAGAAAGACGTCCAGGCGCCCAGCAGCCACCGACCATCGATCGAGCGCGGTATAGCTGAAAATTTGAATTACAAATGCTTTCTTACATGTATATGTGTTTGCGTTTAGGAAGAAGCGATTCAAGACGATTCGAGACGAAAATTCTCGTATAGGCCGATAACGACTTTATTCGCATATCCTAAAACTGTTTCTCTCGTGTTACATTCATTTTACTGGCAAAAAATATACTGAACATGAAATAAAATAGCGTTGAAATATGAAATATTTAGATCTACAAGAGGCTTACTTTATTTTTTGTGTACAATTTTATCGAATTCAATGGTACATTTTTAAAATTTTACGTGAAATAATAAGTTAAATGAAAAATTTTTTTAACGAATAATTAGTAAAATTTTTTAAATAATTCTGCAATTTTTACTAGATCTATCCATCTGACTCGGGGACTCACGCGGAATTTACGAGCGAGTTGTAAGCTTTTTAAAAAATATTACTTAACCACATTTGATAAGGGAAAAAATATGCACTTTTAGCTTTTGAAATTCATTATTCGACTGCGGGAGCATTTCCATACGCTTGATACTCGTATCTTTGGTCGTCCAAGTGCATGCGCGATGAGGGAGAGAGAAAGAGAGAGAGGCAAAAGTTGCGATGCGTCGTACACGACACGAGTGTTAAACTGCAGTTTTGATAAGGTAGTTATAGTATGACGCAATAAGACGGAAGTATTTTAATTGCCACAACATGCACTACTATTATATTTACTAAGCGCGGAAAATGCGCCACATTTTAACGATGCACTACGCGAAATGCTTGGTCATTTCTTTTACTTTCTCATCCTCTCTATCTTTCTCTTCGCATTTCTTCTTACTGCTAACTTTAATTCTTCCTCATACTGTAATCTGTTTCACGTACTTCTCTGGTGTATGTCAAACTAAAATTTTGTTCTAATTCGTTTACCCTTTCTCATTCTCTAGCTTTTCTTTCACTTGTCGTCCCTCTATTTCTATAGCAAACTTAAAATTAATAATATGGTTTTCAATCCCATAAATAGTCGAAAATGACAAATATTTTTTTCAGTCAATACACGATGTTACAATAGATGATGTTATTGTAGCCAATATGTTTTGTTACTCTTGCATCATTCAATGCAAAAGTAAAAAAACTAAAATATCTGTAAAGATTACGGTCGATCGATCCTATCGATGCTTACTCAATTGAGTTGAGAAAAATTCCACAGACCTAAAAATAAAAGAGAGATTGGAAGAAAGCTCGTAGAAAATCGATGCCAACTGGTAATTAATAGTTGATTTTACAGTAGTGTCAACAACATCTTGGAAAATAAATTTTATATTCGTCAAACATATTAAAGATCCAACACATTAGAGAAAGCAAGCCGTTGCTTTGCAAATCGCAAGAAAAAGATGTTTAAACATTTTGTCTTATTGATAACGAAATGACATAAGAAATTATAGCTGTAGCGACTACTTTTTGGGTTCGTGAATAACTGTTGTTGAGATAGTTTGCCTTATTAATATTCTTATCCAGGGACATTGTCAATGAATCAAACAAAACCATCTCAAAGGGCCTCCGGAACATTTGAACATTTATTCTTATGCCAATTTTAGTAAGAATATAGATGAAAATTTAGTATCGAATGAGGACACTGTTAACATGAAAATATTAGGAATGATGTGACTTATTTACTATGATACTGATAACACGATTGCCACTGTAAATGATATATAAAAAACAAAGAGTGTTTATTTTGAATGTATTATTTCAAAATGTCTGGTATCAATCTTTGAAAATGTTTGCTTTTTATGATGCAATATACATCTAAATATAGAACTATATCAGCAATGAAGATTTTTCAGATAAAGTGAATTTATTTTATTTTGATTCGCAAAAGATACAATGCTCATCCACTCTAATTATTAATATCAGATCGTTTGTAATTTAATTATTTTATCACTCAATCAAGAATTTGTCTGTCTATCTCTAGTAAATCAGTACGTGATATAAATGATAAAATTCAATGAATGATTATGATAATCGATTAATTAACTGAAAAATATATAAATCCGACTTCCTTAATCATTTTCATTAGTCGCAGTCAACATGTCGTTGAAATTAGTAATTCTGTGTTTATCATTTGCAATCGCACATGGTAAAATTTAAAATAAAACCATATTATACATCTTTTAGGCATTATTTAAAATTTTCATTCAAATAGGATTTCCTCATCTTGGATCGCCGTCTGTAGAATCAACAGTGGCTCGCATCAATGGAGGTGAAAACGCCTTACCAGGCGAATTTCCGTATCAAATTTCATTGCAAGTTAATTATGTTGGACATAAATCTCACTCGTGTGGAGGCAGCATTCTTGATGAAAATTGGGTTCTGACTGCAGCTCATTGTGTATATGAAATTTCACAACATGCTAAAACTTATGTTTTGTCTGGAAAACATTCAATTTATCGTATTGAGGGAACGCAACAAGAAAATCTAGTTGAGAAAATAGTTGTTCATGAAAATTATTCTGGGTAAGTTTTGTTCTTATTATTTGACTTAATTCTTCAATCACTTAGACAATTTGTCTTTACTTTTCTACAGAAAGATTGGGCCTAATGATATTGCGCTCCTCAAATTGCAAAGTCCTTTAATTTTTAATAAACATGTAAAACCTATCGACTTACCCTCAAAAAATAGCGAAGTTGAGGGTGAGGTAATTTTAAGTGGCTGGGGAGCAGTTCACTCACATGGTAGAGATACACCTGATATTTTGCAAAAGGCTACATTGGCAACAATTGGTTTGGACGTTTGCAATAAAGCTATGCAAAAATATGGAGACACGAAAGTCGTATCGAGTAATATATGCACTGGTCCTATAACTGGAGGAATTTCAGCTTGTCAGGTGAGAACCCCCAATAATATAAATGATTATCAATTACATTTTCATTGCTATATCGTTTATATTATTTATATGCATTGAAACTTTAGTAAATCATTTTTTTTGGCTTTACAGGGTGATTCGGGTGGTCCACTTATTAAAGAAAAAAACGGAAAAGCTCAACTAGTTGGGGTTGTCTCCTGGGGAGTAGTTCCTTGTGGTCTCGCTGGAGCGCCTTCAGTCTATACCAAGGTATCGTCTTATATAGACTGGATAGAAAACATTATGAACGAGTCTTAAATCTCCCAAGTCTTCTAATCTGTGGATGACTACTAATCTTCATCAAAGACAAATATTAAAAAAAAATTGTACATATGTATATTTAAAATATAAAGATACTTTTTTCATGAAATATTAGTTTTATTCCAATAAATTTGAACTTTTATTGAAATCACTATTAAATATCCTGATAAAAAATCATTCGTAAACCAGTTTGTGAGTATAAAATATACACGGTTAAAAATGTTTTCATTTAAAATAACATCAGACATTAAAATTAGAGTAATTGATACTAATTTAAGGTGATTTTATGCGCGATCTCCATTAAAAATTAATGTTTTAATTCTGGCTGATTATGCTAAAAAATTTTATGACAATTCAATCATAATAAAATAATAGCCTTCACCATTAGGTGGCGAATACCTTCACTTGTAAATCTGCAAATGGCAAAGTAAAAATACTTTTTATTTATAAAGTACGGTTACTGAGCTTTTTCGGTAAATGTCTGTTTTTTGTTGACTCGTTTTTGTTTAAATTTAGAATTTATTGATTAACTGAAATGATTAACTGCAACTTCTTAATACGTGAGCAAAGAATGAAAAGAGTCATGCCGAAGAGATAATATATTCTAAAAATCATGAAAGGAGTTGAAGAATTATAGGTTTGAAATATATATCAAACTTTAGACAACGGCAACCTTGACATTTCGCCTCTCCCGTTGGCAAAGAAGTAGAAGTGATCATGAGGCATCGGTGATCATTTATCAAAGTACCTCCACGCCGTCAGAATTGAGGTTTCACGCGATCCTTATCGATGATGAAGGACGGGTGGTCTCCTCAAAGGGAATCGACGAAAGGATCGCTTTATATAGATGAAGATACGCGAGCTGCGCTGGCGTTGCATAAGGGGAGAGCATTGACGAGATAAAAAGACGTCGAAGCGAATGCAATTGAAATCGAATGATTATATATTATGCTTGAATGCAAAATCAATTAGATTTTAATGGTACAAACGTCAGCAGAAGATGAGCGCATTTATAACGAGGAGCAGCAGCGAGTGGTGCAAGCAAGTCGATTATTAAGAGAATTCAAAGCAGAATAATTTTGCTGAAATTTGCTCCATCAGCACGGACTCGAATGTTTGTGAACTACTTTTATCGATTTTGTTTTACCCAATTGTCATACAAATAACGAGGAACTTTATAAATAACGTGAAATTTAATCATCGAATTTCCATATATTGCCACGGGTTCTTTAGCACCAAAGATAAGGTAAATAATGACGGCGCGTGCATTACATCAGATACAATCAGATGCGTATAAGCTCTTGGGCATATAAATGCGTGCGCTTTGTAAAGGAAAAAGGCTGCTATGAAGGTGTGGCGACGGGGAACCTCGAACTTGATTCAATGCAGGCAAAATTCATCATCGCGTAGACACGCTACAAGGTCTCATTTCAACAGTGAGTGACTACAAGAGTTTCGATCTCTGAATGCAGTTGTCTCTTGTGCGTAGCAGCAGGCCAAGAGGGGACGAATATACGCCTTTGATATTATTCGAGCCGAGGTGTAATCCATCTTGCGTGACTTTTTTAATAGACGTCTTGTCGATCGCTTCACTCTCTCTCTCTCTCTCTCTCTCTCTCTCTCTCTCTCTCTCTCTCTCTCTCTTCGAAATGTTATTTTTTGGTTGGCCTTGACGTTTGCGGATTGATGATAAACTCGTGTGGCGTATTTTGATTCTTTCGCAAAGAGCGAAAAAAAATTTCCTGACGAATCTAGATTATGCTTACAATACCACACCATATAGATTTAGATTACCTGTAAGTGACCGAGCTTTCGACGTGAAATGAGAAATCAATGATTGATCACCTGCAGTCGCATCACACGCATTGTAGTAGCTTCACTTTAGATTGGTTAGAAGAAATCATAAATGTGGGTTGATGACATTTTTTTCAAAAAATTTTTGAAAATTTTATACATTTTTTGTTTTTACAATTCAGTTCATGTAAAATGAAATTTTTCAAGAACATACAAGAACGGATATTCATAATTGCAATCAACCTCGATTCGACACCGCAACTACTTGTCAGCATGAAAATTAATCTATTACCATCGAGCTGGAAATCATCAAGTATGCGAGGTAAATAACTCATCCAGTAAATCTCGTTCAAGGAATGCATCTCGTAATTTTCTCCTCCCGCACCTCACCATACGGATTCAATATTACCTATTGCATCGACGTTTCAAGAGGCTTGTTTTCGCCAACTTTTGCCCTCTCTTTTCATTAATTACATGATTAGCTAAGACTTCCAAGCAGTTTGCTCTTATAAATTGTTCGAATGACTCTGTTCCTCATGGCTGTAAAAAACTACATTTTTTAGAATTTTCACGAATTTCCAGATTTTTTCACATTTTTGAGTTTGGGTATTATTGTATGTTGACACACCCATCCTTTTCTGAATAAAACATAATTTAAAAGGAAAGAACAGATTTTCATCTTTCGATAACTCCTCGATATGTTTGGTTTAGCGTCATTGACAAATACTTTTCGGATCTGACTATTAAGGGGAAGTTAGTATACGAAATTTTTGATTTTCGTGCACAAATGTTTCCTGAATAGCCACTTCGTTAATTAAATACATTCAAATGATAATGTGTAAAAAATTGCAAGCAAGAATTTTTAATTTTCTAGTTAATTTCTCAAAATAGTTAGGGTTACTTCTATTCTCCTTGAGTAATTATTTTCTATTCGATTAATCACTTGAAGATTTTAAACAAAAAAAAAGAGACGATGGTCAAGCCCTCAAGCTTGCGATAACAGCAAGAAATTCACGAGTTTTTCTATAATTATAGCGTACACAAAACGTCACCGTGACGAAAACGATATTTAGTGCGGGTGATGAATGGTATGCGTAGCAGCCACATCAGCCGTTGATAATTATTCGTGCGCTCAAGATGTAGAGTGTATAATGTAGGAATACAAAAAAAAGAAGAACAATAGCCTGGCATTAATCATTCTGGTATTTTTATTCTTGCAACCCTTGCGAGCGGTAAAAGGATCGCTTGGATTATCTGTGATCCCGAAATATGTGCTCTACTGTGAGGCAGAAAGACTAAACGAAATTTAAAGAATTCAGACACTCAAAGATACAGAGGGCAAGCTACGAAGACATGCACTCATAATCTCTTTCTTTTTTTTGTACATGAAAATTCTTTAAGCGCGTTGGAAAGGGAAGTGAACACACTTAAATCAAGCTAGAGACGAGCTTGCGAGTGTGCGCAATAATCGTAGGTTTTCTACTTCAGTAATGTTTATTTACTTCGGACCCTGTGATTGGCAGAGTTGAAAATTAGCATGCTCCCTTCTGCTGCGGCTCGTAACACAGACCTGCAAGAATCGGGGCTCATAACTTTGTAACGTCTATGGAGCGTTGCATAACTCGCAATGCACGTGCTCGTTAAGTGGCCGCTATTTTCCAAATTACTCGAATCCTTGCTCTTATACCTCAAAAATTTAGTGTATGACCATAGTAGCACAAAAAATATCGGTTATCATACGTCTAGTTCTAACTTCTAGTGTCCCAGTTCCTCCGGGCTCCGGTTCGCCAGGAGACACACCCTCGGGGCCCTTTAAGCAGGACAAGACCGTTCGGTATGGTTTACCCCACACGTCACTGTCTGCCTCGTCGCATGGCTTCTTCCAGCAGGAGCGCTTGCTGGCCTTTAATGCACCGCCCAGATACCTGCAAGCATTGGCGAACTTTTCTCCACGAATGACTTCGTCGACGCATCCACGTGCTCGCAGGCAAGTTCACCGACACTCAGTTGAATATTTATAATTAAGTAATCAATAAGAAAGGTTTAGTTAGTTTATATTAGTGATCATACATGAAACAAAAAAATGTTTCTCTGAGGAATCTCTTTACCAATGAACTGGCAGCGTCTTTTTCTAACGTTTAGAGTAAGATATTTTCCCGTAGTTTAGTAATTTAATCATTAAATTTTTCTGAAATATTTACGGTAAATCGATCGTTTCGTGAATGTTAAAACTAAACTAGGTTTTCTTTACACGAAGAGAAGAGAAATGAACGGAGACGCATGCATTTGAATATACTATGAGAAATCGTCGCTGGGCTAGGATAGGCACTACGGCAAAGACCCTTTTTTGCGCACAAATCACACACTCGAGTCAGCAGCATGTTGTATTATTCCAAAATAGATGCGCCATCGCCGCGTACATACTCTTGTATTGAAGGTCGTAACAACGTTTCACATCCCTCTCTCTCTCTCTCTCTCTCTCTTGGCCGTATCTGCAACACGAAAGGGTCTATAAATTGATTTCTCGCATTGAGTTCTGTCGTAAGTGGAGGAGGGACCGATGCCGACTGAAATCCGGTATTCAAATTAGGCTTACTGTCACGCGCGTGTGCGTACGCGTATGCGTGTGTATGCGCGCACGGCGCACTGACACGAGTCCTATAGCAGCAGCAGCAGTAGGAAACGCACAGCGAGGACGAGGACGTATAACGTGATGCACAATTCCCCTTTCGGACGATGTGTAGTACGCAGAGCGGCTGCTCTCTCTCTCTCTCGCACCAACGTCTGCCGTTCGCTCAGTGCGTCCATTTTCACAGAGAGACCCTTCTCTTTTACACAGCACGCAGACGAGCTGCTGGACATTGCTGCTTGGTCATCGTCCTCCGAGTCAAAGGTTGCGTGTCACTGGCTGTTTATACATGTATACGTATTGTATGGGCAGGCGCATATATTATACGCGTAAGAGCGCCAGGGGTTGCTTATAATTCTTTACTTGGCAGTCATGTGACTGTGCAGATTTTTGCAAGGTGTTGACTTTTTCCATCAACTTTCGAACAAAGTTGCACTCGAAAGGATTTGCTAATTTTATTACACTGTGAGGCAAACTAATAAGCATTTCTAAAAAGCTCACTGAAAAATGCAGAAGATTGAGATAAAAATTTTGATCCAAGCGTTTAATAAATGTTGAAAATTAATGATGAAGAACATACGTATTTGAGTCGGGCGAGTGTGTATGACTTCATTGCATAAAAGTACTTCTCCGAGGCTACTTCATCTGTGCACTGGTCGCCGTTGTGAGTCTCGCTCTCTCTCTTTCTCTCATTGTCGGCAAGCACCCTGTCCCCTCGAGGTCCAGCGGCACTTTAGCAGTCCGGTCGGCCCTGTGCCTCTCGAGGGACAGATGGACACGCGTGTAAGGATTGTACGGCACAAAAGTCACCCTCGACACCTATATAACCCCCGACGCACTGCCAAGGAAACCTACGTATATTATATACATGCGTCCGTTTCTCAGCGTGAATTAGTAGTTACGTGCATTTTTTGGGGGAAAAAATACGTATACAAAAAGCTCTGTCAGGAAGAATCACGAAATCGAAGCAGACGACGGTCCACGTGTCTCGCCAGTAACTCGAGCGCTAGAGTCGCTCAAAACTTTTTTGTTACGATAATGATATTTTCCCAACGTGTCATTTTATAGACACGGTTCAAGAAAATACATGTATACATTACTGCGTATAGTAAAGTTCTAAATAATAGCTCCAAGTCGTCGTCGCAATATGCGCAGTTCAAGCCTAATCTATATTACATAGCCACGTACGCGGAAAGAGTAAGAAAGAACCTTTCAAAAATGCGTCTCGTTTTCCCTTTTTACATACGCGCGAGCGCGCTACAAAACTGTTCTAAGCGCGAGCCATTGAGAATCCATTTGTTTCGGCCCAGTCGACGCGAATTATCTCGAAAAAAAAGAAAAAACAGAAAAAAAACGAATAGAGTATGCATTAAACGCGAGGAGAGGATGAATGATTAATGGCTAGAAAATCCTCGCATCCCGTACGTTGGTTTTCTCTCGGTCTTTTGCGCTGCATCGCAACGCGTGCGTAGCATGTCCGAGTTATTTTTCAAAGCTTTTAAACTTGTGCGTATAATTAAAGGATGCGCACACATATGTGTGTGTGTGCAAGTGAGCTAAAAAAACTTCATCGGCAAATAATGCATTTTCAATTGCTCGTGCACACAGTTCGAGGTAGAGCTTCATCTGTTCTTTCGAGCAAGCGACAAAAGTATACGCTAAGATTCGTTGCACTTTGTATGCAAGGCTATGAAGCAATTGTCGAAAGCGTGAAATGTTTACGCATATCAACACGACAATGGTCGCTGTCGATCGTCATCGTCATCATCGAACAATCATGTTAAACGCACGCAAATGTGTGCCACTCGCTGCATAGGTGCTATGAGCGGTGTAGGCGGCGACGACGGTAACGTCATACGTCATGATTCGGCGGTGTATAACGTAAAGTCACGTGTAATTGCAGAGCAGCAGTGGCAGCGGCCACACTGCACTCTGGCAAGATTTATTGCCTCGTAATCATCGGTGCACGGCTCCCGTTCCAGCAGCAACAGCGTGTTCGGGCTCTCTCTGAACCTATGCAGCCCATATTTTCTCCAACTCTGGCCCGCGCGCGCTCGCGCCAACCACACCGCTGCGAGTGACATTGTTCTGCTCTCGTGGCGGCTGCGTTGAAGCTGCTGCTCCGCGTTTGCTCCCTTTGCTATTTACTGCATTGCAGTACTCCAGCCTGATGTTACTTTACTTCGGATCTATTTTCATTCGTAACAGCTCGCTCCAACACTTCTCAAGCATCTTTTATGAGCGATCATTGTTACTGCCGTGGTCTTACCTGCGACATGCGAGTCTTGGAAATGATCGACCATTACGAGGTAGACACGAGGAACGTTGAGACCGAGACTGACTAAAAGTTTGTTGTCTTGCACGTTGAAGAAAATGATCGAATTTTATTAATCGTAGCTATTGTATGTAATTTCAAGATGATAGCCGTTAATTTCGTGTTGAACAGGTCAATAAAAATAATTCATACGCAAAGTAAAGCGTTTTTATAGTATCCTTTCCTTTATATTCATACTATTAGCTGACTGATGTGTCATCTGAAGTAATTATTGTTAAAATAATACTTTCCAATAGAATCATGATTTTGTACTTTGAAACTACTTTAAAATTATGAATATTTTTTCATACAAAAAGTTAAAAACATCAGTAAATTCATGAAATTTTTTCATACTATTGTATAATAGTGTGACTTCGAATTTGCTTCCATCATTTCCTGAAACTATTAATGTTTTTAGCATTGTGCTCGTGTTCGCGGAAGAGTGTTTGTAGTTTACCATTTACGAATAAAAACGAATAAGTGTGTCGTAATCGTCGAGAAAATGGCATGTGCTAGGCAGTTTTTACATGTTTTCCCGATCTACTCTGAAACTACAATATGAAGAAGTAAAGAAGATAAAAATAGAGAATATTAAGACACAGGTAGTCATGTCACAAAATTATACAGACGTAAAATAAGAGGTAGATTGTAATAAAGTCGACACGTACGTATTACCGAGGAATATAGATTTAAGAAGACGGAAAATATGAAACTTGACTTGCAATTGAGTCATAATGTTTTTGTTTTAGCCAACTTATCTGAGTTTTGTTTAATAACAAAACTCGATCAATAATTCACTTATCGCAAAAATAAAAAATGCGTTTTATTCGTCGTGACAAGAGCTTCATATTCCTAAAGTTTCGTTACCCGTTATTTATTGCAAACTTTGCAACAACAATTGAAAAAACGGTCATATTTGAAGGTTTTTTTGACCTAGCGGATAAACAAATGGCCCGATTTCAACTTTGAATACGCCAAATTGTAGGTTAAAAAGAGACCTACATTTTTCATATGAAACTTTTTTTCGTAAAGTTCGTGGTTAAAAAACTACAGCCGAAAAAACGAATTTTGGGCAATTTCAAAGGGCCCAATTGTTTAAATTCCCATCAGTTGCATAGTTGCATTTTACACTACTTCATTTCTAACATCTAACAGTAACTTTTCCCGGTGTCAAACTGCGGTTGCGAATTTTTTCATTTTTAACATAGGGTCAGATTTAATTTGACTGGACTATAAAACATTTCCACAATTGAAAATAAATGAAAATGAATCACTCTAAAAAATAGTGTAAATACATAACCTTATAGTAAATTCGATCGTATTACTAAAAATTTGCAGAATCGGATTACTCTAACTTATCATTGGCCCATATTGTTAAATAATCTATTAGCTAGCAAACATCATTTCACTTGTCCATAATGACAACAAAAAAATGTCTGAAATTTGCACATCATGCCGACTCACGTGAGAACTACAAATGTTTAAACCGACTCTCGTACCAACGCCGAGGTAATGAGAATTATCCGATTTTAGCCGCAAGCCCAAGAAAATTCATGGTAATATGATCGAGTTTTCTATCGGTGTGCCATGACTTTACTTGAGCATAGCCACGCTTTCACTCGTGCATCACGGGCCAATAGAGCACCTGCAAAACAGGTCAAACTTATTTGACTTGCAAGCTCGAGACGATAATTACCTTTTGTGTAAGCTCGTATTATGTTACGCCAGAGTTTCTATATGTGTGTGTTCGCCTATATAAATCAAGATAATGAATGCGATCGATCCAAAACTCCTCTGTAGCTAGTGGAGTATCGGGTTATTAGGTGACGTTTTAACAGCGTTCGTCTGAAATTAGCTTCGAGCCATAGCTACTAACTACTGTTTCACCTCGCACACAGAATGCATATAATCAAATCCACTGTGACTTGGAATGAATCCGCGATGTCAAATGAACGTTTCAGCCTGTATCTATACAGTCTTTAACATTTTCTTTTTTTAATTACTTATACCTGATATTTTATGTTCCATGTATTATCTACATTTTTTGTGCAATAATTCAATAATTTATTCTATTGCTTCTTCAATACTATCCTAAATTTTTTTCCCATGAAGAAGTTTTCTTCTAGCACCTTTGATGCACAACTGAACATTTTATGAGCCTGAGCGGCTTACGATAGAATTATGTCAACAGTTCATTTGAAATAACGTGATTTTACCAGTACGAAGACATTATTTTTGCATAAAAATCGATCAAGCATTCTTATTCTTGACCTATTTGTTCGCTGAATAAGGAAAATTGTGAAAAATCTGTTTTTGTCAGAATTTTTGCTTTCACTCCCAACAAAAGTTTGAATCAAGAAGCCGATAAAAATTCTATGCATTGCCAAGTGACGCTGTATAAACAGCTATTCATGAAAAGAGAGAGTAACACAGAATAAGAGAGAGAAAGAAAACTTTATCGCTTTATTTGGCAAAATGTCCAACGCTTATACATATTCTTGGCTTTGAAAATTTATAGAAAAAATTTAAACTTGATAACCGCCTACATTAAATTTAATAAAAATCGTTTTAAATCTAAATTTGATGTGATTATACATGTTTTGTGCATTGAACAATAAATAAATTTTATACTTAATTTCAATTTTCATGATTTAGAGGATTTTGTTTGCACAGCCAGCTCACAGTTACAACGAAATAAAGCTTTTGAAAAAAAATAAATTGTTTTTGAATAAAATGAAAACGTCTTTAATGCCCGTAGTATTCGTTAATGTTCATACGTTTTGTAAATCTTGAGAATGGTTCATACAGTTTTGAAATAATTCATTGTTAGATGGTCTACTTTAGGCAGACAGAGTAGGTACGGTGGTTGATGGTGCACCAGTAGTTGTCTGTTGAGATGAAGCAGAATTTTGTCCCGAGCCTAATTGGGTTTGACCTTGATTTTGTCTACGTTGCTGTTCAAACATTTGGCCCACTTGTTGGGACAATCGTTGACCCTGTTTAACTATCAATCTGCCTATGAGAAGGAAGGGATTCCGTTGAGCTTCAATTTGGAAATACTTCTTAATGTGTTCCTGGACTGTTTTGATGGCTTGTGCCGGATTAGGACTGTTGATGGCTTGATTCACGGCATCGCGTATGCCCGTATGGAAGTCTTTATTGATTTGTAGTTGAGCTAAAACTTGTTTCT
The DNA here is from genome assembly GCA_034770305.1 of Trichogramma dendrolimi. Taxonomy (NCBI): domain Eukaryota; kingdom Metazoa; phylum Arthropoda; class Insecta; order Hymenoptera; family Trichogrammatidae; genus Trichogramma; species Trichogramma dendrolimi. Next base: position 814,880 of record JAPMIB010000070.1, on the reverse strand, counting down.
TCGCAAACTCGACCGCTTCTGAGACCCCTGGAATGTACGGTCCCTGTCTCTCAATGTTTAATTGATTGTTGGGACCAACCAATTCTTCGTCACCGCTATCGGTAGCATCTTCGTCAGCTATTCGGCCAGCTATCACATTGCTGATATTTACATTTGTTCCAGGTATTACGTTGCTAACACTTGGTTCGCGCCTTGGCGAGTGAAAGAAAAATCTCTGGTGATTTGCAAAGCATACAATACAATTTAATAAAGCACAAACAAATTTGATCTTTCAGATAACGATATACTTACTGGCGATAATTCCTCATCTTGAGCTGTAGCGAAAGCCACAAAGGCCAAAAGAGCCAAAAACAATTTCATTTTTTCAGTAATAATTCCTTGTTCACAAGGGTAAGAGTTGGCAATGTTCTCTTCAGCGAACATTTTATAGTTTTTATTGTAATAAATCATCATAGTCAAGGTGAACACATGTGTTGACACGATACGTGGACATACGTAATATGCGCAAACCGAATTGCCTGATATCTTGAAAAAATTGAATAGATGATGTATTATTTGTACCATAATTTAAAATTATGTTTGTACAGCGAAACGGCGAAACGTATGCGTGGATGCACATTACCATTTCATGACGTGTAACACGTTCAATGTTAATTTTACCGTATTGCTGTGTTCATTATATCAACAATTTTAACCAATAATAATAATTCAATTATATTAATAAATAAACTTTTAATTATTTTGAAACCATCACGAAATTTTAATTAATCAAGCTATACCATTGAGATATGAAAAGATAAGCTATTCCAAAAATTTTAAATAATATTAAAAGAAAAAATTGTATGAATTTTTGCAGATTGTTTTACAAATCATTATGAAATAATAATACTATAATTCGTTCTTGTATTCTTTTGCTTTTAAAAATACAGATAAAAAACAATTTTTAAAGAGTGAAACAAAATGTAAATAACACAGTTTTGAAATGTTTAATTGAGCTACACATCAACAGAAACCGCAATAAAAATTACCATTCGGGTTCCCAATCCATTTTGATCACTAATTAATTATTTTAAGCAAGTCCTTGACTAATTAACGGACACAGCCACCACTAACGAAAAAAAAGAGCTTTGGAGAAAACTTTGCCTTTTGAGAGTCGCCAAGAGAGAGAAGAAGGCGAAGGTGGAGGAAAGGAAGAGAGAAAATACCGAAAGTTGTTCGGTCTTTTTCCGTAGCTATCTACTAACGGATAAGAGAGAGAAAGAGAGGGATAGAGAGAGAGAGAGAGAGAGCGAGGAAGACCAAAGGGGCGGAGAGGAAAAGAGAGTAGTAATCTTTGTCTATTTTTTTCCCGAGAGTTTGGAAAGTTTGCTAATTTCACCCTTCCCAAGACAGCAGCAGTAGCAGCAGTAGCATCAGCAGCATCGCAGAGCGAGGAAAACATGCGCTCGCTCTCATACACACGGTTGACTCGCGCGTACAGGACGACGGTATGGGTCTCTCTTGCCTAGGCAAATACGGGCGCAAGAGGAGCCGTAGCAGCAGCGCTTGTGTATTCCGTTCTACTAGCTTTTCATTGAAGCAGAAAGTGCATCGTATAAACTTTTGCAGATTCATACGCTCATTTTATTATGCTGTTATGAGTTCGAAATTGCGCCAAGAAGTATATATTTTCAAGATAAATATTCCATAAGTCGGCGCAATTGAAAAAAAATGACGAAACTGCATGAATCTTTATTGTCGCGTGAAATCAAAATATTCTGTGGAAAAATCATCGGGATAAATATGAGAAAAATTGATTTGGCTAAATCAAGAGGGATATGCGTGTCAAAGGCTTTGCAACGATTTTCTTTGCTCATTTGATATTTATTTTAATCTCGACGTAACAATGTACAGTAGCCAGAGATTCGATTTATTACACGAGACATCTCTCTCTCGCTCCCTGGTAATGATAAATAGCAATATAGAAAGCGAGTATAGCGAGGTCAAACGTATTCTGCGCACGTTAATTTTCAATCGTTATTCCACTCGCGATTTCGCAGCACACACGTTTTCGGATATAATGCAAGCGAGAATGCTAATTACCGACGGTGCGACATGGATTTTCAACCTGCACATATAAACACTTTGTGCCGTCTATGTGCAGCCGCTCAGCCGTTTTGAAATTTGAAAATTGTTGCGAACGCGTCAGATCACCTTAAATACAACCTACAAGAACCTTTGACATTATTTCGATAAAAATTGTGTCTATCGTTCGTTATATTAGTCCACATTATCTGGGCATTGCCGCACGTTTTCAAGCGTTTTCGATGTTCTCGCACTTGAAATTTTTATTTTGGAACAAAAGCAGTACAGGCAGCAGCATCAGCGGCAGCAGTAGCAGCCCAAAGCACTCGACGAGCAACCACAGCTGAAGTACTGGAGTCTGTCAGAGGACTTCAACTGCCAGAATTTCCATTATTGAGTTAGTTATAGGGCGCTGCAGCGGTGCAGTGTGCGACGCTTGGTCATGCGGACAAAATTATGTCGGAGACGTCAGTCCTAGCGCAGGCAGCATCTGTTCAACTATGGAGCGCCGCAGCCAGTAACTAATGGGAATGGGTACGCATGAATATAGGTCGTACTCGACGTCGTGTATTCAGCTGTGGCCTGCGGACTGCACATCGTAATGATATCGGCTGGGACTGCGCCACCGTCGTCGTGCTACACTCAGATATATGTATATTGATATAATACATTAGAAGGTGACAAACGTCACGGAAATTAGACGAAATCGTGGCAGACGTTTAGAGATCGGGGATTATGATACATCTGCGTGTGATTGCGCGCATACATGGTCCGCGCTACCCTGTGAACTTCTCCACTTTCCAGTATTTGCAATCGATAGTTTTTAAATTTAGTTACTGAGTAAAATATAAATTAACATCGTATTGTTTAATATTATGCGTAAATATTAGCCGCAGGTAGCAGGAAATTTGAAGGGATTAGCGCAGACCATGTAGCTTCAAATGAAACGAGCTTTGCCACAGAGAAATAGATGCAGCAGTGAGATGCGAGGTATTAGTTTACTCCGCGTACAGTCAGGTGAAAATTTGACCGTGTAGTATTCAAAAGCTCGCGAGCGCGCGCGCACATATACTCCGAAAGCTTACAAATTTACGCAAATGCAATGCGAGCAGTCTTGCGAGCGTTATATGCTAAAGGGGTATTAAGGAAATTTCTATCTTCCTCGCATGCGCGTGTATACGCATGTGAGCATTTGTATTCATTTATAATACCCTCTCGCAGCGAAACTATTCCTACGTATTATCGAGTAAACTGATCATTAGTTCATTCGTTTACTATTGAGCTTTTTTGTAGTTTCACAGTCATTCAAATCGGAACGCGGTGACAGGAAATCATCTTGCGATGAAGATTAATGGAATGATTCATCATGAGATTACAAGTGTGAATCTTTTTTTTTAATTCTCTTCAAATCAATCGATGAAATTTTATTTAGTAGTCGACCTGTCGTGATGGTTAATATCACTTTTTCTAGAGCTACAAGCCATAACTACAAAACTAATCTTAAAAAAATAGTAAAAACCATCTAAAAACAGTTCATGTTGTATGATAAAATGCTGAACTCAGGGTTATTGCGTTCTTCAATGTATGCTACATGATATTTTCCGTTTCTATGTTTGCGTCGTTTTTTCTCCCATCCCTTTTTCTTGTGGCTCTATAGCATAGCTACACGTCAACAATGCAAAGCTTCAAAGTAGATAAACATCGGTTGCTTCTCATTCAAAGACGTATGTACGCATGTGTATACGCAGCATTGAGAATCATCCCTGCGCCACGGTTTCAGCGTACCTATATATGCGTGAATCGTGCGTTATTTGTTTATAAGCTGTGCACAATGCGCAGCCGCCGCCGTCGCTGCTGCTGGTCGAGTCGACTCGACTGCCAGATACTCTGAAAAGTGTCTCTCCTGGGAGATGGAAAGATGCAAACTGGTATATATATATTGCGGGATCCGCGAGGCGCATATGCTGCTGCTTCTGCATGCTGTTCACTGAACGTACGATCAAAGGTATCCTCTTATTCCGCTTCGTGTTTATGCTACACCACTGTTGCTGCTGGTGATTCGGTAGAATAATGACGCGACAATCTATGTTACGACATAGAACTCACCACCGCTTGCTGTGAGCCGTGCTATGCCCTAGAATGCAAGAGCACAGAGGATCTTCTTCGACCTGTGCTTTTTCTACCTATCATTCTTACAGCTATGCCATTTTAACTCATAAGCATTGACTTTTGTGTGCTCTAACATTCCTGAATTGAAATAATCGATCATTTTTAATTAACGCGAGCTTTTTTTCAAAAGGTACAAAACAACAATAGAAAATTACGAGGGATATTATTCAAATCTGAAGGCCTTTATTAGAGGAGAAAAAAACGTAATCTCGTTGTCGCGATAACCTTGCTTCATGAATAATTCAGAAACGATGTTCCTCGCGAGAGCTACTCGCTGCTCAACCAAATGAATCGCAGGCATTGCGCTGAAAATAAAATGCATTACCCGGTCAATACGATCATAAGCGTAAGGAGCGGCAGAAACATTAATACTCAATTGAATCTCCAAAACAATCTATCCAAGAGGATAAAGCGCATAAAAGCTCTCGAAGCAAAAGCAAATCGATTCAATTAACAAAAGATACGTTGCCGTACTCGATTGCTGCTAGTGGTGTGTAGTACCGATGGTGGATGTATGTGCTATATATGTATACATAGCTGAAAGAGTCAAAGCCCTTTCGAGAGCGAGCGAGAGAGAGACAGACAGACTAGAGAGTGAGTCGAAGCGCTTTTTACTCGGTAATATTTGCCTTTGCATTACCGAGCTAGGATAAAGGGCTGTACGTGCGCGTTCTGTTTGCCAAAGATGCCGAGTGAGCGAGTGAAAGCGGGCCTGTCTGACTCTCCAGTATCAACCGTGTATTTGATCGAGCATCCGGAAAATGTGCGTTCGTCGGAAATGTTTTGTCGTTGCGAATGTGCCTGAGAGCGCGTGGGCACCAGTTTTTCCATACTATGAAAATCACATTCATTTCACAAAATTCTAATTTTTTAGTCATGGGACATCTTCAACGTTATTTTGAAACCACCCTCAAAAATAACGACGATTTAACAAAAATTTGCAGTGAATGTATGTTTAACGCATGTAACGTAATATTTCTAGCATCGCTTGGTCTTCATTTGGCCTTACCAAAAGATCCTTAGTGATTTTTACGATAGAAATAAATGATGTCAAAATCAGAGAATTTATACGAAATACAATTATTCGACAAATAACTAAACGAATCGGATCTTATTTACATACAATGGCTTTTATTATATCCACATAATAAGTTTTCAAGTTTACGTGACGTAACTTGCGTGCACTGTACTGCAACCCTCAGTGTGCAACACACAAGCAGAAAAGACAGACGACGTTCAACATTTTAAAACCATAAAGCACGCGACAGTATGTACGTGTGTGCGCGACCATATGAGCAGGGTTAAAGAGAGAGGGAGAGAGTCACATCCGCCGCATAAATCTCTCACTTATATATAGCAGCTATGCGCATGTATGTGTGAGTATGGATGTGCGCGTGTGACTGCATGTGTGAGAGAGCACGTAAATGGTACCGAGTACCAACGACTTGATTAGTGACCCACGTGAGCCAGAGTGAAAAAATACTGTTAAGTGGCATTACAGAAATTTTGGAAAAAAAATTAACAAGGAGACTTTTAAAAAATGCGAGATAAAAAAATGAGATATGCTACATATATTATTTATTTCATAAGCTTATCTGTGTGTTATGCATCAAAATTTGTTCGGAAAGAAGTGACTTTCAAAGTACAAATGAATTTTGTATATTTTGTTTTCTTTCTAGTTAATAGCTCTGGTTTCGAATTTGTAAAAACTCATTGTGATTGACTATTTACTATTAAGGCTCTAATAGAGTTTTTTTTCTACTGTTTTAACTCCCCCAGCTAAAAAAGCTACTTTTCATTTTGCGTGAGTTCGAGAAATGCAGAGTGTAATTGTCCATGTGACCTAACGCAATGGGAGAGAGTGAGAGAGGAAAGATAGAGATAAAACGGGAAAGGGAGAAAGAAACTAAGAGTCATGCATAAATACGCGATATTAGCGGATGGGGCGATGCAACTTGCTTGTTTACGAGCTCGTTTTAGCAGATCTATTGTTATTGCACTGCAAACGGGGCTACCTCGAAACTTCTCGAAAATTGTGTGCAAGTTCTGTCTGAAGTGCAGCGCGAGTTTGTTCGCTTCCAAAAACGGACGATAACTATGCTAGCTTAGAAAACTTAGACTATGAGGCGTATGAATATATTATTGGTGCGATTTTGATTTTTGAAAATAATTTTTCAATCGATAAGAATGAAACTTGTTTTATTAAGAAAAAACATGTATTCTCTAAAATAATTTATATCGCAAAAAAAGAAAGTATTGTTTGCCACTATAATAGTTTGCTGTTTAATCTCACCCGCATGTAACAAGAATAATACTGCATCAACGTCAAAGTGCGGTGACTTCATTTCATAAATAAAAAAAGTCTATTTTACTTTCATAGCAGATAATCAATTAATCACTTTTTTTGCTTCTGTACCAGTTAATTTCCATTCGATAATTTAGAAAGCCATGTAAATTCATAAAATTTACGAGTACATTTTTTAATTTGATTTTTCATAAATTAAATTCTTTCTTCGATATAAACAAACAAGGTAGCAGGTTTTAGAAATTTTTTTTATCTTATATAGTGTCTGGTATTCATATATCAAAGTCAAGAAAAGTTTGAACATTAGCTTTATCAAGTCACATAATATTAAATATAAAAATGCTGGGTTTTAAAAGCAAAAGACAACGACTAACTGACGAACAGTTGTTTCTGGCTAGTGCTCGAGTGTGAACATCAGTTTTTGCAACTTATCTTTAATAATTTCTAGTATTGATATTATTCACCGGATACGACATGTGCAGATTATTTTCGTTTCTATTTTTATCGTTCGCGATCATACATTTTATTGATGCAAATGACTATCGATCTGGAGTTATTGAATGCATAAATCATTCAGATTGTGGACCAGATTCATGCTGCACAATTTGTATGTATTTAATTATAATTAATATTGGAAAGTATTGGAAACTATTTAAAACTTAAATAAATCAATTTTTATTCTATATACACTTTTATTAAAATTATTTTCAAAAAGTTTAAAATTGTCTAGTTGAATCAAATGCGCACACATTTTTTTATTAATAATTATTATATAATAAAATAATTTTAGTTAAAATCTCGAGAGTGCTGGGCTTTATAAAGTTAATATAATTCAATAAGATATCGAGCTGTTGAAACTTACGGGTCAAATTATTTATTTTCGTGTGAATATAGAATAGAATGAGTGATAAAACATAAAAAGTTTTAATTCTACGAAAAAACGGAAAAGTATCATTCGGACATATTATTATTGTGCACTTTTATTTGTATACATGAAGAGAATGTTCGTAATAATTGAACAGAAAATGAAGATAATTTTAATTTAATTTTTCCATTGGTTAAAATATTTTATTTTTATGTTCAATCATTGCAAAAATTTTCTTTGTGCATACAAGTGAAAGTGCGCTTGAACGATACCTTACTCAAAGAATCATACAATTTTCAAACACATTTTTGTATCAAAAATAAAACATATAAAATGAGATCATTATGTTTTCAGCTATGGATAGATACAGTAAACCAAGGTGTTCAAAACGGCCTTTAGAGGGAGAATTTTGTCATCCTTATTTACACAAGATAGAAAATCACAACTTTTGGTATCCACAAAACAACAATATATTCGTTGAAGAAGCCCACTATCTAAGTTGTCCATGTTTCAGTGGTTTACGATGTGACGTTGAAAAGGCTACTTGTAAATCTAAAAAAGCTTGAGTGAATATGTTTTTTTAAAATCGATTTATTGTATTCAAAATTAAGTAAATTAGTTATTATTAGTTATTTTTTAATAAAGTTATTTGAATCGATAACGACTTTTTTATTAATATAATTAACAAAAAGAATTGCCTGTTCTGCGAATGCTCTCGTCGTGTTTTAATACTATTAAATTTCTATTGTAACATTATTTTTTTTATAACATATGAAGTGAGTTGGTGTATACATACCTTGAGTTGAGAGAGAGAGAGATTTGTCGGAAGCAAACATGTTAGAGCTACAGTATACAGACTCGAACGAAGGGCTAGTATAATTTGAGCCCTGTCCAAGTTGTTAACCGCGAACTCGCCGCTAATTAATAACGATAAGTACGAATGCGTCTACACCGCAGGGGATAAAGTGTGGACTCTCAAAATGCTGCTTTAGTTGAAACACTATACATGTGTTTTCCATGTATGAATAATATTCGTGAATTTCATGTGAGGTGCATACTATATTTAGCTCATTCAAATAAAGTTTTCCAAACAAATTTTGATAATTGTCGATAACGTAAACTAAAAAATATATTTAGGCTTTATTGAATTTCGTAAAGTGTGAAATAATATTTCAATACCTATATATCAACAACTTATACCTGCACTTTTTTAAATTGATAGTATGAACTTTGAAACTATTTTATTCTTACTTTCTATCAAACTATAAAACGTTAAAAAAATTTTTTTTTTGTGCGTAACTTTAATATCCGTGAAAACGCCAAATTTTCTAAGTAAACTGTGGGTAAAAAAAAACTGTACAGCAATGCGAAATATGATGCCTTGCAAAAAATTAACCACTTTATTCAATTACAGGGCACAGCTACATGCACGCGCGTGAAAAATCTATTTACCCAGCATTTCTAAACCTTTTTGTCGCTTCATCTCTGCGCCAAAAAAGAATTTATAGAAAAATAGCGGTTTTTCGTAGATTTGAAGCAAGTTCTATTTGCGGGTCACGCGGGAAAAGAGAAAGGGACATAAATGGGAAGAGAGGGAGAGAAGGAAGGAGGAAAATATTTTTTTGGGAATCGCCCGAGTGATATTACACGGATGACAGACACGAGTTTGCCAGATGGTTCTGATTGGATGTCCGGAAAATGGGATTTCGAGTTAGTTTATAGTGACCGGCGAGTCGCGCTCGTGCGCGGTACAGAAAACTAAAGCGAAAAAATAGAACGATGCACTCTTGGTCAAGTGATAGATAGGTTATTCCGTTGTATTATTATAGACGTATCACACAATATTTTTGTCGTAGAATAAGCACGAGTAAATGTAAGTGAAATCTTTGTTCGCGTTGACATGCCGAATAATTGATAACTATGTCGTTTGGACGACGTATTGTTATATAGGTTTGAAAAATAATATTTTCGTGAAAATTAACTTTTACATCAGTTTAAAGATACTATTTCAGTTTAATCGGCTTATGAAGATGCATTATGGTGTGAATTCAAAATAATGGTGAAATAGTCCACATTTTTTTTTAGAAAATTTGCAAGAAACCAGAGGGTCGCTTTGGTTCTATTTGCCTTTATATATGCTAGTACAGCACGTGCTCGTAACTTGTCTCGCAAATTTGCACAAACCAATGCTCGTTTTATTTCCGTCAACATTTTAATGCACCTGCAAAACGACTTATCCCTTCAATGCGCGTCGCCCGCGCTTATTGTATTCGTATAATATTTTCTTTTTCGTTGCTTGGGCTGCCTCGGCAGCCACCGCCGCGCGCTCGCCATTAAAATACATCCCTCGCGCGCTTGCTCGCAGCCTGAAAGCTTGTGGGAGAGAGAGAGCATAATCCAATAAAAGCGCACAGGACAAAATTTAATATCCTCGCCGCGCAGCAGTAGCAGCAGGTCGTCCACGCAGTAGCTAGCGTGTGCCATCAGAAGTCGTTGGGATTGTTTTAATCGTGCGCGTTGAACCAGCCTGCAGATGTTTAAATACATGCGCGCCGCTCTCAGCTCGACTAGCCGTGTAGGAGCAAGGAAACAAGAGAAGAGGACCTTTTCTCTATACATACGCGTGTAGTATAGGCGCGTGAGCGCGAGCTTTTGAACTCTTATCTCATTCTCTGAGCCTAAGTTGCGCTTATGTGTGTCTCTCTCTGCGTAGTGGCACACGCACACATGCACGTAGTACACAAGCTCTCTTGGCAAATACGAGGTTTGTAAATGGGCTTTTAAGTTGTTCAAGAGTATTCTGAGATTTAGTGAAAATGAATTTGGAGCTTGTACATTGTGTCTCTTACTGTGTTAAATTTTTTTATGACTTTTATTATATTATAAATCATAGGATCTCGGTGGCTTGAGAAGAAAATGTTTGACCGTGTCATTTTTCTTGCGATAATTTACGCTCATTTCCATTAGAATCATTCTCGCCCTGTTCAAAAACTCAATCAACTAGTAAATCTTTATTCAAAGAATTTAAAGAATTAAAATATAGCTATATCTATGTTGCATGAGAGTATTATAGTCTGATGAATTGTACTCTCGGTAAATTTCTGTTCAAGTTCCAGTTTCGTATTGGTTTTGCTCTGATCCTTCACTGTCTAAAACAACGAGCCACAAACGCGCGCGCGCGCACGGAAGAGCCACATCTAATTGATTAATATGATGTTTATTGGGAGGGTGTAAGCCTCTCAACGCACCAAACTTTCATAAAGAAGGAGAGCGAGCAGATCACAGGCTACAATTTATCAGTCATAAATTAATAAGTCGAGCCTCAATTTCTGTTACGATAGCGTATATTATTAGCATAAATTAGAACTACAAAAATTAATTTATTGACAAAAATAGTAGAAAACCCAACTATAAACTGATTAAGGTGGCTCGTCAGCAATCATAACAATAGTACAGCGAGGCGTCTGTCTGTCTCTTTCTCGCATTAGGCAGACAACCGCTTGCACTATTCGAAATCAATGATTAATTACTCATTAGTTAGTACGGCAAGGGGTAATTTTTAACATACCGATCGAAAGGTAGTGACTTGAAGCATAACATATTCGATTTTGGTTAAGATCTATTGTTGAATAAAAAAGTTATGACGTAAAATGTATGAAATTATGATGGTCTCCCATAAGAGCTCATGTTAAATTTGCTATTTTCAACGGCTTTGTTCTCAAAAATTAGTACGGTAACCCATGCTGGAATTTCTACAGCATATCAAGCACATTATAAAGAATATTTCTGCAAAGTTTCATAATCATCTGTTGTTGACCCGTTTTACTGATGAGCCACCTTAACTATACTACTGAGTTTTTTTGTTCAATACGATTATGTGTAGTAAGTTGAGCATTGGAATAACACAATATTTTCTTGATTACAACAATTATAGCGAAATAGTAAAATCTTGAAGTAATGAAAACAATAGCATTGTACCCGAGAAGTTTGTGGCAGCACGAGACCATCACGCAGTTAAGCATTTTGATGCTTCGGCAGCTTGTGTACGTATATAATGCTCGCGCGCGAACATGAGTTGTCGGCCCAGCAACAGTGGTAGCTCTGCAGCCTCTTCTGCTCACGCTCTAATGAACAATTAATATGCAAACAGCGATTACTTAATTTCACAAGTTGCCCTCCCGCAGATTCTAATAGGCTATATTCTTGGCGGAGAGCGAAGGAAAATCTAAGAGGTCATTTCGACAAGCTCGACTTGAGTCTAATTTTCGATTCAGAGAACGTTTTGTTTGCGTCTCTCGCAAAGTATTTTCTTTTATGAGCGCGACTAACTTTTATTGTATAGGCGTTACATATAAATACAGCTTGAGACACTTGTTTATTCTAATGATAAACTATGATAACTTATGAATCATCGATAAGGTAACATTTCATGGAAACAGTAAATTGATGTTGGAAAATACAAAACTTCCATTTCCAGATTTTCGAAGTTGAAAATTGCTTTGGAGGCGGTAAGTCTATATTATTTTTGACCCATTCAAGCAAAATTTGGATCTAGAATTTTAGTTTCCGAACTATTTTTTTCTGCGTTACGAATGATACCATGAGCAAGCCCACATCAGAGGACCTTCAACATACGATTATTTAAAAAAATCTGAACTTTACCCGAAAGAATTTTGAAAGATTGAATATTTAATCGCAGTACCTAATTTTAAGGCATCAAACAAACGGGCATATTGCAGTATCGAGCCAACCAACTGCCGAGCTAAAGGAGTAAGACACTAATTATATTTTCCAGGTCGACCGCATGCGCCGGCGTGCTCAGCGATAGTGGTGCTAGATGCCGTAATAGTATAGCGATGGAAGCGCGCGCGCGAAGAGCTTTTTCTTATACAGAAGAAAGTCCCCTCAAGAGAGAAAAGCGGATATCGCTTTATTCGAACTCGTTTTCGTTTCCGCACTTGTGTCTGTCGTTCCTCGTTCCAGGGCGCTTTTCGCGCGGTAGCGCGCCAGCGAGCTAATAGCCTGTCAAGCGCCGCTCGAGATATTGCGCTCTCTGAATAAGAAATTAGACAGAATAATTTTATCGTGCAGCGGCTGCTGTTGCTGCTGCCGTGCTTCTGACGATACACGCACACTCACACACTTTGGGAATTGCCAATGATCGAACCACCAATATTGATTATTTCAGCTCAAAATGAAAATATTATTCTATCGCGTAGTTTAAAAATTTGCTTTAAAATTTTTTTCGTGAACCTTTTTATGGGGCAGTGGGTGAATCCGTTAAAAACGAGAGAGCTCGATGATCGTAGGTTTTGTGACTGAGAAGCATTTACTTGTTTCGCGCACTGTGATTGATCAGTGGTCAAAGTCAGCTGGCTCCTCCTACTTTGTCACGCTGCAATATGGAGTAGTGCACGGTAAGACAAGACTGCTTATAATTATATTGTTTATCATTATAATATATTTTTAAATGAGATATGTGACTGAGTGTAAGGTGAATTATGAAAATCTGAGAATTATAAGCTTATAGAAGCTCGGGGCACTTTTCTTCTTGTTGTCTTATTCTCTCTATCTCTCTTTGTCTCTTTGTTAGTATATTCATGAGAAATATAACGATATTGCGACGCTAGTTTCTGCCTCCAGGGACAAACACAAAAGTAATTAGATGTACATACATATATCGAGCTGATTCTGCCTTACAGTAGCTACATCAAGTATCTTGAGATAATTAGCTACTGATGATCCAGTTGTATACCGAGTCAACCTCATCATCAGTCGCAAAAAACCGATTCTAAATATAGAACAGAGTTCGTATCTCATAAGAATCCATTTATGCACGAATAAATGTATTATTTACAAATAGCTTATCAGTCTCCCATATATACAAAAATATTGCCAGAATAAAGTCTTCGAAGATCTTTCAAAGTCTTATCTTTGAATTTTTCGCACAATTACCTTTCATAATGGGAAACTTTTATTTGAAGCAAAATTCTGGCGACCCCTCGTACCCTATGCTACTGTCACGATGTACGCTTTTACACTTACACAAACACGCGCACTCACACGCACACGAACATAGAGGCAGACACCCGCTTATGTACGCATATACGCAAATTGAAATAGCGGGTGATTTGATTCGGGTAGGAGAGAGAAATTGGCCCAAGCTAATAATTGCCCAGCTCGAGGCGAGCCATACAGCCCCTGTAGCTAGGCCAATTTCACGCGTGACCGACCTGACTAAACGCGCGAATTCTTCCGCATTGCGAAAACGTAAGATCTCACCCGAGGGTTGATAATTTTTAGCTGCGATGAGCTGTTCCCGCTACATTGCCGTCATTCCAGATAGTTTGGTATACAGCAACATCATGCAAACAAACGTATGCAATAATATTAATGTTCTGATCGAAAAGCGATGGTTCGAACATTTTCTTCAAACTTTTTTTTCTGCAGTTATACTTATTCAAATAAAGCAATGTGTAGAATAAAGTAATTCTTCAATTAGAAATAAACAGGCTAAAACATAAACTTTTTCCCAGAAATATATTTCATTATTATAGTTTAAAGTTTAGTGAATTCTTTTGAATTTAAAAATCTCGGTGTTTCCTACAAAAATGTACATACAATAAAAGAAAATAAAATAATCAAGGGAATTAAAATTGATTTTCTTTCTTTATTCCTTTTTTAATTTTAAATTTGCAAAGAAAAATTCTGTTATCAAGTTGTCAAGTTCTCTTAAAAAATTATACTGAAAAACTATTTTTTCTAAATTTTCCTCCTAAAGCAAATGACGACTCGCAGTAAATTTATCAGTTCGAATAGAAACTGTAAGTAGGTGATAGAAATATGTTAAAAGCTAATCACTAGTTCGAACTTTTGAGTCAGTCTTGTGATTAGTCAAAAAAAAGCTTCTGTCTAATGTACACGTAGGTTCAAAAAGTTTTTTATTTGAGATCGTTTGCGGTTGTATCAAGTTAAAGCAGAATTTGTGTTGGCCATTTTGAAGAGGTAAAACTATTATTTTAAAGTTTTATTACAAATTTGGAACTGAAAAATTAATTAATTAATTTTTTTTTCAAAAATCATTTCATAACAATAACTTACATTGATGCAAAATTAAATCAATTGGATCCCACTCAAACTCAGAAAATACAAAATATAGCATGATTTTTTATTTTTTAACTGCATAGGTGAAGATACGACGACAACTTCTAGAACTCATCCTATCATCACGAGACGATCTCTCAGCCGAGCTTTTTACCAAAAAGCTAATGCGTCAAAGTAGCCGTCTAGTCGCATCTTGTGCAGTGGTACAAGGAAAAATAAGAAGGGTCAAGTCAAGCAGGGGATTAAGACAAGGGGGTTAACTGGAAAACTTTTGGCGAGACTATGACGAAGTGGCACTTTGCCCTTTATTCACCGTTAGTTTCTACTTTTTTGCTTTCTTTATTCAGTACTTTTGCCTTTTCAACACCTTGCTTTGCGATACAATGTATTTCATGAAAAATTTTATTATTCAAACTTTTTATTTTGTTTAATTTTCTAAAATTTAAATATTAAATTTATGTTAAGGATAAATCCTTTAGTTTTCCAATTTTACTTGAACATACTTTTTATATGGGACAATTCATGATGAGTATTACATTAAATTTAATAAAAAACTATATCATGGATACCAAATAATTCTTATAATTCCCTCTCTCTCCCTCTCTCTCTGGTCTTGAGTCAACACGTGTTGTTGTTGAGCTCCCGCAGTTTTGCTCGTTTTGGCGGTGATTCGTGTGCGATGGTTTTGGTTTTTGTTGGAGTTGGTGTGTAGTGTCCCCGACCATCCCTGTGCGAGGTGTGAGCATTGTGATCTGCATATTTAAGCTGATATCCAGTCTTAAAGAAGTCTTAGAAAATCAGAGACTTTCTTACAATTTTGGCTTGTCGTCTAGCCAGACCGTGCGTATTGTTTACCTTTCACTTTCACTCGTCGGTTGTGTTTACTTGCTGTTGACTCTTGTTGCTGATGCTATATTCTTATACCTATGTGTATGTGACTGTGTGTGTGTTATAATACCTGGCTTAATTCATCGATTTTTATGCTTCTGCTGATGTACATGAGTTGTGCCAATTGGTTCCACGCATATTGTTGCTGATGAGTCGAGGTGGCGGCTTCGAGTGCAAGCACTGTACGAAAGTAATAGCTACAGTATCTCTGGTCTGCCCATGTGGTCTTGCTTTTCATCCTGGCTGCTTAAGTCGCTACCTGTCATCGAGTCCACCGACTGTTTGCTGCGCTGCTTTGTTGTCTGGAGCATCAGCTACTGCGTCCGAAATCCGTCGAGGCAGGCGTGCGAAGGACATCGCACGTACACGGTTGGAGTCTCGCTCAACGAAATTGGACGCACTTCGTTGCGTCGACGAGGGGGATACAGCTGCTGAGCATATTGAGACACGGGACACGGGTCCACCGTCGACGATGCCGGTGACAAATGAGTCGATCCTTGAAGCTATTTTGCGCATCGAGGCTGGCGTGTCCGAGGTCCGCACCACGTGCACTGAGCTGAAGGCTGTGGCCGTCGCCATGGATGCGAAGCTCGATAAAGCTATTGCGACGCTGGATGTTCATGATGGTCGTATATCTGCCGTAGAGGAACGCCAACGGGAGATTATGGGCTACATGAAGAGGATGAAGCCGTGCGCTGGTGTCAAGATAGTGGGGATCCCTGCTGCTCTGTCCGACACATCCGATGCTGGTATACGTAAGCTATGTGTGGACGTGCTTAAATTGTTCGGAGCGGAGGATACCATACATGATGTGGACAGCGTCCGATGGCTGAATCCGCCCGCCTCACGTCGAGCGGCCGGTGGAGGAGCTGCAGCCGTGCCCCCAACTTCTCGCACACTTGTCGTCGAGTATAAGCAGTCCATCACCCGCGACCGTGTGCTGAGCATGAAGAAAGAGGCCGGCGAGATACTTGCATCTGCACTTTTGCCTGGAGCGAGCGGTGTCCTGAGGATGTATGAGGGGTCCGAGATGGATTGGTCTGCGTCCGTAAGTCTGACGGCTCTGAGGTCATTGAGGTGCTCACTGAGATGGACTTGAAGAGTTTGTTATGACTAAAAGAGGTACTGAAAAATCATACTGATCGTTTGTCGGGTATGCTTGAAAAGATCACTATCATGCACATCAACATAAATTCACTACGCGATCATTTCACGCAAGTTCGAAATGCAATCACCACGAATGATATCGATGTGTTGTCTCTCGCTGAAACCTGGATGACGCCCAGCTTTCCGACGACGATGTGTAGCATCCCAGGATACAAGCTTATTAGGAATGATAGAGGCTTGCGAGCGACTGCGACTAAGCGCAAACGTAAGCACGACAGGAAACGCAAAAACAAGTATATGCAGGGAGGCGGTGTTGCATGCTATGTTCGCGACTTTATACCTCACCGTGTTCTGCATGCACCTCAGATCACGACGATAAATGAGACGGAGAGTTTGCTGCTCGAGCTTGGGAGAGGCAGACGTAAGCTGCTCGTTGGCGCGGTGTACCGAAGACCTGGAGGATTTTACTTGAGCGAATTCTTCGATGCATATTATTCATTGTGTCACCGACCATATGACGGAGTCATTATTGCGGGCGACTTTAATGTTGATCTCCTGTCCGATGACTATGAGACGGTCCACTTTCGTCGTCTGGTGATGGAGGCATCGCTCGAGTTTGTCCCTTTTGGGGCTACGCATCACGGGGCCACGTTCGACACAGCTATCGACAGTATAATCGTTGATGCATTGGACCCCATACACTGCCGCACACGACTCGCTCACGATCGAATATAGACTCGTGGATCTACTGCCTATTGGTGACACCGGCTTCTACCGTGACAAGCGTGGCATTGCCGTGCCGGAGTTCGAACTGAGCTTGCGCTCTGCTTTGGATTGCGTGCGTGATTTGGAGGACGTTGATGATATGGTGAATGGTATGCATGGGATTATGCTCGATGCCTTGAATACTTTTGCACCTCTGCGTAGGCGTTCAGTGAGAACTGCTCGAGCGCCATGGTTCACGCCGGCCTTGAGGGAGAGGTGCAAGATGCGCGATGGACTTTACCAGCGCTACAAGAGGACGCGTGACCCGGACTTACTTCGTCGCTTCAGACAGCTGCGACAAGAGCTTAAGAGAGAATCGAGGGGAGCTCGTGAGGCTTATTTGTTAAATGGACTGAGGAGCTGTTCCACGGAAGCGGGGCGATGGTCGTATCTCCGACGTATGGGCATCTCCGCCCCCCAGCTCCCATCACCGCTTACTTTTTTTGCTCCCGAGGAATTGCTCGACCATTACTGTGCGGTCACGACGGTTCATCCGGGCTGCTCTGCGGACGTACTCAGTGGGATCATCGCCATGGATGCACAGGACGACCTGCCTGTCTTCAACTTTCGTAATGTTACGGAGGTTGAGGTGCTGTCTGCGTTGGCGCGTGTCGCGGGTCGCGTTGGTACTGGCTCCGGCGATGGACTATCGTTGGCATATTTTAGTGATGCACTTGCCGCGCTCGCGCCTGTGCTTGTCTTCATTATCAATGTTATGATTTCGTCAGGCAAATATCCGCAGTTATGGAAAAATCATACATTCGACCCCTCAGCAAGGTGCGCGCTCCCTCGTCACCTGCGCAGACGCGACCTGTATCGAACCTGCCACACCTTGCCAAGGTCTGTGATAGGCTCTTGACTGCACAAATTACGGAGCATCTTGAATCGCACAGTCTGCTCTCACCTATGCAATCGGGTTTTCGAGAAGGATTTAGTACACAAACTGCCCTTATCAAGATAACGGAGGATATACGGCGTGGAGTGGAGGACGGATTGGTCACAATCTTACTGTTGTTCGACTTCAAGAGTGCATTTGACATGTTAAATCATGTAAATCTGATTTCGGCCCTCAGAAAATTGAATTTTTCACCCAATGCTTTGTCATTGCTTCACTCATACTTGTCCCAGCGATCGCAAGCAGTAATGGATGACGTCGGAAACTTGACTGATTTTAGAGCATATACGTCCGGGTCCCGCAGGGATCCACGCCTGCTCCCATCTTGTTTGCTGTATATATTGATTCTTTAACGCGTATATTCAGACATTGCGCCTCCACACATATGATGTTCGCAGACGACCTCCAAATCTACCTGCAGTGTCCTCCCTCTGAGATCAACTCTACCATTGCTAAGCTCAATGAGGAGGCGCAAAGCGTTGCGAACTGGGCGCATGATAATGGCTTGATGCTCAACATCTCAAAGACAAAGGCCATACTGTTTGCTTCCGATCAAAATCTGATGCGCATCCCATGGGACCTTTGCAGTAGGATCGTGCTCGAGGGCACCGAGATCCGCTTCGAGGACTGTGTCAAGAATCTTGGACTGTCGATGTATCGTTCCCTCAGCTGGAGAAATCATGTCAGTGTCATCTCGTCGCGTGTCCATGGGGTACTGCATCGTCTGCGTTCGCGGCCGGCTTCTTACCGGCTGACATAAAGAAGATATTGGTCAACACGTTCATTATGCCTCACTTTGATATTCTTGTCTCGCCTTCATCGACATCAATGCTACCACTGACATCAAACTCAAAAGACTGCTCAACACCTGCATACGTTATATTTTTAGGCTGCGAAGAGATGCGGAACTATTGCCTTACTACCGCAGACTCGACTGGCTTGCTCCATCCGATCGACGCACATATCTGCTTAATTTGTTCACCTACAAGATGATATCAACCGCACGTCCTGAGTATCTCAGAGAATTTTACCATCTACCCAACAATCAGATCCGAAGATCTGCGCGGCTCGCCGGTGGAGCGCTGACATTGGAAGTTCCATTTGCAGACACTACCACCTATAAGAGGGGATTCTCCATCCAGGCAGCAAATGAGTGGAATGCGCTACCAGCACAGCTCCGCTCAGCTAGCTCGCTCCCACTATTCAAAAGATTGTTACGCGATCATATGAGAGGCACGCCTAGTGCTTGATCATTGTCTGTTTGTTATACCTAATTGTAATTTTTATTTTTATCCATGTTATTAGTATTAGTAATCTAAGCATAGTTTTAAGTTAAAGTTAGCTTTTTATTAGTTGTTATTGTTTGTTCTCTGCCTTGGCCATGTTGATACTTATTGTTGCTGAGACTTGCATTATTTTGTAAATAATTTCAAATTGTATTGCTGATTTGCCACTTGCCATTCGGTCTCAACGACCTTGGCATAATAAAATTTGTTCAATCAATCAATCTCTCTCTTTCTCTCTCTTTCTCTCTCAATATTTCATGTGTATAAGCTTTAGAAAACGATCTAATGCGGATGAATTTGAGTTAAAATCAATAATTTTTGAAGTGACATGTACAAATTATGAACTTGACAGTCAGAAAAATGTATTAGTTACGTATAACAAGACGGGTATTAATTAGATTAAAACCATTTTAACATAATACGTAGTATTGAGGGGAATTATACTCGCTTGATATTAAAGAATTATTTTGAATAGGTAAATTAATGTTAAAATATTGAATTACTATACTATTATTAAAATGAGATTAACCGAAAAAATATTTTTGTAATTTATATTACCCACATTTTTCAGCAAAAGACTACTTGTTTTGCCTACCGAAGGAATTATCAGTTAATAATAAATTATCCCAGGTTAAATCATCAAATGCAAAAATAAGAATTATTCACGTAAAAATCATATAACATGCTTCAATAGGTTTAGCCTGACACAAAAAAGATAAGAATTTAACGTGAATATACATATTTATGAAAATAAAATGTCTAATACTTAAGTCAAAAAAGCACGGATTTCGCATAAACTTTTTTACCATGTAAGTCAAACAAAAAGTAAATGTTTCTTTATCTTTATGATGCAAAATAGTTCGAGTATCTTATATGCCATTGATATTTTCAAAACTTAATATCAGTTGAAAATTTGAAATTGAACAATCAAGACACAGTTACATATAATTCTTAAAAATGAATATTTTCATTTATTCAATACTTATAGCATTGGCTATATTAATCTGTTGTTGTGATAATGTTTTGTGTCAAACTTGTAAGTAAATATTTTAATTTGAACTTAATTTTATTTCATAATCTAAATTATTTTTTTTTTAGACTGTATAAGTAGTGGTGGATGCCATAACGTATGTGGACATAATGGTGCAACTTGTAACAATGGTCGCTGTAACTGTTAGATAATACTATTTTTATATACAAAGAATGTATAATAAACTCAATGACATGATACATAACCTTATTTTAATTAAAATTCGTCTAATAACTTTTCTCAGTTGTTCTAAATGTCATTCATCTTGTGGAAACAATATTTATCAAAAAATTATCAAGATTTAGAAGTCTTCTAAAGCAATATGTGTCATTTCTAATAATTTTCATTAAAAAGCAAAAATAGGTTATATAATATCTTATGGTTGTATATAAACTCGAGGGAACAGTGTTCGTTTGATCTGAACACGCATTTTTCGTAGTCATGTCAATAAAATATCATAAGCCGAAACAATACAATTCCTATGCCATCGTGTTCGTACATCATTATTCACTGGCTCTTTGCAGTTTACTTTTTCTTTTATTCATGTAGAATTTTTTGTTATTCCACATATTCTTAGTATATAACTGACCTCATTTTTATCTCGTTATCTAACGCTATTTGATGTTTTATTTTACACCGTACATTTTTTGAATTTCAGAAAACGATACTCGGTAGTTCCGTTTTTTGTTTTCATATTCATTAATCACCGAAAATTCAATGTATTAATAGATTTTAAAGTGATTGTGCGTGCTGTCTTAGCGGATCATATTTTCTATTTTGTGACTTTAGCTAGCAATACCAACAATAGCAATTCCATACATTTATTATTTTGCTTACATCGACCTTTTTTCAGAAACTTCACATTATGTGTCTATAATACTTTTAACACTTGATACAGCACGTGAAGCGACGAGTTGTATTGTTTGCAGTGCCTCAGGCTACCCCATTGTTTCGCGTGACCAAAGCTCTTCGCAGGTTCGTAAGAGCTGTTTATATATAAATGTTGCGGACTTACAAGTTGGAGAAATACACTGTACCGCGTCTTTGTGTGTTCTGCAAAGAGGTTTGGGGTCATGGTGGGCTTTTAGACGTGTTTCTGAGAGTTCAGATGCAGATGTATTTCGAGGTGCTAAGATAAAGCTGGAAATTGGCTCTCGTATTAAGTTCAATTGAATCCACTTATAGAATAAAATGAGATTTAATTCAATAAAGTGTATTAAACTTCTTGAAATGAACGAGTTATTTTCAAACTATCTGATGAAGATTTCTCGCTTAAACATGAAATTTTATGCGTGATACTAATTTCAAAGTTTAAAAGTTGCCAAAATTACACTTTAAACATTGTTTCATCATTATCAAATTTGTCACAGAAAATCCTGAAGATAAAATTTCAATTTCATTCAATTTTGTTGCTCAACCTTAAAAAAGATCATTTATACGAACCGTTTAATTTTTTCTTCAAGGACTAGGGTGTTTATATTTTAAAAATTCACTCTGCATACTTTAAAATGCGCGTCTTTCTGTTGAATGATATAACACCGAATATCTACGGAGTCTAGATGAATACGGTAAAATATAGACAAAAGGGACAGTCAACAACAACGCGAAATCGATCTATCCCAGAGAATTCAATTATACGAGCGAAAGCTCCCTCTCATTTAGTTCTATGCCAGTGGTATAGAACAATAGCGCGGCTATATTGCTGGATAATGAAGGTACCGTTGAATCGGTCACCGAATAAAGCGCTATTTACACTGATGGATATAGAAATCGTCCATCATCGATTCGGCAAAAATTTATCTATATAGTCACAGATGTATATACCGGAGCTTGATCCTTCTTCTCTTTACTCGCAAGCTTCAGATTCTACGTTGCTGAATTAATGGATATTGACATCCAGAAGCTTAAACACTAAACACGACTCTTTGAAGTTCCAACTTAGTGATTGATTTGATTCGGACTAAAATACATAAGCCAAATCGTAGTTGCGATTGTGAGAATACATGTTTTAATGAATAATTGAACAGATTGGAGATGAATAAAATTTATTAAAAAGGACGATTTATAACTGCCTTCATTTCACTGATTGCGCATCAATCTGCTTTTCAAATCTTTTTAAATATAAAAAAATAAGTAAATGGTGGATGAATGACGTTTTTAAAAATATGGCATGTTTGAATCTGAATCGTACGATTACGTTCTAAAGTGGGCACATAAGCGTGCAAGAGG
The DNA here is from genome assembly GCA_034770305.1 of Trichogramma dendrolimi. Classification (NCBI taxonomy): domain Eukaryota; kingdom Metazoa; phylum Arthropoda; class Insecta; order Hymenoptera; family Trichogrammatidae; genus Trichogramma; species Trichogramma dendrolimi. The sequence goes on along the minus strand of JAPMIB010000070.1, from coordinate 792,173 downwards.
TTAGCTTTAGAGGCAGTAGCAAGGAACGTATGCCCGCAAAAGCCCTCTTGATGCAGTGCGACGTTTTTTTAGAGGTTCCAAATGACGCCCGGCTAAACATCTCGCTTCCTCGTTAATGTCGATAAGCTCGTTAAAATAAATGAGAAAGACTCGAATGCAATACTTTGTATGCTTGTACGTGTATGTGTATACAGATTAATTTGATGATTCGTTCATTTGGCTACCGGCCAATAAATTACCTTCTTTTTACCTTGGATAGGGAAATTGGGGTTCAGGTAACTTTAACGTATTTTCGTTTTCCATTCATGTAATGAAAAATAAAACTCGTCAACTGAATGACTGAGTTTTTTATACTTTTTCTCGTTATTTTCGTAATGAAAAGATATATAGCATTCATTTCATTTAAATGTAAAAGAAATTAATAAGTTCACGTTCGTTGTTTTATTGTTTTAAATTTATGCAAATATTACATTCCTGAAAATTATATTTGATAATATACATAAAATCAGCTTCTATAATAAAAAAAATGTTCAACTTGAAAATTTAATGGCTAAAAAATTATACACTGCCCTGCAATCACTTTTGCTATATTTAAGTAAAAACTGAGTAAACTTCAAAGTGTCATATCTCAGTCAATAAAGATCGGATCAGGATTTCAAAAATACCATTTGATGGGTCTTAAATTTATTATTATGAATTATTATAAATTATAATAGAGTTTAACTATTTATTCACCAATTGTTTTCAACAAATAAAGAATCGAAAATATAGTTTTTCTCGTCGTTGCTATTTCACTCGCCATTTTAGTAGAAGATCTTGTAGAAACATTCAGAGCCCATCCATTTGTAGGTTTTGACAAGAACTTCAAATATGTTTAACTTAAATTGTCCTACGTGCATTTTTCACGAAGATACGATGGTTTAACTGTAGAGAAATAATTGATATCATTTTTTAATTTTTTTTTTCATTCATAAGTGCACGGCTTTGTACACAAGATGGGAAAAATCCTATGTACAAAATATGTTTGTTTTTGTATGTAGAATATGAGGTAATATTTATGGATTAGATTTTTAGAATATTTATGGTTTTGACTCATCAAAATTTTAGAATTTCAAAAAATATCAGGGTCAAGTAAACGGCCGTAACTTCGTGAAAAATGCACGTAGGACAATTTAAGTTATACAGATTTGAAGGTCTTGTCAAAGCTTACAAAATGATGGACTCTGAATATTTCTACAAGATCTTTTACTAAAGTGTCGAGTGAAATAGCAACGACGAGAAAAACTATTTTTTTTCGATTCTTTATTTGTTAAAAACAATTGGTGAATAAATGATTAAATCCTATTATAATTTATATGGTTGTAAAGTGCTTATAAAGACCTTTCGAATGGTATTTTTCAAATCCTGATCCGACCTTTATTGACTGAGATATGACACTTTGAAGTTTACTAAGTTTTTACTTAGGTGTGGCAAAAGTGATTGCAGGGCAGTGTATATGTGAAAATAGTTTTTATCTGAGCTAAAAGCAAAGTAGAAGACTATATACTTTACAAAAACCCAAGCATAGAGTAATAATTGTATCAAGCCTCATTAAACAACTGTTCCTTTGAATATATGATCACACTCGCATACACTCGTGCGCTAACCTCACTTCGAGCTACCAGAAAGCGCGACTCATGGCTCGAAAAAGGGGCATAAATGTGAACTTTGCACAGTACTATAAAATGTTGTACGATACTCGGGCCATAGGGGACATTTTTCGGCCCAGCTATTAGGGCCCGAGCGCAGCGAGTGCTACGACTACGCCGAAGCAAAAAGTGTTACTTATGGCACTTGTATCGTAAATTACTACTATTAATAATTGCGTATAATTTTATAGCTTTTCTTCTATCAAATACAATTAATTATTTTTATAATAAACTTTCATGCTAGTAAATCAATTATTTAATTATAAAGATGATTATGTTGAGGTCTTATTTTTGCTAAAAATAAAAAAGTTTTGAATGGATTAAATTCAGTAAGATTATCTAACAATAGCAGAGATACATAACTACTAAAAGAGCTAAAAGTTGCACATTCTGAGCGCGTGAATTACCAAACTAACTTGTTTAGTGGTTTTAGCGGTATTTGATTAGTTGAGTGAAATTTCGAACTGTTCCATAGTTATAGTATACGGTACATATATATATACACATACATTAAAGTATGTGTATGTATGGGAAAACGTGCATCAAGCAAGCATGGCCGAGTACGACTATAATGCTCAGGCTCTATACGACAATTGTATGCATTATGTACTACAACGATGACCAAAGTTGAAGTAATTGTTGTAAGTTTTGAATCACATGTCTTTTACATCTACCGAATGAACACTTAACGAAAAGTAATGGATCGCAGTTGAGTTTGCTGTTATTCGATCGAAATTCATACGCGTTTCTGGGCTGCACTTCAACTATACATACCAAATTTATCAACTTAAACTTGGTGAAATTTTAATTTAGAATTTATGTGTCTTAATAAAGAAAGTAAATTTGGCTTACCTTGAGAGTAGTTCATGACCTTTCATGTATTTCGGGCCTCACTCCTCCCTGGAGTCGCGATGCCTCGAGGATCTTCTGCGCTCGTCCCTGCAATCAGACAAAGACAATAACCCTTCGTTTAGTGGCTCTCTTTCATTCTCACTTAATATTACTCAGCTACGTCTGCATCGCTGGCGTTCTCTCAGTGAATCCATCTCACTCATACTTTTTTATTGGACTTTAATTAAATTTCCAACATAAGGACGGTAAGTCAAATATATTTATAAATTCATTTTAAGAAAGGAGCTGATAATCATTCTATATGAATTTATTTGTTTGATTCATATTCAAATAAAAGATCGTAGATAATAATTACAGATTGAGTGTAAAGAGAAACATAAATAAAGTAATAAATGAGATGCATCTAATAATAATACAGAAAGTTACGAAAGTAACGGTATTATTGAATTTCAGTAAATTTGAAAAAAAATCAGAAATTCACTTGCTGATGCTTCATTATACAAATAAAAAATAACAAACCCTGGAGGCACGTTTATATTTATCGATATTACGCCTATATAACAGTATTTTTACTTGCGTACGTATTATATAGCACTTGGGGCGCGAGCGCAAGTACTTCATTGCCTGATCGCTGAATATTTATGGATCTTTTGAGCGCGAGTACACACCCTTTACCCTTCGGCTTGTTGATGATGTTGCCCGTGGTTTTTTCGCCGTTGTTTTATGCGCTACATGTAAAGTATCGAGAGCCGAAGAAGTATTAGAGGAGAAAAGAGACTGAATATTGATGCTGTGTTATACGTGTCGATGGATATGATGTAGTCTGAAGTTTTTTTTCGATAGGAAGTATAGAGTGAAACTTACACTCTTCGCTCTTTTAATAGGTAGTGAGAAAAAATACTTTGATGAATACGGATATTTTTTCCTTGTGGAAAATCGTGCATCGAATATTCATTAGGGCGCGCTGCTCTCTGCTCTATACCGCCAAGCTTTGATATATTGCTTTTGGGTGAAATTTTTTTGAATACCTTGACTCGACCGTAAGTAAACACATATTCCCGCAAAAAAAGCCAGTCACTAATTAGTACGCACCAGATGGACATGCAATTTTGTGGCAAGCGAGCCAAATAGGATCCACGTTGGCCGATAAATTTTGTGCGTGAGTGTGCGAGCGAGCGCGGTATAATACCACTCGTTGGATATTACAGAAAATATCGATCAACGCTGCGTACACATGTGCTTTACTCTTGAGTAAGTGTGCCTCCAAGAAGGTTACTATTTCATATCAAAATTATTGTCTATATTAAGCGAGAAAAATGTTACATGCCTGTAAGATCCGACAAGCAACATAATAAAATATGAAATTACAATTATCCGTCAAGCGACTCTATTATTGAAAAATCCAAGTTTTTTTTATCAAATTGTGATAAGTCCTGAATGAAATTCAGTTAAATTACAAAATATTTCTCAGATTACGTTTGAGGTAAAAAAGATGTAAAATAACATTCATAGTATTCCTGAAATGCCTTGCAACTAAAATCCAAGGAGAGGCAAAATGTGAATGAACTTTAGGCAGATTACTAATTGGATTTCAATTAGAGCTTATTGCAGCCAAATGAGACAGGTGTGTGAGCTTATTATATAATTTGTTCTGCCAAAAATTTACCCATACTTCTGCGTAATATTAGCTTTGCGAGAAATTTTGAGGCAATAAAACAGAGTACTGCACTCAGCCTGCAGAAAGTTACAGTAAAAATAAATAAAAACGAAAAAAAAACAGAACCACAATGCCTAAACACACGCATGCATTTACATATTATATACCAACTGAGAACTGTAAAGCATTGAAATTCAAGTGTAAAAAAGTGAAGTAAACTCCCGCGAGCGAAGGCAAATTGACGCACGAACTTATTAGCTCTCGCTTTGCGCGCGCGTCTTCGTTTATTTTATTTTTTTCGAGAGAGCAAACAAATAAGCGGAACTGTGAGTCGTAAAGTTGTGCTTCTGGCTTACTTGCTTCTCCCGTCTCTTTATATTCTACTTTCTTATTCGTGGTCGAGTCGTAATTTGTAATTTAATTTTGTTGCTCTAGGGGATGTATGAGAAGTGTATGTGTGTGAATTTCTCCCAAGAACCTTTTCACTTTTGTCTGTTGTACATGCGACGAATTAGATGTGTGTCACCCCTTGGTATACATTCAAGTATTTTAATAGTTTGAGGGCTTTTAAGATTACTCAGCATCAACATTTTGACATAAAAGATTCTATATGGATTAATGAATAGATAAAGTATTTCTTAGTAATAAAAAAACGATGATACCACTTTTATTTTCGAAAGTGATGGAAAACGAAAGTGCAAAGAAAATCTATATATTTAGTGAATAGATGAAAATAATGACCTTTCTGACCGGCAGAGCATCATCAAACGAGGATAGTTATAGCTACAGTGGGTGAGAAACGACTTGCAATAAGTATAGGAACCCTCATTACATTTGGAGAGTAAATTTTATATTTGTCTGTTGATAGCCAAATCGTAAAAGTTCCTTGATTAGATGACTAGTACTCATGTACGCATGGAAAACTACCCATTTTGCGAGACGTATCCAACAAGCAAATAATCGTATAGTAATAACGACTATGAGTGAATACACTGGATTAAACATTTTTGTTCAAGGCGATAATTTGCACTTATCAAGGCGTAAATAAGAAATCGATCGTCATGAGCGAGAAAATTTTAATCAGAACTCTTGTAAATCCAAAATCTTGTAAAAAAACTGCTTGTATGAATAGACTTACATAAATTTCAATCGCTTGCAAGTATTTATAAATTTCAAATAATTTATGTCACTTTTTTGATACACCTACTTCAAATTAATGGTTAACATATGTTTTTTATTAATGTTTTAGAAAATTTTGGTTTATTTTTTTCTTACGGGGTGTCTTTAGAAGTAACTAGTATTTAGTTTTGTGATTTAAATGAACTTTTTTATTGAAAGAAATGAAAAAAACCTGATAAATTAATGTACCAAAATTTGTCATTTAGAGATGGTACAGAGTTATTTCATACATAAAAATAAAGATCGATTTTTTATGAATGGTTACAATAGACTCAAATGACATCATGAGCGATTAAATTATTTTAAAAAAGTACTTCTTAATCAATCATTTATGCAAAATAATCAAAAAAGCATGAGTTACTTTCTTGGAAGAAAACAAACATTGAGCGCTGAAGGACCGTAAATACCATGTGTGGGAGAGCAGCATCTTCTTACACGCAAAAAGGGCGTGTTTCAACTCTCGACAGTTACAAAAGGGCCGGTTGTGTTTGCACTTTAACGAGGTAACTCGATATTTCACTGCGCGTTGCGAAACGCGCCTTAGTGTAAGGAATATCTCTTCGACATCAGCCTAAGATTGGCAAAGTTTACGCGGCGTTTTTGAATAAATCTAAAGGCGGTGTATGTGCGCAGATATACATGTATCCATCTCGACGTATAACTGCTGCGTACTGACTCGGGGAAGATTATGCGTCTCCTTTGAATGCGCATGCCACTTGATATTCATCGAAGCTCGCGATTTTTCAAGCTCAAGGTATACACATTGCGATCGCTCCTCTTTTTTTTCTTTCATTTTCGACTTTTCTTCTGCTGAATGTATAGGGTATATAAACTAAGATTCCGTCGGACTTTGACTTCTCATTTACATCGATGCGTCCGAGTGACATCTAGTTGGATAATTCGGAATTACGGTGATCAGTTTAGCGATTTTTCTTGTAGAACCATGATTAGGTAATTTTTAATAATACTAATGTTTTGAAAATTCAATTTTGAGTACAAACCCCTCGAACGGTACTTTCTACTCAAACCGAAACTTTCAGAACATCACGAAATTTGTTTTCAAGAGAAAAAAAGCAAAAAAAGCTCTTCATATGCGAATCGCCGACTTTTCAATACAGCTCAAGTGCTCATTTCGTTTGTGCCAGCCAAATACTAATGAAAAGCATTCTCCACCACTCGAATACTAAAAAAAAAGGAAAAAAAAAATACAAACTCTTGACTACCCGCTACAGCTAGTAGCATAGAACACGAATATCGATCGCTTTTCGTCCTTTATTTTTGTTATACACGCGACTTTGAATTACGCACGCGGCAGTATAGTACTCGAATTAGTATTCCATGCAGACGTAGCGACGCAAAACGTTTCTACCGTTTTCGTCGTAGGATTTTATACATATATACACACTCACACTCATACACTCGCACGTGTATACTTATACATATACTCGCGTGTATATTCGTATAAAAGCTCACAGCTGTGAAATTAAGGACCTGTAAATCTGCGAATCTGGAATTAGTATTCTGACTAACACACCTCCTTGAGAGAGCAAGAGAGAGAGAGAGAGAGAGAGAGAGAGAGAGAGAGAGAGAGGAGAGAGATAGAAGGAGAGAATGTTTTTCTCTTTTACTTCGCTCGACTCTTTTACCGCCCGAGAGAAATGGAGAAAAATTTATTTAGCTCGCGAAGCAACTGCTCACAAGTAAGCACTACAAATCTACATCGGTTTAAGTAATTGCCACAAGCGGCTATAAATGCTCGGTGATTAAACGATGCGACTACCTACTGCCGTATATATATACGCGCCGCTGTTTCCACTCCTTCGAAGTAATTGAAAAAACAAGAAGTCGCCGTTCTTTCGTGTTTTCAATTAAAAATTTCCGAGATGATTTTGCAAATAAATCATTCGCCTCACTGTCGCAAGCACGTCTTTGGAGATATGTAGTACATTGACTCGAGCGCGGAACGATTGGGAGATATGAGCACTTGATCGCTGGCCAAATGTGTTATTACATATTCGGTAATAATATGAGTGATACACCTGAATTTACTAATATAAATGGCGTTCCGATTTTCGATAATGGGAATTTACACCCTGGTCGCGTTTTTTACTGTTCTTCAGCTATTTAATTTCGAGCGCTATTTCGTATGAATTTTAATGATGATTTTACATTGTAATTGAATTGCTTGGGTAAATCACTAAAGGAAGAACGTTGAAAGTGAGATCCTGAGGTAATACCAGAAAGAATAAAATAGGAAAAACAATTTTGCGATTATAGCAGTAATGACAAACAACCTTAATTCGTGTACGTGTGAACTGCGGAATAGCATGTTTTTGCGAGCTTATTGAATGAAGCACAAGCATGTTTACTTATAAACTCTGCCTCTTTAATATCGATTCATTCAGTCGTACTGCACTTTCTCGAGCGACAAAGTTTTCAATACGAATTCGTTGAGTTAAAGATGCAAAAGTAGCTTCCAGTAAGAAAAGAAGACACATTTGCGAGAAGAATAAAGTCGTAAAAAGTTTGGGCAAGTGCGGAAATATGACTTCCAAGATATGTAACATTACTATATAAAGAAATGTAAAAGATTGCAATCGATGTTAAAGAATTTAACAACATACTAACTAAATTATTTATGACAGCGAGATATGATCTTGTTTATAATAGCGGCCGTCCAAGTTTTTTGCTTGAGTTTCAACGATTATTAGTTGTCAATTTTTTATTCATTGCTCGATCTTCAATTCTTGTTCGCAGTTATTCAAGTTATTTTGTAATTCGAAAATTTACTTTTAAATTTTAATGTTATTTATCTAGTAATAAATTGCACTACCAAATTGCAAGACTGTGGACATAGTGATTAAGAAAGTGTGCTATAAATTAACAAAAATATTTAAAAAATGAGATCTTTTTCGATCAGTATTTGACTCGAAGTCACCGTTAGTCAGTCAAACATATTTGATACTCTTTGAAAACCCAGTCTTCTTATCAAATCCGTCATACTCCTCGTTCATATTTGCAAGTGGTTTGAATTTCCGCACAAATAGTTTGTGTATAGATAGATAGAATGGGAGAAAGAGATGAAGGAAGGAAGAGAGAGAGCGAGATAGAGCTAGAGAGTGAGGGGAGAAGAGAGGATCGCCTTCATCCGCTTCGAAGCTATATACAACATTCTCTTGGGAGAAAGAGAGGAGTAAAGAGATCTTCCGTCTCTGGTTACCTCAACATTTATTACTCGATTCTCTCTTCCTCTTTCTTGTTTCTCGCTGCTCTCACGCAGAGCTTTTCATTGTTTTTCCACTACTTGGAGCGTTAGTAGTTCTGCTGCTTGTTTACTTTTTTAGACTTGTGTTTCTCGCCTTTGTTTATTCGCAAACACTCCCTTCGAGTTGCAAGCTGCAGCGCTTCTATCGTACCTCCTGGATTGAATGTTGCAAGTAGATGGATAAACACGACTGTAGAGAGAGATGCGTCTTGTGCGCCGAGAGTGTCGCTGATTTTTTTCTCTACTTAGTTTTTTCTACCTTTTTTCCATTTGTTGACTCGAGAATGCCGTGTTTATACAATAGAAATAAAGTACTTACGTTCTATGTTGATAGAGACATTTCGAGAAACATTCGGAGTATGCCCAACAATGTCATACAATTGATTAGGTGTTTAATTATTCAAATCACATTCCACAAAATAAAAATATTTCCATCGGCATAGAAAAAGAATGTCGACAGTACATTGAATTACGTTAATGTCAGCGTAAGACAGATTTGAGCCATATTATTTCAGATACGAAAAACGGGGGATATCGAAGTAAGATAAAGAGAAACGGACTAGTGAATACAAGTGATCTCCGATGGAACGGCTCGAGACCGTCGCACTGTCTCTTTCATCCTCTATCGGAGGCTACGTGAAATTTAACGTGCGCCTCGTCAGACCATTCATCGCGGACGTGACAGGACTGTCTATTCAGCGGCGCGTGCAACCTTGCGCAGGACGAAACTAATACACTCTTTTAGCTTCCCGTAATACGATAAGACCCCGCGTGTGCGAAGAAAATGGCTAGTTTGAATCGTGTTGATCTTATATAGCTATTCCTGCAAATTTCATAACAAAAGCTGCGACCTCCACACGGAATCGTGATTGATTTCGTTGGGCTCGATGCGTGTTTCGAATTCAGGATTTTTTACATTGGTCCCAAAAATGGCAAGAAAAAGGCCAAAACGGCTAAAGTGATTGTGGATATTCAAGATTTAATGCTAATTCAAGAAGAGGATTCGCGAGGATTAAAGAATAGCTTTGCTTACGTCTTCGCCAGCATTTGTCCGAAATTATAAATTAACGATCCTGCGGGCCTGCAGCGCGCGCACATGCACACACGGCGCGTTATGTTGCTGAATGCTGCAACGGCGCGGTGGCGCATCCTTATTAATTAGAGGGCGCTCCGCAGCAGCGTACACCTGGCCTCTCTCTCTCTTCACAACTCAGATTTCACGTATGCGTAGAGAACTAATTATTCAAACGCGCTGGCGGGCTTGGCGCTCGCTCACTCACTCGGCTCTTCGCGCGTAATCCATCACCTCAATTTTAACTCTCGTATGTAATTCGCGAGCGGCAATAATTTCCAACTCCAACGAGTCTTTGGTATTTGTTTGTTGTTGCTGCTACTACGCGCGTGCTGCTTGCTCAAGTAAGTGCGATTCCACTTTAATTGCCGGGCTGAGAAAACACCATTGTTCTTATGCAGGGTGTATTTCAAAGCTAAGAGAGACAACAACGTCTTCATCTTTTTCGCGAGGTGAGAGAAAAATGGACGACTTTTTTTTATCAAAATTATGTTGAGTGCATTCTGACCGATAATCGATTACCCATAATGATGTGTTTGAACTTTTATTGAAAGTAAGTTTTACGAAAATCAACAAGCTTCATTCTACTTTTGATAATACGTACGCATAAAGTCTTTGAAAATGAACAGTTCAATGCAATGATCAATCAATACTAATGGATCTTCATTCACTAGCTCGAATGAAAAGTCCATATTCCTATTCATCAAACGATAATCGCCGCAATATATATAAAAGGAAAATACGTGTATCGGTATTGTATGCGTTGAAGTTCAAAAAATCGGGCCACCGAGTCATTCGTTAGAATAGCTCTGTAACGTCAGGATATACCGACTAACGAGTCGTTGCCATAGGGAGCGGAGCAGATGTACGGTCAAGCAGCAGCAGCAGCAGCAGCCCTACAACCTAACGAACCGCACCCGGGCATTTTTCCCCAAGTCCGACGAATGTGACTCGAAACCGAAACGTGCTTTAGAATCTCTCTCTTCCGAAGCGCGCGCGCAAGGGGCCGAGCTTTGCTATTGTATCCAGCATACCGATGTTGCTGTTATCTGCTGCCCCGAGTCTTATTCCTATGGCGCGCTACTCCTGTGCGCATCGCGCCGCAGCAAGCACGACTAGACCGCGCACGCGACGGACACACGAAAAGGCACACACGCGGCCGAGCTTCGGCTTCTATATATACCTAGACGTGTGTACGGCTGACGTCGAAACGGATCTGCTCGTGCGAATGGAATATAGGTGCTGGAGAATGACGATAAGTCGAGGCTTTTTCTGTGTACTTTGACTTTTTAGACTCTTTTCTGTTAGGCCGCCCATGGAATGTTTGGTGAACACTATTGAAAAAATGCCAAAAACGTTTGCTATTGCTGCTGCTGCTCTTGCAAGTCGAACGCTCCAGTAAATAAATCAAGTTGCGCTTCGGGAGAGCGCAAGAGAGAGAGGGAGAGAGAGAAGCGGACAGAATGGCAAAAGCTATGTGAGAAAAATTGATAATTCTGGCGAGACGCACCTACGGACTTGGATAAATAGCACGGCTCAGGCGACTCGAAAAATCAATCGATGGGCTTGCGGCCGCAGCGCTACGTGTTCTAGGCAGCAAATGGCAAATTGTATATCTCTCTACCTTGGGCCGACACTCTCGCGAGAACACAATACACGCGCGAAGCAATCCTCGGAACAATATAACCGCACGCGAGCTCGACGCGAAGGTATATCTCGACGAGCGACAAGACAAAGGCTCGACTTAATAACGAACAAATCACGCACGAGCTGATATCCTGCCCCGCTGCTGCTGTTGCTGTTGCTGGCGGTGTCGGTTGGGTCGAGCTCTAGCGGGAGCGACGAATCATCGCAGGCGCGCGCGTGGGCAGATCTGAAAAATATCACCGATCGCGCCCGTGACGTATCGCGCAAAGAACAATACCAGGAGCAAAATGGAACACCCTTGGCTTGGGCCAAAATAAAAGAAATGCAATGAAAATGATTGGTTATTTTCGATTAAACTCATCCGACAATAAGGGAAAAATGAGCTCTCGCGACTGTTGGCTCTAGAGACAAATGACCTTAGCGAATTTACTTTTATCGTTTTTATTTTCCAAGTAGTTCATTCCAATTGATAATTTTGATTCAAAAAAGATTACATGACAAAACTAGAATATCTCAAGAAATTTCATTGCAAGACAACTATGTTTATTTCTATTTATGATCAATCGAGAAGCTAAATGTATTCACTTGAAGCATATAATAACTGTCTTCTAAGTAACACAGCTAACAATGTATTTTTCTTGTACATTTAATTTTTTGATTCCAGTTGTTTATAAGTATCGAAAAATGACTAATTCGTTAGTTCACGATCAAATTGGTCGATAAGATTTGATATTCAAAACGTAAAGAAATCTTTTCTGTGACCAACGCTTTGCAAATCAATGAAAAAAAAAAGATGAAATTTTACATGCACCATTTAAATTGAACGATCATTTTAAAAGTTACGCGAGGGTTATTCAGGCAGCGTAATAAAATTAACCGGTGTTGTTGGGTAAAAATTCATCATCAGTCTACACATGTATGTACATAAGGTCGCAAACGAAGAGAAAGAGGATAGAAGGTAGTAGCTTTTTGCGATGGTACGCGCAAATTTCCCGGGGTAATTTTCGTCCCAGTCTCTGGGCTTGCAATTCAGCTCTCGGACGAATTTGCATTCTTGACCGCAAACGCGCCGGAAGCTCCGCGTCGAGGGACACTTTGCCTGCTCGTGGTGGCCAGCCAGCCAGGCGGCTTGCCAACGAACGAACGACGACGCGACGAGCGCGCCCAAGCGGTTTTCACGTTTACAGAATTGCTGCTGCTGCTGCTGCTGCTGCTGCTGCTCATGGTCTAGTGCTGTTGGGCGACTCAATGCTTGCTCGCAAGAGAGCCATGTATCGGCCCCTGTCCTGCATCTCGCCGCTGTATATCTACTACTCGCTCTGATGTAATTGTAGCAGCGTCAGGAGTTTGTATTATTGCACGCCGTTTCGAGCTTCAGCCAGTCCGGGTAGCTTCGCAAAAGCTCTCGTAACAGACGTTCGCTTAAATAATTGTAGCCGCACCCTTAGTTGCATCATTAATGGCTTAACATTTAAGGCGTCATTTATTCCAGCTCCAAACTATTTTACCCCTTTCCATTTTTTCTTTAAATTAATAATTGGTGAATGAAGCTCGAAACCTTTCAAGGATATAATAATGATTTGGCGATGAAAAGAAAATTCGTGAACGTTAAATCTAGAATCTAATAGAAATGATAATCATAATTCAAACGTTCATAATTCATAATCCAAGTCTCGTCTGTCACGCACGAATACTGTTGAGCTCGAGTCAATTTTCATCAACTAAGAGCCAATTAATCAAAAGCAATGAATCTACATCGTTCGCGCATCATCCTTCCAGCACAATCATTATCACACCTTTAATCTTTTAGACAACAAGCTCTTTTGCTTGCTCGCTTTAGCTTAGAGAAAATCTACGCATTCTCGTATGTATGTACGGCTTGTCTACGTGATATCGATGTTGCTGCTTTCCGTAGTCGTCACAGCCCCCTGTATACACACACGAACATACACTCTCTCTATATATAAATGCAGAACCTGGAGGGAAGCTAATTTGCCCTCGTTAACGTTCACCCTCTCTTCTCCTCGTTTTGCCATACATGGGGAAAGAGAGTGAGGAAGAGAGAGAGAGAGAGAGAGAGAGAGAGAGAGGAGATAAGAGGAACGACGACGTCGTGTTAATTATACTTACACGCTGTCCGAACGCCAAGGATAATGTATCAGGTACGTGCAGGAGCAGCAGCATCTCGTGCTCTTGCTCTTGGCTAAACGTCGTTCATCCCTTTAGCTCAAAAATGCCCCAAAAATTTTAAGCTCGTGTTTCTGCAATTTTATGTGTGCGATTAAAACCAAAACTCTTACTTTATTTGAAAATCAATGTTATTATTAATGATAATTTCAGTGAAGAGCCTATACCAAAGCGAGTTACATGGATTTTTACTTATAACTCTCGATTTTGTAGAATATTTTAACGTATTATTTTATCGTAACATTTTAACATTTTTATTAAATTTTTAAAAAGTGCATACTTGTTAACAATTGAACATAAAAATGGGAATTATCACAATTTAAAAAAGGAAGAGTTTTTCTTATGCATTGAAAGTAATTTTTCGATTACAATTACTTCTACGTCAAATTTCATTTCACGTCATATTCGCGTTTTCATCTTAGTGAAGCCATATAAGGACATTGAAAATTCTAAATTTACGTACTTGCTTACTTTGCATGCAGTTGAAAATCCTGTAAGCAGGGGGAAAAACTCACCTAGAACAACAAAACAAACATTATGTTTAGAGCGTAAACTATACATAAAAATCCTTTTGGAATAAGAATGAAGCAAAAAAAAGAACAGTTTGTTTTAAATAAATTGAAATATTTTAAAGACAATCTTCCACGTGGGAATTCAAGATGAAATTTACGTATAAGCGACGAAATAAAAGAGGATCTACCCGCATTTCGGACTATGCTTACACACTCAAGACGAAGTTTCCTCATGCAGTACTACTCCGCGTACGCAGAACTCAGCTTTATCTTTGCTTCTCCTTCTTTTTCTCTTCCATTCGCATTCACGCGAACATACTGGCACTTCAACAAAATTCTTGCCAAGGATTTACTTGTATTTTATTCAGGCACTTTATTCGACATAGGGAGACTGGAAGACTTGTCACTGCTTTACATTTCCATCGACCAGCCGAATGCACATGAAAAAGAGTGAAAGAGAGATGAAACGAGTCTGCACGATGTGAGCTTGCTATATAAAAAAGACGATTGCTATGGAAGGCAGGTGTAGTTGATCGGTTGGGCTTGTACAAAGTAGCAGCTTCATCTCCATGAATGTTAACAAATACTCTAACTCTTTCATTTGGCAACTTCACATAGAACAGATGTGAGAGCAAAATGAATCTTTCTTCGAGTGTAATCCGATTGATTACATATATCTTTAGATTATTCGTTGTTTAACAGCTGTTTTCAGAGTATTCGCAAGCCTCTCTGAGATGGATACGCAATTATCACCTTTTTTCAATTTGGACTCTTTTGCAACGAGTACAGCCCACCCACAAGCTGCAAAAAAAGCCGTGAAAGGAAGAAAAAAAATAAAGCAAACGTCAGAAATCACTAAACGTGAAAGAGTCCAACTAAGCATGACGATGTGACGTAGCATCTGGCAAGCTGCCGAGCCATGCGCACGTCGAGAAGGGACGTGGCCCATCGGCAACCCTTTAACCACTTCGGCGCAGATATCGCGTATGCATGCTGCATCGCTTCGAATGCACATAGCATTTATATATGGCCGATTCTCTGCGAAATCAAATGACCTAACAATTTTTTTTATGCTGTCATGAAAAACTTGTTGTTTTTGATAACAGGAGTGGCCCCAAATTTTATAAAAATTCGTGGAACCATCACTCTTACTTAGAGACCCGAAGTTGACAGTTATTTGTTTCTCTATCAAATAGTAATAAAACTTAAATCAACCAAGATTTGTCGATTAATCGAGCAAGATTTATATCTCCGCAAAGAACTGCAAG
Organism: Trichogramma dendrolimi; assembly: GCA_034770305.1. Lineage (NCBI taxonomy): Eukaryota > Metazoa > Arthropoda > Insecta > Hymenoptera > Trichogrammatidae > Trichogramma > Trichogramma dendrolimi. Next base: position 776,846 of record JAPMIB010000070.1, on the reverse strand, counting down.
TTGAAATAATACTAGAAGTTAGAGTCAGTTTACCAAGTACTTAGACGCTGTAACACACGGTGAGATTATGATGATGTAGGTACAGAGCTGTATCGCATGCGATAATGAAATTGGAATCCATACGAGAGAACTCGAAATGAATTGAATAAGGATGTGTTGCGAGCTCGCCAGCACGCATGAGGTTTATTGATAGGAGTATAGAATTGTCCCGATAAAGCATACAATGAGCATTGTTTGCATATTTTATAAACGATATTTTGAATGTTCCAGTTAAATCATTCTTATTTCTAAGTGATTTTGACGATTTTATTTTATTGTATCATTTCAAAAGAAATTTTAAAACTGATCATCAAGAAATACACAAGACCTTTGAAAAGAGAACAGTTACCTGCAGCAATATTTTTTTCATTCTCTTGTAGCCGATTACATAATTGAGGCAATAATTATTACTGCTGTCCAATTGGTTGAACTGCCGATAAGTCGAAAATTCTGGTAGAGGCCACTACAATGGGTGGAAACTCAAAAATTACTGCACGTAACAGAATTAACAACAACATCGCTCTGCTCCATGTGCCTTGATATGGTCTGCAACTATATATGACGCTCAGCGGCTTAAGAATTGTTCAACGCAGATCAAACTAGAGTCCTGAGGACCTGAAGAATTAGGCAAACAAACAACAGAATTAAACACTTGACTTTGAAATAGGGTCATTGCAATAGTAAAAGGCCATTATCAACACGCGTTTGTTTCGATCAAATAATCTAAAAAGGCACATCTTCAATTTCTATTGGAAAGTCTCTTACATTTTCATACTAAAAAATGATTTTCCACTTGCGAGAGTGACTTTTCTCTAGCGCGCTGCCTAGCGGCTGCTCGAGAAGCTGAATTATGAAGGCAAGAGGATGAGAAAATATTAAGTTTATGTTTTTTAAAATTAGAGTTCTTTATTAACTCTTAATTGAATGATACAAGTTTTTTCATATTAAATTTAATTAAAAGTACTGTATGTATAAAAAGCATAATTATATCGCTACGATTGATAAGTGTAAACATGTACAGAAGTGTGAACTAAGTTGGGTTGTTGTTTTTCAACATGAACAATAACTATATGAAGTTTGCGAAAATTCCAACTTTGGACCTCTAAAAGAGGATGATAGATAATCCCAAAAATTCAGGACATACGTATTATAAAAAACAGCAAGTTTTTCATGACAACAGAAAATTCATTTTTTTGTCCATACGATTTCACAGAGAATCACCCATATGTATATACGCGCTCCAAGCTGCTAGTGCGTTCAGCAGTCTAAACGAAGCAAGAAAATCTTTCTATGTGTCCACTTTTTACTCTTTGATTCTTTAGCTTTGATCCTGTTGGACCCTTTTAAGTAAGCTTTTTCTTTGATTTCCAGGTGATGCTACATGTGTTGCGCGCAGTGTAATTTTCTAAAAAAAGGACTGTGTACTGCAATTTCGAAAACGATATGCTCCAATTTGTAGCAATTTCTTCTATTCAGCAAATTGTGTTGCAGTAATTCATATCGTCTCTGAAATAATTTGTAAAGTTGAGTACATAAGTACTAATACATACATAAGTACTAATTGAGAGTTAAAATCATAATCGCAACAGCTACGACGTTTTTATGATAAAAGTAGCAGTGTCAATGCATGAGTAGCAGCAGCCCAGCCAAATGATGATGTAGCAGCTCGGCGTGGATGAAATTAAGGTTAAGCGTTAACGAGAAGTTTAATTGTCGCTTCACAATCCTCCAGTTGTTTGATTATTTACATATACATCATGAGGCTTAAGTAGGCCGCGAAGACGATCATACTTTGCCAGACGTTTACAAGCGGTGAAATAATGGCGCTATTAACGTTCGCTCTGTTGCTTATGAGTTGTTTCACGTAGGAATTATTATCTAAAAGAGTAACTTAGCTTATTAGCAACTATCTGTAGTTTTCGAGTATATGTAACGAAAACCACGAAGCATAGATAAGAATTTGTTGCTTATTAAAACAGGGCTCATTTAATTTGCATGATACGTTAGATTCCATTTAGATAATAAAAAGACTGTTTGAGACTGGGGTGTGAATTTGCGCGGAAATGCATTTTTGTAGTGACTATCATAGTATTCAAATAAGCCTAGAATATTAAAAATAAAGTGCAATTTCTATGTACATCCCATCTTTTTAATGTTAAATTGAATATATGAATACTTTGTGAATGTTACTGTTAACATTTGAATATTTGGACATTTAAAATTAGTTTTCGTCTGCTTCTAAAGTTGCAAAGAGGCATTTTCACGTGCATGTGAAATGATTATAAAAATTAAATTGCAAATAGCTTTTGTAATAAAGTTACATCCGTAAAAATGAAAATTCATTAATATATTGCTGACTACCTGCGTAAGCAGGTGTACGGCTTCAGGTAACACGTCAGCTTCTAGTACCTGAGATTTCTTAGTGAGTATGCTAATTTTTTCAATCAGTATCAGAAATCACGTAATGTATACTTGAAATATTTTTTATCGTCTCTGCACAATAAATTATTATTTGATATTATTAACATTTTTAAAAGGAATATCTGGATCTTGTGAAAAATAAAAATATTTTACTAAAGCGCAGGAATTTATTTTTGACGAGCTTTACCCTCAAAATGCGTATGTGCTTTTGCTAAACATCCAATCTGTGCTTATATCAGTCAGGTTGTAAAGATCAGGCTAAAAAGAGCGGCTATAAATCATTGGCTTGGCGCGTGTCTCTGCTGCGCTCCGAGCTATGAAGGCGATGCGTTACGCGTTTCGAGAGAGATCCTCTCAAGGACTCGAGAGAAGAAAATTTGACGGTAAAAAGGTTTTGTGTGTGCTGCTCGATGTCTGTGACAGAAAAGGCTGTGGCGCACGTTTTTTAAATTAACACTGCATAGCATCGCTGTATGTGTAGCAAGAGCGTTTATATGGATGGTTCGACAGACGCTGGGCGTTAGAATATTTTTTTCACCTTCTCTCTGAATACGTGTGAAGAATATCTCATTTGCGAGCTTGCTTTCAAAAAACATTCGTTATCCTGTGCTGGTAAGCCATTTGAACTTCTTCATGGCAACGTTTTGTAGCTGCTGTATCAAAGTTATCGAATTTTTGCGTAAATTATCTCGTTAAAACTAATTAATTTGCGTTAGACCTGCAGAAGTGTAAATTAAATTATTCACACATGCCTTGCAGCACAGAGCAATCCATGGGTCTGCGCACATATCGTTCGACGCAAATCGATTAAAAAATTATTTATCAACTTTTGGTTCATATGAGGTAAAAATATGCCTCCCAAAACGGTATAAGCGATTGTTGTTCTCCTCTTCGCTCTGTTCTTCTCGATTCTCGCAGGTTTCTCTCTAACTACCTCATTCTTATCCAAAGTGGCGAGCATATACATATATACGAGCGCATAATCAACTAGTCCCACGACTCGGCGATTGCAGATCGTCAACAGGTATGTGCAGGTATTCGCATGATAGCAGCATCTATATATAGATTCGGCGCTACAGATGCGCATCGCGAGGACGAGTTTGGATTGTTGTTAAAAAAAAAAGAACAAGCTAAAACGAGATTCCGTCTCTTTTTGCTTACTCCCAAGCAGGTTGTTGGTAGGTGTGTCCCAGCTTGTACAGAACACATCTCTCGAGGCAAATATAATTTGAAACGGCTGACGCAAATCAGCGCCTGATTTCTGCCGGGTTGGCAGTGAACGCGCTTGTGCAGTCGGTATACGACGCAAGCGGCGCAGGTCGTACCGCTCGAGCTTCTTCTGATTTTTACGTGTTACTATACAGCTGGAGTTTTGTGCTGGCCGGTTGCCGAAGGGGATGCTGCTGTTGGAAGCTGTGCGCGCGCGCGTCTCGACGACCTTCGTGCTCTACGCAGGCCAACTCCACTGTTATATAGTACGTATCACACATATATAGACATAGGCGGCAGCAGCAGGCAAAGCTGCGAAAATACATAGAGAGAGAGAGAACAGTCACAGGCTCCGGATAGAGATGGCGCGCTCGCGATAGTCGCGAAATAATCGAAGCGACGCGAGGACGTGTGCGCGTCACCTGCCTTCCTGCCCTGGGATCACTTTCACTAGCTCCTGCGATCGTCCTGCCCTGGAATCCTGACAAAATTCTGGTAAGGGTAAGTCGCTTCCCTTATATATATTTTCATGATGATACTCTTATAACAGCCGGATTATCAGCGCCGCGCGAGTCTCAAACGTCTCTATAAGAACACGTGAGTACGTTACAAGGAGTGCATTCACGCGTGTGGGAAGCGCGTCAGTTTTTCGCTGCGAGCGGAACGTACCGTATAGATATAATGTACATGTGAGCTCGAGCGAATAGCGGCCCGAGCAGCGTGGTAGCGCTAGGAAATGTGCGTTATGCTAGAGCATGTGTACGTAGCGCACGCGGCGCGCATTGTGAGCGCCGCGTCTGTGTGTGCAGAGCCGCGCGGCTGCTACGACGTACTGCACCGACGTTAATTAGAGACAAGATGAAGATGTGTTGAATCAAACGGCTCGATTATATGCACACAAAGCGCTCGAATGATTTGCAATTTGTGCTCGTCGGCTTATTAAATTGCTACTGCACACCGACGCCACTGCCAGGCTTATATGCATAAGCTGCATGATGCAGTCCGCCGGGCCACCGTCTGAGAGCCGACCTCCGAGTTCCGTACCTCGAGTTATAACTGCACGTAGATGAAGACACCGGTTTTTCTAGCGCCTTGGCTGTAAGCGCCCCTGTTGCAGTTACTCCATTTGAACTCGGTATTCTCACATCCAACATTGCGGAAAACCATGCACGAGGGCATTTGTAAATGGCACCGCGCCTCATCGAGTTCCGGACGACCTCGAGAGAATTAGAAATTGATTACTTATCTTACTCTTCGTTGGTGGCATGCGGAAAAATTACACCCTTTTAGCTACGATACGATTGCAATTAAAGTCTACTCTCTACGATAATAGTAATTACTAAGCCTAGGATCGTTTAGCATAAAAGAGTATGAATATCAAACGAGTCGATCGTCGGAGCATCGTCGTCGCAAGAGTTGATACGCTTTTTCGCAACGGCACTTTTCCTATGTACAAAATGTAACGTAACGCAAGGCCGCGCGAGTAAACATTATTAAACGATCGCGTGGCCATACGTATATGCATGCGTATTCTCATAACGCATCCCAAGGGCATCCTGTGGTTCTAGACCGACACATTTATGGCATGCCGAGATATATACTCGCATCCGCGCGCTATCGTCCGCTACACTCGCTCGCGCATATCGTAACAGTCGATAATACCCGTAATGCAGCTCACTGTCAATGAGGTTCTCTCGTCGCGCGCCTCGAGAGGCACGAAATCTATCCACTACATACACGTACACACACACACACACATAGACATTAGTAATAACAAGCCATGTGCATGGTGCAATATGCGCGATCCGTTTCGGAGAGCCACGAGAGAGCGCAAGAAAGAGAAGAAGAGAGAGAGATATATAATAATGCATTTCTCGCGCGTGCGCTCGCTCGAGTCTCGCGGAGGGATGGACGCATTATATATACACATATATGAGGTGGTATGCAGCTGCGCGCGAACCCACGCGCGTAAATATGTATGCGCGTGAGCGTGCGAACCGCCCGCGGGACACGCGTGCCACGTCTTATGCCAAAGACTACGCAATACCGCGCTGGATGAGAATCATCCCGAGACGAGGTGAGGAAGAAAAATTGTTAACTGACACTTTTTTACTAATTATTTTCGCAGTACTCGCAGATATATAGTATGTTCCCGAAATAATTTATTTCTTCGTCATTTGCGACGAAAATTTGACGCAAAATTAGACGAAGACCTCATCGGCAGATAAAAACTGATCGATGCATTGCATCAGATCGGCTGAAAATTCGACAATAGTAACCGACTGTATCGTCATGCCCTCACTGGAAATTTTAAAATTAATTCAGAAGCATCTTGTTGAATTAATTTGCTTTTGCATATATTTGGTTTTTTATTATTTTGATTTTACTTTTGACACTATCGTCCCTATAGGACTAGACTAGCTGCAAGCATTGAATTTTTCAAGCGTTGTAAAGCACCACTAGTTTTCTAATTGGCAAATCGAATAGCATTGGCTGCACGCCTTGAGTATGTATATGGTGCATTCTCTGTCAAATTAAATGTCTCAAACAAATTTATGCTAAAAAAGACCTAAAAAATATTCAAAATTTAGAGGGTATAATCCCGACAACTTGAAGGAAGTTTTCAACTTTTTTAGCAATGGGAGTCTAGATTGAACCTCGTTAGATCTTTAATTTTGTGCTTTTTTGCAAAAAATTTCTGAGATGCTGCTGAAGTCATTGCCGAGAAAAAATTTGTTTCGTATGCTTATTCCAAAATTTACTTGGAGCCGAATCAACTATTGTTTTTCATTTAAAAAAAGAAAAAATAAGTTTAGGAAAACTCCTAAAAAAAGATCTCAGGGTCAGACAATTGTAATTTTAATTATATAATATTAACATTGGAAAAAATAGTTTGACCTTTCGATTCTGCAGAGAATTGGCTATATATACACACGCACATTCATTTTAAACATTATATATACCGATACTATATCCGCCCCCTTTGCGTAAAAGTACCATTCCATATAGGTAGATTGAGCACGCTCTAAAGCCTCGAAGCACAAAAGCCATTTGTTCTTCTTTTTTCTCTTTTCCTTTTCTCTCTTTCTCTCTTCCTTTCTTTCTTCCTTTTTCTCTCTTAGCCTTCTCTATCTCGCTCTCTTTTCTCGCGAACTTGAACTTCAGCTGCAGCTTGTTTGCTAGTACTTGCCTGCATGGTAGCGCGCATGCGCCGCACATATCGGAATCTCTCGCAGGTATTTCTCAGGCAACATGCTGCGGGCCGCGGGCTTCAATTACTCCCTTTAAAAGTCAAGCTGCAGCATATTGTTATTAAAGCCAGCTTTTTTCAGGATTTTTCGATTCATTTTTTAAGTTTGCGAGCCTGAAATATTCATGCATACGTTGACATTTTTGACTCCGTCGTTGTTTACGTAACAATTATCAACGCGACGTCGTATCCGTCACGCGGAAATGTGAATTAAAAACGAAGCAGAACAAACGGATGCAGTTAATCAAACTTACATTTGCGCAACGTGACTGATTAAAATTTCGAAGTAAAAATCAGCATTTTACACTTTTTTCGTTCTCGAAAAATATGTTCACTTGATGCAAAAAACGAGCTGCTGCGTTGCTGGTGTCGTACCGATGCAGCTGGTTTGGTGCATTCGGGGGAATTTGCTCCAACGATTTCATTAATCATGCGACAAATCACTGTACAACGCGTGTGCGACAAACGGAACTGCACCTGTATAAGCCAGAGGCTTTGCTGATGCTGCAAACGAGCGACAAACAAATTACCACGCGGACACGCGTGTGCGTACGTACACACGCCTTTATAGGTACTCTCAATCCAAAGACTACATTTTTCATTGACTCTCTGTTAGCAATGGTAAAAAAAAGTTGAAAAAAATATAAAAACTTGAGAAAAAATTTGTACCACAGGAGATTTAAGCTTACATATCCTGTTTTTGACTTATAGAATTGTTTTGATTTTGCCATTTGCAGATTTACAGATAAAGATACTTGCCATCTAGGGACGAAGACTAGAATTAATTACCACAAATTTTTATTCATTTTTTTGCAGTTTGTAGATTATATTTGCTTGGCAAAACTTTTACCTTCGCTTTATGTAATTCATTTTTTGATAAGGCCTAAATCTGTATAAGACAAGATTTCAGATAGATTTAGTATATTCTTTCAATACTAAATGAAACTTTGTCTTTTCGTGTTTTTTGATAAATAATATGCACCAACCTGTTTATATGATATTTACCGAGTCCCACAGAGCAACGCCCGAATCGTCCATACGAGGCATACAAGCCGTTTCTAGAGCGAGTATTCAAAGGGTTACAGTCAACTCTCTGGACTCGTTCATTGAATTTCACAATGGCTATGTGGCTCTTGGCTTGTTCTTACGTGTGTATTCGCGTATGTATATACGAACAAGAAGATGGAAATAACAAGCTGCGGGTAGTTCCATGCTCTCTCGGTATATATATACATCTTGCATACACGTTTATAAACACGGCAGAATGTATATATGGACGAGAGTAGCGATAGCAGATTAATGCATTCCCCGGAACGTCCGATGAGCGCGACAGATGCTCTCGAGCTGTGTATGTATGTTGCAGCTCGCGCACTTATAATATAGCGCACGGCAAGTAAGAGCAAAAGAAGAGGCTGCTGTCTTTGAGGGGATAATAATAACGAGGAAGTTCAAGAGTGAGAACGAAGCGACAACAACACCGCAACGACAACGTGTGTAAAAGTTGTCGTCGATACAAATCGACCTGTTCGGACAATTGCGCATTGCAAATGCAAAGCGAGATCGCATTTGAGCAGCTACTCAGTGCGGCAGCACGAGTTTTTCTCAGCATCGACGGCTTGCGCGGACGTATTGCGAAATCTTAAATTTGACAGAGTCAAAACGACTCGAGTACGAGGCTGTTGTTCTTTTGCTTCTCTCGAAGATGCGAGAGTTCGAGGTGTATTATAAGTTGGATTCATAGCGTGACCCGTTATACCGTCTAGATTCTAAGTCGTCTCTCTCTCTCCTTTTTGTCTCAGCAGACAACAGGATCCTCGACATTCAGCCACTTACAGCTCGGACAAAAGAAACGCTTGAACGAGATGCACACAGCTAGACTTTTGACGATTCTCGTCGCTCGCGATGCAGTGGAAAGCTCGAAACGACATCACGGCAGCGGGGTCAGCGGTACTTTGCGGCCTTTATTTACAGCGGCATGCCGTGCCGGAATAGAGCGGCGTACGCGCGATGGAAAGCAGCAACGATTTGTCAAAGCTATCCGCGGACACGGCTGCAGCACTGGAGCACTGAACGCGCGCTTGTATAGTCTGCATCGCACCTTTGTGTCCAGGTAGCTGATTTTCAATTGATGCACAATTGCGCCTACTTCGGATCCCTCGTAATAAGTGTCGACGATTTTTTTCCTTATCCTTTCTTGATGCAAATCGTGCCAATGCGCGCGTGAAAGTATTTGCAAAAACGAGACGCATATATTTTATGAATGTAACTCTTACAGCGGATGATCTTAAGATGATTGCTTGAGCTGAGGCAACGAAACAAATTATCAAATGATTTGTCTTAATAAGAATATTTGCAATTCAAGATTGGAACGATTTACGAGTGAAATCCACCGGTTTAATGTAATGGATGTCAACTGCATTGATGATGACTACTTACATCAGAACACAAATTACTCGACAAGTTTTCTTATTCGAGCTGCCGAAAATTAGAGATCAGTGTAAATGTGCAAACATGATGCTAATATGCAGAAAGTACAGTAAGTAAGTTCTGGAGACATCCCTGATATAAATAATTAACATTTTCTAACTAGTTTTTTGCCAACGAAAAAGTTTTTTAGACATGTAAGGGCCATTAGAACTCGACATATTCTAAAAAAAGTGTGCCGTTTCTTTTCTTCAAAATTTCATAGCTACTTACAAAACTCATTATTCGATCGAAATTTTTTATCAATGAAAAATTATTTGAAAATGGAATAATCATGACAAAGAAGTAAAGGGCCTTGTTTCTATTGAATCGAGAATTTACTTCTCTACCGACTGATACAAAACAAACGAACGCTCAAACGAAGTATAGAGGCACAACTGCGGAGGCACTTGGCGACTGGTCCACTTGAGCCCCGAAATTGGCATCTTCATCCGAAGAACAGCATCAGTAGAAAGAGGGATGAAGCGAGAGAGCGACTGAGAGCGAGAGAGAGCAAAATCAGGCTCGAAACAAGCAACGTTGCTTATATTGCTGCATGATGCGCAAAGTTAGCGTAACTTTGCCGACGCGACGCAATCTCGTCCGTCAGAGAGAAAGTACGCGCAAAACAAAGAGAACAAGACTAGGTCTCGAGCCTAAACGAATTAATCTCTGCGCGCGATGCCAAGTTACGCGCTTCTGCAATTTTCGCACAGCCAGCACTACTACCGACGCCGCTACCGCGCTCGAATAATTTTAATATTAGTTTCGTTGTTTCAAACGCAACACAGCGAGGAGAGCACCGTATACACATAGCATAACGCACACTTTTCCATCCCTTCCTCTTCGCCACCGTCGACGCCGACGTTCTCGTTGCCCTATTCGCACGTCAAAGGTTATAAATTTCACGCGTGAGTGCCTATATCTGCGTTGTAGCAGCGGAAGGATTCGTTAGCACAAAAATTAACATAAATTCAAATTACAGTTTTCACGAACAAATAGAACTGGATAAGTCGCTCTGCAGCCCTAGAAAGATATTTAAACAAAAGATCAATTTTACAACTACGTGATGTTGATAAGCTAACACCAAAATTCAGGAAAAAGCTTACGAAAGCGTTTAGATCGTAGTATTAGTATAGTAACCCAGGTAGAATATTCTCAATTTCTACAAGAGAAGTTCGTAAATGAATCAGACTCAAAATTTTATTATTTATAAGTACAGAAATGTATTTTTTGATTAATATAATGTAGTGTTTCGTCGATCATTTAATTATCTATAGCCGTGAATAATGACGAACTTAAACTTTTAATCGGGAAAAGCAGCAAACATAAAAAGTATTATTAAAACTCACAAACATTTGCACGATACATTTGAAAAATTTCGAATCTAACTCTGAGCCAAAGTCGAGTTTTCGAAATTTTTCACATACTCCATGATCTGTCCATCCTTGTAAAGTCTGCATGCAAAGAGAATTTAGAATCACAAGTCACCGGATCTATCATGCAAGTCTTGCTAGATACAAAGTTACCGCCTACGGCGATGGCAAAGTTAGCCCAGTTTTTCCAGGTTACGGTCGAAGCGCTTCTCGATCATACAGTCTAGATAAGGGGGGTTCTCTTTTTGAGCAAAAGTAAGTTGCCAGTAATATATTAGGATATGGAATTTTTCAAAGTAATTTAAAATTTTCGTCCTAACGTATAAGCAATCAACTGTTTTTTTATTCAATTTAAAAATCAAACAAATGTATGACATGGGTATAGTTTTAACGTCATTGTAATTTTTATTTATCGTATGATTTATTTTAATTGAATTATTTCATCGTCATTGTTATTTACCAGTCAATACTCGTTGGATACAATAGTTGGTTGGCAAAAACATGTACTCAAAATACGTGTGCATAAAAAGGTTTAAAAAAAAGAAAAAAAAAGAAATGCAACCACATAATATGCAGACGCATAAAAAGCACGTATGAAAAAACACATGCGTACACGCAGCGGCGCAGCCCATGCTCATTACATACATACGTATCTTCTTCTGTTTGTAGCTCTCTCGGTAGTACGTCTAGTCTAGCATATTTATCTGCCACTGCATACATTCAGGATGAAAGCCCGAAAATAAAAAGAAAACTCGGCTCGTGCGTTGTGTACATGTATAAATGATAGCAGACGAACGGGGGGGGGGGGGGGGGAGAGAAAGGAGATTCGCTCGTGCAGCGCTGCACTTTCGCTCAGGCAACGCTCAGGTATATTATAAGGACGAGACAATTGCGCAGCTTTACGTAAAAGCACGCGAGATACGTGAGAGTTAGCTTAGACCGAGGGGGTAGATTCGCAATGCAACCTGTTATATATGCAGCGAGGGTTTTTCTACGTATATTCGTCAGATTTCAACGGTAATACGACGAATTGCCGCGACTTTTGTATGTGGACAGAGGGAAATTTAGGGGGTAGAATTTGGCGAAAGTGAACGACAAATACAAATTGTAATAATCAAAGATATTTTCCGTAAATTGATCGTATCAGTTTCAGAAAGGCCACAACTTTGACGTATAGAGTAGAGAAGTAAGAGAGCGAAAAAGCTTAGATGACTAAACGATCCAAAGAAAGATATTCGCAAGGGGCAACTTTTTGCCTGGCTTTTGTCCGTAAAGAAATAAGATTTTTTAAGCGAACCTCAGAGAGATACGTATCAGTATAGCTAAGCCACCTTTTACGCCTTTGAAATTTCAAGCTTCTATTTTTTCCTTCGTTACCCTCCTTTTCCAGGGTGAAAAAGACTTATTTCTGTTTGAAATATAAAATGGTCGAGGCGAGCCAAAGTAAAAAACACCAAACACTCTTTGAGTACAAAGTTTACGTTTTATCTTTACGTCGCAGCTCGATTGTATCGCTATAAACAAAAAATACTCGTCAAACGGGATAATTCACGAGAAAAGCTTGCGAATTTCGCGTTGAACCGCGATATATACAAGATTACCGGAGCTGATCGCCAGCGCCGCTGTTCGAATATAAAAATTCCCTGTCGCATCACATTGTGAATGTGTGTGTGTGCGCGTGTGTGTGTATGTGTGTGTATGTGTGTGGCGGGCGCGCAGGGCACGTTGTTTTTCAAACTGCGAGACAACGATGACAGAAATGAAAAAAAAGCGCAGAAAAAAAAGTAAAAAAGTTATTCGGTGTGGCAGAGAGCAAAACAGCCGAACGACTTGCATAACGTATGCGCACAGGCGGGTGTATTTACGTCGAGTCTCTATGCCTTCTAGATACGCGCGCATGGGTATGAGAAAATGAAACGAGGCATCGCATACTCACATGCGCACACGTCCATACATACATATACACGAATTATGTATTTGCCAGTCGACGCGACTTAAGTACATATAGTACATACATACATATACGACTACGCGTCACTCGTGCATATACACGCCTTGTAGGTAGTTACGGCTCACGTAGTCTTTGGATTCGCTGACTGCCACTTGTTTGTCATGGCACTTTGCTACTACCTACTACTGCTGCTGCGCTGCGCTGCATGCACACTTGTGTTTGTGTGTGTGTGTACTTGCCTGCCAAGCCGCTTCCCTTTCTTCGGGCTTTTTTTGCACCTCTTCTTCCTTCTCGTTCCCTCTTATTTCTTACGTGCGTGTACTCTGTGACATTCATGCATATCTCGCGCCCAAACGTAATCTAGGCGTCTCTCTCGTACGAGTCCTTTTACTTTTTAATGTGTTTTAAGCTGCAAAATAACTGGCTTATTTTGAATAATTTGTCGACAAATCTTATTCATATCGGATGAGTTCACGTTAACTTGAGCTTTTTCGTCTCTTTCCGAAATAACCGTGGTGTGGTTTTTCATCTATTTCTTGATCTTCCCATGAGCAGTGTATTCATTCTTAATAATTTTATACTTGCTTAGTGGTTCTGTAAATGTTCTTTATAATTTTACATGCATTAAGGGATTTTGTCGTGGACATTATATATATTAATAATTTCTATATCAGTTTTTCTTGTATGCTGAAATAAGTTTTTTCGATACCTTGCAAAATTTCGAAAACAGTCGATCATATTCTTATCTGATTTTACGGACTTGTAAAGAGGTGTGCAGCTACGAGCTTATTAGAATGCTACTTCGCCATGTTATTTCATGTTTTCGCTGTGTAAAGAACGCAAATTTGGAGTTGTAAGAGCAAAGGATGATCTCTCAGCAGCAGAGATTTATGATTTCACATGAAAGGCGCAGTTATCGCCTCGACATCGGTGTTTAATTACCAACTCGAAAGAAGTAAACAAACTTGCGGAAAGATGGCAATCGGTGGCTGGCGTCTAAGAGCTGCAACGTTCTCTCGAAATCGTGGCAACGCGCGACTCAACTCTCGCGCCATTACGACGAAGGGCAGCCATGTAGGCAGTGCAAGCGCAGTTTGCTGCAACACAGCAGCAGCAAAGCGAGAGCTATTTTTCTCCCGACACGCGAATATATCTGGCACACGATCGGGCATGCATTTCAGCGAGATAATCAAAAAGAAACCGGCTCATCATATGCACACGGAAAAAAAGAAGAAGAAGCGAAGCGAGAATTCAAGGCTAAGCTGTGTGTTAGATGGATGCTGAGTTGCTCGAGCTCCAAAAAGAGCTATCTCCGCAGTTACGGGGCGAGCTTCAGTGTCGCTGCTGCTGCACGCGATTCAAATCTTGGTGTACGTCCATCGTCGTGGCTGCCTCGTTAACGTTAATAAGAGCAGCGAAAGTAACGCGCGCGTCGCGAGAGGAGAGGCAGTGGCAGTGGCAATGGCAGCAGTAAAAGCTAGTATATATATACGCGCGCAGTGCGGTAGTCTATATAGGAGCTCGAGTTTGTACCCTCTAAGACACTCGGCAGCTTGCGGCTCCGGCACTTTATACATAGTACATCTCTCGGTGCGAGCGAGCGAGCGAAAGGGGGAACGGTGCATAGCGACGCGTCGACGACGCCGGCGACGATGACTACCGAGACGTATGTACGTACGAGAGAGCGAGCGATGAATCTCGTCGTTTAATAAACGCACACCATTCGTTTGATGTTCGCTTGGCGCTGAAGAGAGCAGCAGCTCCGAAGCTCGAGCTTGGCTTTTGATTTTTACCGTATAGTACGGCGCGCGCGCTGCTCTCGACGCGACGCGTGCACGCAACTCGGCCGCGCGCACTGTGCGCGCTTCACGGTAATTAATGACCAGGGGGGAAATGGATATACACGGCGCACGTACAAATACGCGAGAGAACTGCGACAAACTCGTGCCTTTTTTTATGCTCTCGGTCTGGGCTTCAATTTTGCCCGCTGCAGCATACAGCACCCATTAAAGCGTAATAATTTTAGAGCTCCTATGTATACACATTAAGATCGAACGATCGTAAGAGCCGATATTAAAATAGCTTCCACCGTACTTTAGATCCAAAGTAGATGTTTACGATTTTCTACTCGCAATAGAGATCCTTCAAAAGTTCTTAATTCTAATCCTTTGAACGATATTATTAAACCTATTGGAATAAAAATTTTCTCCGAAAATATTTTATCACGCTAAATAAATACCTTCATTATGCGATCAGCTCCGATCCAGCTTTTAAGAGCTGTGCACGATTAAAAAAATTGGAAAATCAAAAAATCTGTTCAAGTTTCGTATGAAGCACGTTAGGGCATTTAATATATAATACATAGGATGCGCGAGAGGAGCGCACGAAATCATTAGCGGAGTAAATAGCGCGTTAAAAATCATAGACTATATCGAGAGATATTCCGGAGACTATAAATCATCGACTAATAAATAGCCACGTGAGTCTTGGCTGCTCTCTGCCTGCGCGAGTCTGGACGGGCTGCGCAGCCTTTTCTAAATGCGCATCCTCGTTCTCGCGACCTTTGTCGGTACGTACACAACGCCGCCGTCGCCGCTGCTCGTGCAAAATCCGATACAACCTAATTAGCTATCGTGTCAGGCGGAGGCAGTCTATTATTTTACGCTCGCGATGCTATTACACTTGCACACGAAACAGCGAGAGAGCGAGGAAGAAAGACAGAGTAAGGGAGAGCGCGTAAAGCCAATGCAATTATGTATCCATAAACTCAACATGCGAAGTTTGATGCGGCTTGACGTCGCAACAGTTGATGAAGGAGCTTTGTTGGTTTTACTTTCACGGCATAGCGTCGGAGAGACTAGTGTTGATGATAGTCAACTAATGTTAAATGAACTGAAACAGCTCCAACAACAATCTTAGTACAATCTAAATTATTATTGTTAATTCCAACTTAACTGATGAATAATCCTGGAATTGTGAGTTTTTTCATTCATGAAATATACTAAATCCAGTTCAATAATACTTATTTATGAGATATTTCCAAACATTATTACCGAATATTTTAACCTACAAGCAGTCAATTAAAGTAAACACTGATTCTACTTTTAAACCTTTTGAATTTAACATTCTGTAAAAGCAATTGGAATATTGGATGATCAGCAATAGATCTTAGAGATTATTATTTTGACTTTACTATTCGATTATTAAGAATTCGGACAACGCCATCTAGATTCGCCAAAATATTCAATAGATACTTCTCAAGTTTAACAAAAATTATTACTTGAACACTGGATCAGATATCTTCTTTAAGCTTTAGTTTATTGTCTTATTATTTCTAGGGAAGGAGAAGAAGCAAACAATTATTTAAGATTTCTGCACTCCATAATTTAGCAATTAAATAACAGATACGCTCGAGAAAGACAGCAGCAAAGCAAGTCATCAACAAGGGAGCAACACAACCCTTCCTAATTGTTCAAAATATTTATCGCTGCAACTATAAACAAAAATATTATAATGGTTTTCAAGAAACACAGCTGACATCAATTGTATTTGAAAGACCCGAGACTAATAGTAGTTAATTATTGCGTATGAGTGAGATTGATCGCACGCACGGAAGGAGTAATAATACAGGTCAGAAAAAAATCTCGCTATAACGAGCAACCTCGTTTTCGTTGTACATTATAATATACGTCGGTCGTTGGTGTTTTCGCCAGGTGCTGCGACTGGCCCGAAAACAGCAGCAGCGGCGTCAGGTGCTTTGCGCGCTGTTGTTTATCCATTTTATCACTGGGTCAAAATCAGGACCTATGACGCGAATTTCCCGCGCGATCGCTGTAAGCAGCGCTTAGCGGCTGGCTCTGCGATACAATTGCTAGCTTCTTTCTTTACGCCGATGTCTTGATGGCTGATGAAGTAAAACGAGCTCAACGTGTGCAGTGTATTTTTTTATTTAATTCCATCTGTTGTTAATTGAAAGACATTGCATTGACCCATGTAATCAGCTAAAGGACACCTCCGATCTCTTCTCGTTCAGACTTTACGCTCAGAATCTATTTTTCACTTATTGGATATCGACGACTTTAGGTTATGCGATATTTTTTTTTTAAATTTGGATTCATTTTTTCATAAATTCATGGAGTCAACTTTCACGTAGTTTTTGTATTTAAATATTGGCAACACCGTCATAAAAAGTAAACTAAAAACTCACTTATGAGCATAGGAAATAAATTATAAGTGAGTATCGATTTAAAGGAAAGGGAGAAAAAAGTGAAAAAAAGAGGAAAAGAGAAAGAGATAGAAAGGTCTGTGATTCAGCACCAACTATAATTAAATTCTTCGTTTTTCGACTAGGATGGATTTTACATCGAGCCCGCTGGTGGCGGCCAAGGTTCGACGTTCGATTTACTTCTCTCTCTTTCTCTCGCGCGCAAGAGAGCTAATTTATTATCTCTCTCGGCTTTTATACGGTGAACCATAAGACCCGGTGTGCCTTTTTTCATTCGCACGCGCGAGCGCATGCGGTAAGCTTCAGAAGGTAATTTTTTGCCTGACACTGGATTAAAGTAATGGAGAAAGAGACCGAAAAATAAAGCACTTTTTTACTCGCGGCATCCATCGGCGCAAGTTTAAATCGAATCGATGGACACGACGCTATATTTTATTCCAACTTCAATCCTTTTTCAACTTCATTTGCTCTCTTCCGACTAATTTGAGCATGTGTTTCGTTTTTTCAAGTTTTGTCAAGAAAAAACAATGTTACACTTCACTTTGTTATTTAGAGTATTTTTGCTACGTAAATCACAGCTCACGCTATACGTAATTATGATAATTAAAGCGTCATCTGCAAAATTACAAAAAAATGTTCACACTGCGAGGCAATGTTTATCCAGCCAACACCAATAATGAATATATACCGACAGCGCCGTATTTCTTGAGTACACATGCTGCAGCTACGCATTATGTTTTATATACGTTGAATCATAAAGTTCTGCTAGCTGTACTCGTATAACACAGCGTATGCGATATATAGACGCGATGAACAGCTGCGGCGCGTAAGCTCACTTACACGGGTATTAGCGCACCTTAATGGCGCTGAATTGGGCCTTATATATCTTCTTCTCTTTTTATTCCATCCCGGATACACGCATCGCACGTAGGTATATATATCGTGTGGCGTATGCTCGGTTAACTTTTTTTTCATTTTTTTTGCTCTTAAGGACTATAGTGAAATTGCCTCGTTTTCGCTCTTCTATACAACTACTGTTTTAGAGCCAAGTTCCGGGCTTGGTGCATGTTAGTTTCTCGGCCTCGTAAACACCTAATATATCTCGGGATAACGAGGATGGCTTCATATACATGTAAATGCCACACGTTTTCGCCTCGAGGATGCTTATCCTCGTGACGTTTATAGTCATAAATTAAATGACTTTTTAGGCTGATTAGAACTTTTTCAAAAGAAAGCGATGAGTAATTGGCTTGTCAAAATCAAGTAAATAAATTAATTTTAGATTATAATGCAAAAAACAAAGTTTTGTAACCATATGTTTGGGTCGCAATAATTAAGAAAAATTGATAAACACTACACTCGATTCATGTCCATCATTAACGAATTTTTTTTATTCCATACTAAAAAGCATAATGGAAGCTTTGTTGCTTTTGAATTAGGGTACACGATTGAGTATTCGTGTGCGTTGGACGTAACCGATTGATTTTGCGCTTGTCATTGACCGAGCGCACACGAGCGGCTCATATATCGTGTGTGTACTCGCACAAGCTAAGACACCAATTTACCTTCAACTGAGATTGAGATAGCCTAATTACAGAGAATGTGCTTATGTAGCTTCGATGTGATCTTGAGAAAATCTTTATGGCGATCGAATAGCCGATTATACAGTTGAAGGAGAGACGACAATTTAGTTTATTATAAAATATTTCAAGTAATACCAGGTTTGGCATGTTCCGAATGTACAATTCTACAAATGATCCTTGGAATCGTGCTGGAGAATCGTGATGAGGTCTGTAAAATTAGAACAACTCACGCCAACGACAAAAATGCATATGCAAAATTAAAATTAGAGATAGGAAAATTAAGCATACAGCTCAATTAAGCATACAACTGCATGGATTGGGGCGAGATTCTGCGGCGGACAACATCATTATTTCTAAGAAGTAGCTCTGCTCTGCTACTCGATGGTAGAAACAATGAGCATAGGTGACTGCTATACATAATGCAGGATTGGCAAGCAGCAGCCACGTATATAGGGTATGTATAGCAGGAAGATCACAGCGAGGCAAACGCCACGCTGTTTCGCGCGCATATAAGAAGAAAATAAGATCTCTCGTATAGCAGCGCGAAAGGAGATATATACGAAAATCTCGTTGTATTATTTTCTAACAGGGTCTATGTATGTGAAGGTATTGTATAGCCGATATCTTCATGGATTGGCACAGCACGCATTTCACGCGATGCATATTATATATCTGTGTATGTACATAGGGACGCGCGTATACAAGTGCGAGGAAAAGAAAAATACAATTCGTGACCGATGGCAAGTTTTAACAATAGAAAGAAACTTCTTGCGATCGGTATACTACATACCGCAAAGCTTCTTTGTACGACCTTTGCCATGCCGTGCCTGGACAGCGATGAGCTTCGCTATATTGATATTATTATAATAAACTCCACAGGCGAGTTGCATGTACTGTTACATGCAATACAGGGTCATACCTTCTTCTCGAACGCGACCTCTTACACTGAATATTTTGTTATTACTCTGTGAGACCCATTTCCTATGCAAGAGAAGACAAGTCCGGAGAAAAGATGTGGAGTGAGATTGAGAATTTAATGAAGCTCGATAATCTTTTTTTTCTTCAAAGTTCTGAGTACCGTTTAATGTTGTCTATTGTACCGATAGCGTATCAAACATTGTACATTTGCACCAATGGTCAAATGCCTTTTATCATTCGTCATGAATCCTATAAAAATGCATACTCATTCTCACGTTCCATCTATCCTGCTCCTTTGGCGCTATAATACCTACCATCATGAGTTCCGGTAAGAGTCATAAATGTAGGTATACGTAAAAAAGGAGTTTAATCTTGAAATCTCGATTAACGCTCGATATTCAAGCGATCACCATTTTTTAATACATTAAGGTGGGTACGGACGTTATTAGACGCTACTAGAGATACACTAAATATTTTCGAAATATTTACGTTGATGCTTATGAAAATATCGAGTTCAGAAAATGTTTACTAGTACCATTCAAAAATAGTGGCATCAGCAAATGCGACGGCTGCGCAGCTATTGCGTACACGGTCGTAATATGCCTTATATTCTCGGCGCGCAAAATAGAGACAAAAGCCTGGGCTGCTCGTGCGCCCAAGCGAGCGAGCGAGCAAGCAAGAGCAAGAGAGCAGCAAGAGAGAACGAAAAATAAGATTCACGACGAAGATAATACTTTCTCGCCCGAAGCTGCAACAGTAACCTCCACGTCGATGATTTACTGTCCACCTCGTTGCTGTTATTTTTTTTTCTATATGTACCAGCAACATCCAAGCGCATAGAGCGCATATGAGAGATCGTGCATGGTAGATAAATGAGTGCGTGCCTCTGTGTGTGATTTTGAGTGTGTGCAGGCTATCGATGATGTCACATTTTTCGGTGAATAGTTCATGGAAAGGGCTAAAAATGCAATTTTCTGTGGTATGTGAAACACCATCCTCTTTTATTAATATTAAACAATTCTTCATAATGATTTTCCTTACAAAAAATTTATGGGTATAATAAGAAAAAAAGGTACCCAAATTCGTGTGAAACTTAAAATTGTCATTTTACTCGCAGTATTCTATATCTCAATCGAATTTTTGTAAAGTCCAAAATATATTTTGTAATATCTAAGATAATATATCCTTACTTGCGATTTCAATGACAGATAAAGGATGAAATGGATGATTCTTACCTGTAACAAAAAAAAGTCTGTTAAATTTGGCATTTATAATCATGCCATTATTTGGCATTATACATGTCATAAAAATTTTATTATCGGTATATGTGTAATGGCAACACGTTTAAAACACAGGTGAGTTTGTAAAGTTACATGCTGTACAAGTTACCTTTTATCTACCCAACTTAAAAAGTACAATTAATGATTCCGTATCGTAATCGTATTGAATTAGCCCTTTTTTATCAGAAAAAAGTTCCCTCCATTATACATTAGAAAAAGTAAGTCCGATGACTTTACTTTTTCTTTCGATTGCTCTGGTAGAAATGCTTAATATAAATAATAACCTAATGACTAATAAATTCTCATTTCCACCGCTAGATGGCGAGTATCGCTTTATCCATAAATCTGCAAGGGGAAAAGTCAAAATAATTGTATATAAGTCAAAACACGGTTTTGACAGAGTCGAGTCAGCTAACAAGCTCACGAGATTGCGCTTCCGGCGATTTGTAATTCCGACTATTTGCAAAAACATCTCGAAACTGTCGAACGTGAGCGCGAGTGTATAAATAATATGAATACGCACATTTGCAGAAAGAGAAAGAGAGAAAAGGAGAATTTGCAGAGTCCCTAGAGCGCGAAATGACTCCTGGACTCTCTGGCCGCGTGCTGCCGTATCATGTGTGCGCCCTGCACACTCGGAGAGTAAGACGATGCGACATTAACTCGTATCCGGCTGCAGAGCGCGCGATATCCAATACGCGTATGATGCAGTCTCGCGGTGGCGGCGGCGAGAGAGTTACAGTAATTTACACCGTGTGCCTTAATCGTGCGTCTCGAACCCATATAATGCGCGCGAAATCCCTGATTTATGTGCCGCGTGCAAGAGCGCGCGGGCTTTTAAGATAGCGTGCCAGATAGCCATCGAATATTCGAGCGTGAAGGAGAAAAAGATGAGGGAAAAAATGAATTTTGCTGCTTCTGTAGCTGCTACTGCTGATGCTGATGCAAAAAGAGGAGACAAAAACCTGTGGCATCCTTTCCCAAAGCCTATGAAGGACGCGTTGCTGCTGGAAAAAGCTCTGCAAATTAATGCAGCCCTAGACTTTTTTAAAAATATTCAAATTTTTTAAGGTAAAAATAACGTGTATTTCAACATTTAGTTTTTCAATAAGCTTTTATTATAAGCTCTATAGGCCTCTAAATATTTAGTCATTATCTTCGCGTAATAATAAAACTAATTCAATTTTAATTCAAATAAATAATCTACCTTGAATTTTTAATTTGAATATTACATTTATGTGAATATTAAAATTCTATAAGACAGCAAAAGTATAGAATGAATAAATTAAAGAAAAAAAAGTTCACTGTGTTTATAATCCTGCGTGACGTATCGCGGCAGCTTATCAATCGACTTTACATCCTCCGTATCGAACTTGCACTGGACATTAGTACGCGCAAGCCACTCGCTGTATATAATATATACGCGTCTTTCAGTGAAATAAAAGAATAATACGCGCCACATAATATACGTAAGGCCCGGGCAGGGTACAATCCCATTGTGCAATCAGCAGCGCTGGAGCGCGTGGGCGCAGCAGTACCTTATACACAGGTATAGAATATGTAGTCGCACGTAGGCGGCGGTGGCGGTGTGCGGCTTACCTCTCTCGCACGCTATACAGCTCGTGTGTCCGCGCGCGTCTGCATGTATATAAGCTATACACACTCGAGACGCCCCCTTTTATCGCATTAGCTGCCACTCACTCGTGTGACTGCTTCTCCTTTTTTGTCTTCAATCAGAGGCTTGGCCCTCTACGCTGTACTTGCCTCTGCGTACTGCTGCAGCTGATTGGGGATCGTTATCTACCGTAGAACCCAAGAGCGCCAAGATTTTGCTTTGTTCCGGCTCTCGGCACTTTAATAGACCCGATGAGACTGATCTTTAAAGTCGCGCGTGTGCATGACTGATCGATCGATCGATTTTTATGCATCTTGCGAAGCTTATGGTCAATTTAACGCGTGCCTACTTATTTCGACGAATAATGTTTTTTTCTTCACATTTTTGGAGAGTTTTCTCTTAATGTTGTCGTTTGAATTGTCTAAATCCAGATTGAAAAATTATTAATATAAATAGTCTATATTAACAGAGAACTGAAGAGTAAATGCGAGAAAGACTTCAATATCATAAGATAAAAATGTTACTTATGTATATCGATATTTGCGTGTTCAGCCGTCGTGCGGACTATAGCTTACACATGGGGCTTCGACTGCGGCTTTAGGGGCTACAACCTGAAGGTATCATAAGTAAGCTCACTATATGCGCGAGACATATTAAGAGGATCATATCATTCGTCAAAGACACCCTACTTATACAAATAAACCCTATTTTCTTCGCCTTATTAGTGTCTACCTTACTTCGTTAGTAAAATTAGGAAATAAGATATGGTTAAGGGGACATTTTCATTTCTACATGAAGTGAAGTGTTTCAGCTATTTCATATGTGCTATGTTTGAACGTTTTTTTATTTTATGCAAAGAAAAGTTACATTTTGTTGAAATAAAATTGTATTAGTTTAAATATAGACGTCTAAACGTTTGATTATTGTCTCAGTTTTCAGAAAACCTATCGTTTTCTTATTGAAAAAATGTAGTCAAAATATTCATGCGTTAGATTTTTTATGTGAAAAATGTAATTAATAAAATCAACTAACCTTGATAGAAAACGATCGCTACGATATTTTAATCATCAAAAAATGGACAAGGCGTAAACATTCAAAAAGATGAGAAATATTTGATGAATTTTGTAATTCATAGCTATTAAGAGTTCTCAACGTTTTTGAAAAAATATTACTTTCGAAGAATTTCCAAAGTTCTTCGTCTCTCGCCAACTCTTTACTCCTTATGTATTCAAGTACTGTTCTACTGTGTATCAGTTGGAGAAAGCCAATTTTGACTTTTTGCCATTAGTTCAAATCCACAACAATTTTTGGAAGGCTGAACAAGCTCCTATAATTTTAAAAGCCACCGTAAAATCTAATCGATTTTGACCTATCTTCGCAAAAGAACTCTTAGCAAAACTAGTATCTTCTTCATTTTTTTGCGTACATACGGTGAATGGGCGTCTGAGTAAGTATACCGAGATTCTCGCAATATAATGTATACATACACTGGAGGGTGCTTACATCCGCGAGATAAATTTAACGTATTCTTGTTTTTATGCGAGTGCGCATTGCACAATTACTTGGGCGTTTAAGATACCGCGGGGCGAAAATAATGAATCTGCGCGCAACTTGTACAGATGCAGCAGGTGCTGGCAACAACGGCACATACACAGCCAAGGAAGAAAGAGAACGAGTGGGATGAATGGAAAGCTTCGAGCAATATTAAGCAGCGATATATGCTTATTCGCAACAATGAGCTTGCCTTACTTTTCTCGTCTTTTGCTTTTCTGCCCAGCAGCCAGCTTCAACCACCCACGAATTGTATTACTGATCGCGCACTTTGTAACATTCGCTTATGCATGAAGTTTTATTTGTCTTTTTCTGGCCTTTCTTCGGCATTAAACGATCACTATCTGGCCAAGTTTTAACGGAAGCAAATTTCGGGCCCCAGCTGTGACTTTTCCTTTGTGAATAGAGCCAACAGAAAGTTGAATTATTCGATTGAATTTTATGATGAGCTTTCACAACACAAAAATTCGTTTTTGGTCGCCAAAGAAGAGAAAATTTTTTCAATAAATAAAAGATTAAATTTTATATGTTAATCATAAAGATAAAAAATTATTACATCTAAGATAAAGATATCGCGAATCTGTTTATTATTTTTTCAAAAGTAATACCTTATGAAAAATATAAGGATGGAACCATCTACACACTTCAATTTGCATGGGTAAATTTAAAAATATTTCCTACGCCTTTTACATGCTTTGCTACAGGTAATTTTGAATGAAAATTGCATATGTCACGCCGGGTAATTAGATAGGCAAGGGCGTATCGGTACAACAACCTTCATCCCTTCTTCCCCTGATGTAATTATATACAGATAAAAAAACCAGCCGATCTCTCTCGCGCGCGACTCATTCGCTCTAAATGTATATACGTTAAAGGGACTCGGCTAAATGCAAGTCAGCGAAATGGCACGCGTGGATTAATGAAGCGCCGAATAATAATAACGATGACCATCTAACGAACGATTTTCGCAATATGCGTCGAAGCCAACCCTTTCCGTCGAGTCACGCAACTTTTCTCATCAGGCTGCATCAAAGAATCTTCTATATACAAATGCTTCTTTTTCGTTTTACCTTTAAATGTACCTTCTATTGTTCAATTATTGCTTGTGGTGATCAATAATAAAGATCACGTGGGAGATAATTAATATCCCACTGAATCCGCAAGTGCACTCGTTATAATGGAAAATAATAATTATCCAGAATACTTAGTTATATCGCTCAAATATGACCAATGTAATCATCGACTGTTCAAATGTATCAATAAAAAATTATCAAAAATATTTAATTAGAAATGAACGTTACGGTTTTTATTTACTTGGTTCTCGCTGAACCTTTATTCACCTTGCATAGCAAGACATTCTTACATGTGCGTGTTTATTTGCCTCTTTCATGATATAATGATGCCAAAGAAGTAAATACTTGAATTGTGCTGAAAATCATTCGTCATTGGTCATAATGAAATACTGAATTATTTATACAAGCCAATCAGTTCGACTTTTCTGTACAAGTAGATACTCTGCATCAGTATCCAAACTCTTATAGTGACAATCAATCGAGTTTAAATGTATGTGTTAATACTTTTCTCAACTTGTCATGAAAAGCTACGCTGGACTTTACATGGAACTGTATCAGTAATCGCTATACAGGTTGTACTTATAGTACGTGACTGCCTCTGTAAACTTTTGCTACAGCTTTGGATGACAGGTGACAGTTTTGATTCATGAAAAATGATGTGTCATTAAAATTGAAATTGACAAACTAATAAGTAAACTGATGTGTTCGCAAATCCTTACAGTTACTAAATTATTATTATCATTTATAAGCTGTTTCCGTAATACAAGCTTTTTTCAGACACAACGATAAAATTACTTAAAATTATGTATCATCCGCATTTTTGGCGTTTATTATAAAAAGGTGCGATTCTGCGTATGCGGTTAGAAAAATTCTGAATAACGAATTATAACCCTAAAATCGCACTTTTTTATAAGCGTTTGTAATTGATGAAAGATGATTTTATTGGATTGATCTTCGAGATTGCATTTTATGAAAAGAAGCAAGTGATTGTGAATATTTGAGTACTTCAAATATAAGAACATATACTTGAGTGTGAAGATAATTGATTTGAGTCAAATAATAGCAAAAAAAATTAATCCTAATTTTGAAAAAGAAACAATGACGGATACACGATAGTGCAATTACATTCTGTTTTTGTCGATGTCGAAAATTGACAATTTGGTTGCCATTATACTTTCATTGAATATAAGTACTCGAACACGTTTCAAGAGCAGCTATTTGACAAATTTCAATTCAGTAATTTGTTTGAGACAAACATCAAAAGAATTGAAGTGCATAAAATCCACAAACGATTAGATGATTATCAGCTTTCTTCAAGTGCTCAATGCATAAGAGCAAACTGATAAGCTTTAAAATCATTAATAACACAAGTAATAGTTATCTTGGCAATATTAAGAGATGGCAAATGTAAATATATATTTATAAATGATGAAAATAAACACACTAAAGAAGTGCGAAGCGGCATTTCCGTTGGTCCATAGTCTTAGATCACAATGCAATAGTCAAGCTAAGAAAGTAGGTATTATATATTTTCAAGAATCAAAAGGCATAGATCATTGTTTTCGCTTTATTATCATCCTCCTTTTCTCATATGAAAACTGCAGTAACGAATAGGTATAATATACAGCATGCGACTAATGTGCGCATAAGCGCCGAGCTCGACTGCAGTGCAGCAAACTCGCACGCACATACGTGCCCTCCCGCGCGCGTATTATGTGTATATCTTTTATAGTTCCCAACAAACGCTTTATACGATTTCTCGAGAAATACACCGAGGATAATTCACGCACGCGCTTAGACGCATACTGCTGTTGCTGCTGCTGCCAGGCTTTTATATGCAGCCACGTGCACAAGCCCCGTATGCACGCACACACCATAATACACATCGTATACATATAGCGCAGGGTTAGCGCTAGCGGTGAATTATACGCGTCGCGCATGAAGTACACGAGTCGCATAGCGCACGGACCGTGATAAAAGACCGTGGCATTGGTCTAGCTACCATACAGTCAGACAGCCCACGAACGCGAGTTCGCATTGTTCATGCGTCTCCCCCGGGTGCAAGCTTCGCACTGAAATTCTTCAATTTTTAAATTTAATGAAATTCAATTTGACGAATCGAAGAGTGCGAAACTCGTACGAATTTATAAAATGCATCTCAATGTGAAATGAGTTGCTCGGTTTCTTGAGTAGCAAACTTGCGATTAGCTCGAGCAATAATTGGTAAGCACAATGACAAAACAGCTCCACGCTCCAGTTGACTAGACACGCGGCCACTCAGCTATTGCTCGGCGAGAGCAGCTGCGGTCGATCAAGGACAAATACATTGTGCTGAGAGATAAAAAAAATCATTTCGCGTATTATTATATCCATCGAACGCAGAAGTGCATATTCTCATTTTCTATTTGCGCGGATCTCTAATTCGAATTACACTCGCTGAGCGCTCAATCGATAAGCTATCAACCGGCTCGACAGTCGAATGATTTTCATATTTCTCCTTTTCTTTGCCTTCGTCGAGCCCTGTAAGCTGTATAGGTTGATTTAGCATGTACTTTCAACGATAAACTTATTCAGGTTACATAATCATCCTGAAAATGTCCGTGAAATAAAAATGATATAAGTTGCATAATATAAGGGCTAAATCCTATCTCTTTTCCTTCAAAAATTTTTCCGGACATGAACTCGCAATGACACAAAATGAACATACATTTAATTAATGTTCTTGTACATAACATTTTCATAAAAAATTAATTTATCACTTACGGTTTTTTTACATATAATGCATGAAAAATGCTCGAAAATGTAAACACATACATTAATTTTAAAGCTAAAATTAACAAAAAAAGACTTAAATCTACTCAAATTTAAACATTTTGATTGAAACAGATAAAAAATTACATGAAAATGTAATCCAGCTATTTCGTTGCATGAAAATGTACAATTTAATTTATTAAAACCAGCATCCACCACCAGATGGCGAGTACCTTTATCAGTAAATCTGAAAGTAAAAGAAAGGTTTTGAGAAATTTTAAGTTCGGGTTTTTATAGTACTTAACTAGAACAGTATGTTTATAAAACCTGAGAATTTTTTAAGAAGCATGAATGTTTCAATTCAAAACTCAATTCAAAACTCAATTCAAAATTCAATTCAAAAATTTTTTATTGATGTAAATGTGACGAAGTTAGATTTATTTCTAAATACGAGCATTAACGATAATATCATTAAATTCATATTAACAAATTTAATTGAAATTGACGTTCCACATTTCAAATGTAGAAAATTGAAAATAAATAAATACAAAAAAATTAGAATCAATGTCGAGAAAGTTTTTATTTTTCCCGTGTATGAATCTTTTTTTATGTAAAATAAGTAAAATGAATATTATTTGATTTAAATTTCAAAAATGTTGTATCGAACTAAATGCGATGATTCATGAAACAATCTTTAAATTTTATTTAAATCACGTTTATTTCAATGCTTTTTACATGGAATTGAGTTCATCTACTCGGAGGAAAGAAAATTCTTTCACATCTACGTTTATTTTAATATAAATATTTTTAACAATGATATATATTATTATATTATTTCTTGTATTTGCTGTTACTGCACACTTTATACTACGAAGACGAATCGCGCCGATGTACAAGAACCAATGTAGATCAATCACGAGATGGCAAGGTGCGAGCGTCTGTTCGTAAAGAAGCATGCATATAATTCGTCGAAGCGTCGAACGCACGCGCGAGAATACACGCCGCCCTGCAGTTGGTACAAGCTTATGGCGGAGCATGGTTATCGGTATGTCGAGTCACGCTATTGTTTCATATTCTGAAAGTACGCGTATGCATATACGTAATACGCACGGATCAAGTTTTGCGCGGGATATCAAGACCGGAGGGCTACTCGTCCAAGTCGAACTAAAAAATTACAATACGTCCACGACGATCGGGCGCGAAACTGCGATGTAACGATGCGTCCATTGATATATTAAACGCGCGTACGCGAGCGACATTATATGCTCCCGCAACGTAGGACCGACCGATGATGCGGAATATTCATGAGCATATGCCACACCGATCAGAACCAAAAGGACTGTCGACGTACACGCTCGATTCTTCGATTGTATAAATATCGCTCTGTCACACGTTAAAAATCATTCGACTCTCGCGACGTGTGGCAATGTACTATGTAGACGGCCGATCTGAATCGGATGCGATGAGAAATTGCTTTTAAATGCGCTAACGCGTGACTTTCGCGGAGCTGGTGAACAATGACTTGCGAATGGATTATTCGTCGACCGGCGTAAAAATCCAACAAAATTGACACTGCGCGCGGCCTCCGCAGACAAGCGAATAAGATCATGCGCGAAAGTTTTCTCGCTATCTGCTCTCGCAGACAGCGCACTGCACTGACAGCAGCAGCAGCAGCTATTGAGAATATATGAGCACGTAAGGGTCGCAATTCTCAGAAGTATAGGCGCGCACAGTGCGGAGTACAGCACTAGGTAGTGTACGGCACAAACACTTGGATTCATAGGAGTGAGGCGCGGATAATACGAAACGCTTTCCACGGTGCACCGAGGTCTCCTCGTAGCTCCTAGCGAATACAAGCTCGACGCTGGATTATATACGGGCTTGCGAAGCGTTGATCAACGCGTGACACAAGAACAGTCGTATAAATAGACGTTTGTGTGTCTGTGTCTCGCGCCACTGTTGCTGCTACACGAAAGAACATCGGCTACAACGACAAAAACAAAAAAAGGAAAAAAGAGAAAACCACGCGTATAAATGCTTGCGTTGGCGCATGCACTTTTAGTTAGCGAATGGGCGGATTTTCCACTCAATTAATGCTCAGTTTTGTCTCACGTCAGGATGGCACATTTGTTACTAGTTTGCGGTACGGCAACTGATTTCGCTAACGAATCTCGGTATAAACATTATTAGCTCGAGTCGCTAACGAGTTGACTTCGAAATAACATTGGATATTATTTCAATAGCTTCTCAATGTAATATTGTGCTGTACAGCTCCCGTTGGAAATATAAACGCTATATTCTAATTATTACCAATAGCGGCGACTCGAAAAAAATCGAGGTCAAATTTATGAAACGTTGCAAGTATCTAACTAGCTTGCAATTTTCTTTGCGATTTCTAAAATGAGCAATAAATACAACGTATGGAATATGCATATTTGTTAAAAAAAAAAAAAAAAAGAAAAAACTGCCAAGCAATCAGTGTAATGAACTCTCGTCGAAAATTGTAACGAGCAACTCATGTCAAACAAAAAGATCGCTCGTCCATCAAACGCGATGTTGGATTTTGTTTTCATCAGCGTGTGGGGCTCATCGTCGCGCGCACATGCAAAACTTTTCCGGGTGTGCGTGCAGTCTAAACAATACATCAACGCGAGCGTTCGAGATAACGAGCAACTTCCGTTTCTGCAATTCGGAAAACGCTGAGCTTCCCAATATGTGTGCATCGTGTATGTACCGAGCGTACCAACGTGCGCGCAGGGGCCATCGTAGAACATACATGGAAAGACCTCAAATGGAGCACAAAGTCGTGCAGGTTCGCTCGACTTTTATGCAACTGTCGTTAGTCAAAGAGCACATACTAAACAGCAGTTTAACAGCTTTGCCTTGCTATGTACGCGAAAGAAGGCGCGCGAACGACTGCTGCGTACGAAACCAGCTTATCTTTATAAAAATTTAATTATCTATACACTACCCGTCGTACACATCGATGATGTAGAGACAGAGAGACAGATACATGCGAGAAAAAGAGATAGAGAGAGCGAGAGAGAAAGAGAAAGAGAGGTGTGTGCGTGCGAGCGTACGATGGTGTGTCGTGTGGGAGCGTGTTGTTTTAATCGTAAAAATGACAACCGAGCATCAGTCGTTGATCTCACACGTTCACAGCCGCATGAGCACATACTAGCTCGATCGAGCCTCCAGTCATTCACGCCTATAACTATAGCGCGTATACGTCACGTGCGTACGTGCCCGCTGATTTAGTTGTAACGCGCGACTTTTTTCTCATTACGGGCCGATGTCTCGTGAAAATTCAAAGTGATAATAGTTGATAATAGTTTATGTGAAATCTATTGGAATATTGACCGAGTACGTCCGTATAGGTGAGCTATTTCATATTTGCTTGAAGTGATTAGCTTAATATTATCTTATCTAATCTCGGCTAATTGCCCCCAGTGACATACAAATCAAATATTTGGAACTTGCCACATGTCAATTTTTAGACTTGATCGATAATCTTAATTACTGCAATTATCGGTGTAAATAATAAAAGATGCCTTGGAACTTGGTCATTTAAAAATCCGAAATATGAATTTTGAATTGATAAACTTCGCTGAGAAGAGTTCTGCACCACTGTCCGAAATAATATGAAAGTAAATATTCGTGGATACGATAATAACTTGTATATCAGCTGCATTGGAATATTACCCAAGTAGAGTCATATCAATTTGACCTCGGTTTTCGTTTCTCTCTTCTCGTATTTCGAAACCGTTTAGCTTTACCAATTCTGAAAATAAACTGTATTAGTGAGAATAGGGGGATACTCCACGCGTAGTCAAATCGATATACATAACTAAAAGTATAGAAATTTTACGATAAAAAATTTGGGAACTGAATAAGATAGTTATGTTTTATTTACAAATCTGTGTTGATAGTATAAAATCTCACGTATGAAGTTAAATATTAAAATTGTATAAACATACAAATTTTTGTCCAAGGTCGTAATTGATAACAATGCGGTCTAAAAGCCATTCAAAATTTTATATCATTATTAAAAAATCACAAGCCCCGTTGGTCAACGAGAAATTAATAATATAAGTGTTTTTTTGGCTCTAATGAGCAAGCGTATAGCAGATAAAGTTTTGCGTGTGTCCTCTTATCATCAGGCATTATTGTTATTTTTTGTAATTAATTTAAAATCGAAAAATTAAACTTTATTCTTTGAATGTTTGGTGAAAATTCGTTCGAAATATTCAATACATTTTCGAGGATTAACACATTTGTTAATTCATAAATTGACTGAATGACTGATTGATTTTACATATTATTGATGGAAAGCGATGTCTAGCCGCATATTTGAAAAATGTATAGATCAATTATTATCAGCATAATTTGATGCGGTGTGAAGTTGTTGATGTGTTTTACAACAGAGACTCGTAAAATCATCGTGTTTGTTCACTTAACTTATCATTTCGTTCAAAGTAAATGAATATAGTTTCGATACTTTTTTTCTCCATTTAAAATGTGAAATATGCAAAATCATGCAGCAAAATAACAAACGCGCAATCAATAAAACAACATCCATACCCGTCTCATTTCTTTAAATTAGTATCAATTGATGAGCATTCGATTTTAAAATCTGTTGACTAAATCTAGCTCAACGTCCAGATTGACGCAGAGCAACGAAACAATCAATAAAGTGAAGAGGGGCTCGATCGAAGCAAGAATTTTTCTTCCAATCTGGAACGATTTATGCCGCGCAGTCGACGACTCTCAAGCATAACCTCCAGCGAGTCAACAATAGTAGCGAATCGTAGGCCGATGCGAGTATTTACTGATGACCCACACTTGATGATTAAAGAAGCTTCGGAGCTCAGCTACTGCTGCTGTTGCTTAGCCACAGTTTAGTGGCCGGTTTACTTCAGAACGCAACAGGTTCGCTCAATAATTTCAAAATTGATCGCCCCGAAAATCCTGTCACGATGGCTGGTAAGTAGCAAAACATATTTCAACTGCTTCATTAATATTACATTAAACATTGATAATTTTCAATTGCAGTGAAATTCACAAAAGTTCGGTATTTGTTTGCGATCATGTTGTGCATTGCCAACATGATCATTTACGGGCAAAAAGTAAACATTACGGTAGCCATGCACCAAATGTCAAAAGAAATGAATTCCGATGGTAGTTTTATTGAACCGTCAAACGGGGAAACGAGATACGAATGGACTGAAGAAGATAAGCAGGACCTCTCTACGTTTTATTTTGCTGGTTACATGTGTGGAATGTTTATTGCTGGATATTTTGCCGATCGGTGAGTGTTTGGAATGTGTGAAATTAGTTTTTTTACAGTTCTATCGATGATTTATAATCTCGTACTCCAATCCATGATTGTTTGCAGTTTCAATACAAAAGTAGTTTTGTTGATCTGCGTTCTCGCCAATGCTCTCGGGACGTTACTGGTGCCATTTTGCGCTTTCTCTCTAGCACTTCTTTATGCCATCCGTTTTATCATGGGTTTGATAAGTGCAGCTAATTTACCGATCGTCAACATTTGCGTTGGTAAATGGGTCGTCTACGAAGAAAAAAGTATGTGGGTCGCAATAATTTACGCCGGAACATCCCTTGGTACGGTCATTTCCATGTTTACATCGAGCTGGATAATTGAGCTTAGCAATTGGCAAACGGTTTTCTACATTCACGGTGTGTTGCCCTTGATTTGGTGCCTCATGTACTTCATGTGCTTTACGGACTCTCCCGAAGATCAAAAGCTCATAACCGAAGAGGAAAGAGCTTTGATTGTCAATAGCTTTGGTCACAGAACTCCCAATAGTGCGGGCAAAAAAGCTCTACCATGGAAAGCTATTTTTACATCTAAACCATTTTTAGCTCTCATTGTAACAAATACTCTAGGAAATTTCACCTGGTACTTTTTATTGACACAAATGACCACGTTTATGATTAAAGTTTTAAAGTTCACTAATTCAGAGGTATCATCATTTCAAGTCTGAAAATACCGAATTAGAAGTCATGAAATTAACTTATACTAACACTTTTTCTTTTAGATAAAAAATTTGATTGCCATTCCTTATCTGCTAGGCGCCATATTTAACTCATGTTTCGGAAAACTTCTCGATTATGGTCGAAAGTCTGGATGGTGGTCACAAACTGTTGCGAGGAAAATTGCTGTGACTATCAGTAAGTATATTGCAGATCTTTAAAATAAAAACTTGTACGCACTATTACAAAATTAAATTTCTACAGGCTGCATACCAGCTATTATTCTTCTGCCAATTATAATGAGTCTTGACGAGTCACAGAGATATTTAAGTTTTGGATTACTTACTCTCACCATTATATTTTCGGGATCCATTTTCATCGGACACTTGACAAATCAAAACGATCTTGCGCCGAATTTCGCTGGTATTTTGATGGGTATAACAAATACACCCGGTACTCTGCCAGCATGCATTAATCCAAAGCTTGTTGGAGCACTCGTAAAAGATGTGAAAAATGTAAGTTGTGCAATCGTTTTATCAAGTAAAAAAAAAACAAATATTACATGGGATATATTTTTTTTGTTTATTAGGGTAATGATTGGCTCCCAATATTTATTCTCAATATTGTGTGTCAAATTGGAGCTTTCCTTGTTTTCACCATTTTCGGTTCGGGTGAAATACAAGACTGGAATTATCCAGGTGGTGTCCGACCACCTCCGCCAAAATAAAGATAAAACTCACATTTTATCTATAAGTATTTTAGAATCGAAAAAATTCTCAGTTATTTTTATAAATGTTTTTTTATATAAAAACAGTGACTAAAATTTTTTTTTCATTTTCTACACTTTTTGCCATATTCTTTCTTTAAATCCTAATCCTCGCTTTATTTACATAAACTTTATCATTCAATTTGAGCAATTGAGAAAGAATCAAACTTCAAAGTAAACGTTTTATAGTAAAAATTATTTCTCATTTTTTCATTCATTCGTTGCTTTGCTTTGTAAGACTATTACGAGTAAAAAAAATTCAGCACTATAATTTCCTCATACAAAAGGTATTTAAAAGAAATATTTTAAATAATGAAATGAATAAAAATTTACTCTCGATTTTTAGAAAAAGATAGAATACGTGTTTAGACATTCGCGTTGTACTAATTTTACCGTCTAAATAAAATCGTTTCCAATACGAAAATGCTCAGCACCCTTTCATATACGAATGTTTAGTCAAAGTACAAATCATAGCTGGACGATTAAAACTGCACGGTGAAGTAAGGACCACCAAGGCTGATGATGGTGGCGCTGACCGGCCAATTAGCAGCCACCTGGCACTAGAGGACGAACATTTATAGACTGCTCATACTCAATTAGAAGCAGTGCCGACCGAAGCGTAACTGAAATATAGCTCGACTCAAAAAGTAGTATGTCTATTTTCAGAATTCCCGATCATTCGCACTTTCCTGGAAATTTCAAGATTGCTATTGATTACACATGAATTTTGACTTTTCTGTCTCTGTACTTATACTTTTAGATAAAATTATTGAAAAAAACTGATTTTTATTTTGTTTACGTTGCACGTAAAAAGACCAACATCATAAAAATGTATAGAGACGGAAAAATAATACTATTTGGAGAATATGATTAAAAGAACATAGAAAAATTGAGTACAGTACAGTGCTGTGGAGAAATTTTGTATTTTATCCAGACCGTGCATTTGCCTGTTATTACTAGCGATAAATCCTCATCTTTAATAAGAGCACCTCCAACCCATAAGGAAAGGGTGCGTACATTCAGTAAGTATATAAAGGTCACACGTGTCGACTATATGCGTAAAGGGGAAAAGCTGACGAAAGCACTTAGAATAAAGATTTAGATATGGCTTGCTACAATGAAGTTTTTGCTGATTCAATTGATATTTCAAACCTGTTTTTGGAAATAAAAATCCTGACATGATTACTAGACAATGCCCATCATTGAAAGTTCAAGTTAATATTCTACCCTATATAAAATGCTAAATGGAATTTATGTCAACAAAAATGATTAACTAAATTTAAAAAAAAACCTTGTAACTTTTAATAGCTTAACAGAATAATATCAGCAATAAAATGCATTTTTTTACATTTTACTTGTCTTTTTTTGATAATTTTTATATATATAGAATATAGGTGAAAAAAGGTATTACAGTGCGTAGTATATCTATTTTTTTTATTTTTTAAATAGCCTTGAGGCGTCGCACATATACACTTAGAATCGAAGCGAATTCTTGCAGCGTGCGCGAAATAGGTCATTCGAATACGTATTAAGGAAAAAATACGTATAGTATGCTCGAAAACAGCTGCTAGCAAAAAAAGGATTTTACGGACGCGGGATAAAAAAGCGATTGCAAGTGCACGCGGGTGTGCGCGCCTTTCTCACTTTTCGTTTTGTGGCACGCGCGCGCTGTATTGATGAGAATCTTTTATGCCAATACACGCATGTGTACAATCACACCCACGCACGAGCACACATTAACACACACACACACACACACACACACACACACCACACACACACACACACACACACACACACACACACACACACACAGACAACACACACAGACAAACATAACACACACCACACACACACACACACACACACACACCACACACACACACACACACCACACACACACACACACACACACACGCGCGCGCGCAAATTCACACGCACCTGCAAGTTTGCATGTGTAAAAAGATTTAAAAAGTAGGTTATCTCGTGTAATTCTACAGCTTTACTTCTTAATGAGTATTCAAAATGTGAGTGGATTTTAATCGCAATTATCGTTCGCTCAAACCACTTGAAAATAATCATACATCAGGATTTTTTAGCTTCGTGTCGACTTTTCTATTGTGCCTGAAATTTCCCAATATGATTTCAACTCGCTTTAATAAGACTTTTCAAATTTTAAGTTATACGTATCTCTGATCAACAATTGATTACTTATTACTATTCATTATTACTCATAACTGAAAAGATTTACAGATAATTTAATTAGGTCAAAAGTATAACTTCTGCAAACAGAAAACTGTGTAAAATAAAGTTATGTTTACTGTTTAGTTTAAGTGTTTTTACACATTTTTAACTCATTTTTCTTCAAAATAATATTATGATTAAACTATTTACAATAAGTAAAGAATAATTTATTTCGATTTTATTTTATCTTGATGACACTTTATAAGATTTTGATACCACATAAAACATAAATCTAACAATTTGAGACTCTAAGCTAATCCAATTTTGTAGTCCAATATTATTATAAAAAGACTGATAAAAATTTAAAAATAATAAATGAAATGTAATTTTTTTCTTACTCCTATGAAAATCGTAGCTTAACTGCAAAATTACTTGAAAAACAGCATGGCTTACCTGTAACAGAAAATATGAAAAACATTTCAAATGATTTTCCAAGAAATACATATTAGATTCGTTAAAGAAGTTAATGGGAATAATTTCCGATCTGAAAAGCGAACGGATGTTTTTACCGAGTAAAAAAATATGAAAAAAGGATTAGTTTTCAGCGTGACTCTGAAAAAGCAAGGAAAAGTGGGAAAGCGAGTAAGTTATTCAGGGTGCAAGAGCTGCTCTCGGCGCGCGATCCCTAGATGCGTACTGGAAACTTGCTTCAAGAATTAGGAAAGATGGTTCGTGCGCGCACTTGCACGCGAGAAAGCGGTGTGATTTTTCCCCACTTATATAACCTTCGCCTCGCTTCGTTACCGTAATAATACTCCCTCCTCTTCTTCCTCCCATCTTTCCTCTCTCTCTCTCTCTTCTTCTCTCTATCCTTCTCCATGAATTGCTGCTTTGAAAGAGGGCACGCGACCACAGAATGGTAATATTACAGTGCGAGTAGATGCTGGAATAAGCAAGCTCGCATGTAATTGCAACTCAACGCTGTTTCGCAAGG
Organism: Trichogramma dendrolimi; assembly: GCA_034770305.1. NCBI lineage: Eukaryota > Metazoa > Arthropoda > Insecta > Hymenoptera > Trichogrammatidae > Trichogramma > Trichogramma dendrolimi. Next base: position 739,203 of record JAPMIB010000070.1, on the reverse strand, counting down.
TAGTCACGCGAGGGCGCTAGCTCATGGACACCGCATCCTAATGATTGTTTATACCAAGCGAATCTACTTTTTATCATCAATTTTTTTCCATTTAACCTATCAAATAAAAACAGTTATCTTTTACTGCGTTGCCTTCCTCTTATCAGGAGGGTCCGTTCATACTTTATGAAAATTCGCTCTGAAGCAATTTATATGATTTGTCGCAAACCTCTAGGTAAAATTTAATGGAGTTTATAAGTATATTGATAATTTTCAATCATTGGATTCTTAATATTTATGACAGCGAATATATCCGATATCCAACTGAAATATTCAACATCACGCAGTAGTGAATTTGATATGTGCATCAACTCACCAAGTGTAAAAGTTACGGAAAAAATCGTGGTAAGCGTGAAACGTTTTCTCACGCCTTTCACGCTCAGACTGGGGAAGCTAGTTAAGTTTCAGCACGCATCCGCAAAAATAAGAGAATGGACGGGAAAAAAACAACAGCCACTCCAAGACGAAAAACGAAAAAGGGGCATTAACGCGATCGCCCTTCTGTTTATTAACGAGGTTCGCTCACTCGAATAAGTAACTATGGTAATTCATTGCGGCCTCTCTACTAACCAATACATAAAAGAAGAAGATGAGTGCGTGTACAGCTTTTATTCGAGAGAGCTATTTTACAAGGCAAAATCAAACAACTTAAGAATGTTTAGATCTGTGCTTGAATATTTAAATGAAATTGTTTAGTAAAAAAGCTGCATTTAAAATAAATGGTTCATAAGTTACGTTCATAAGTTACGTTACATTAAGGATTTCTAACTCACTAGCTTTGTCTTAATAAAATAATAGGGCATGTGATAAAAGGTTAATTTTGCCGATTTGCGTAGGAGTTGATCCAATTATCTAAATGTAATTTCAACAACTTTTTGCTAAATTAAAACTTAAACTTCATTCGATTGAGTTATCTTCCAAGTAATTTATTTTGTACATATAGCTGTAAGTGGCCAACTAGAGAGCTTTTTTTGATATCCAAAAATAAACATAATTTATCCTTTTCATTGGTAGTTTAGTTATGTATTTTCCTTTACCTGATCTATACATGCTTTTAAAAAAGAACCATTTAAAAAATTAATACAAATGTTTTCTGCTGAGTTACTGGATGCTTTTTCCTAAATTGTGAAAGTCCATGCTTACATCAGCAGCAGCAGGAGTAGCAGCTGAGAGAGAGCTCGCGGTGGACGAACCGAGCGACGTACGCACACACAGATGTACATATGCACGCAAGCTTGCAGAGCTGGTCTTGCAGCGTGGCTGCTGCTGCTCTAGCTACTACACGTGTATGAAAAGAGTTTTTTGGTATTTTTAGTTCTCCCAGCATTATACCGTAATGTTAGAGACAGAAGCGGCTTAGTACCAGGTCGCTAGATTTGAGTTTGCATAACATTTTCTCGCTGCCATGCTGATTTAATTATAATGAATTTTCATATTTACAGCGTAAAATTATCTCGTATTATTTTATTTATTTTGCGTAGCTTATCATTTTTGCCGTTGGAACCCACATATTTAGGCAAGAAATAAATTTTAAAATGAATCTTTTGAATCTTAATGGGTTACTCTCGGACAAAGAAATAAGGATTTTAATTATATAGAAATGCTTGTTCGAAAGAATGCGAGATTGACGTGGACGAAGTGGTTACAGGTAAATTTATTGCAAGTTTTTGTTTTCCCAGTACTTCAAAGCTTTCTTTACTTTTTTAGCCAGTAGTAGCACGTAGGCGTAACACGTAGGCTCTCAACCAGTTGACAGGATTCATTTATATATAGATCGAGTCAGTGTATAGCATCCATTTTTTTTACCAGTAGCAGCATCTTTTAATTAATTAACCTATTTGACGTGTCTGAGGAGCGGCAGCTCGCAAGCACGCGCTTTTTCGAGAGAAGGAAGAGCCGGCGTCCCTCCAGAGACTCCGTACAAGGCAAAAAGAAAAAGGACCGAGTGCATGGAACGAGGCTCGCGAGAGATAAAGGGATTACATGCTGATCGTAGGTAAGATGGAGGTGAAGAGCCACGCAGTACCCTAATAAATCTCACCTAGCGCGCGCACGATGTGTAGTTTTTGGGCTACTGCTTCCACGCGGCTCGCGCACACTTTTACTTCTATTTCGTTTCTTAAATCGTGAAATTAATTGGCTCTTGTGGTCTGGCTCTAATGGCTTTGGAAATTCAACTGCAAAGGCAGAATTTATTTCATTGTTTCAAGGAAAAATACAAAATAAGAATGTAAATGATTATTCGCGTTGTGATCTAAGATTAAGCGCTCAGTTGAGAAGGAAAATAAACGCTAGTGAAATATATAACCGACGGACTAGAATATAGCACACCGAGTGAACGTAATCGAGCCTCAGATCGATTCGACATGTATCGATGCGTGTGCTCAGTTAATCGTAAAATCCATATCACTGGAACTATTCTTATTTTCCGGGGGTTATTTTCCAAGTGGAAAGATGCAGGCATTTCAATATGAAAAAACCGTTAAGCTCTATTGAAAAACCCAGCTGGTTCGCGCGATCAAAGTCATGCCTCCCTTCCCAGCGAAGCTCGCCGTGTATATATGCTACTACCGTACATTACATCCTTATTTCATACGCGAAAGTTCTTGCTTTCTAAAGTTTCAACATGATGCCTGAGTACTTATTAATTAAGCGATCCTACCCATTAAGCTACTCTCTACCTTCCCAACTTGCCGGACGACCTAGTTTTTCCTACGTCAAAGCTTTGGCAAAATAGTCAGTTTTCTTTGGCACATATATCAATGGTGCACAATAAAGTTCGTTTGATCTTTTTCTATACAGGAAAAAAAAACAATTGCCACTTTCTTCTTTTGTTCAAAGAAAAAGTTGTAGGATTTTTTCGTAATTAATGTAATATACTTCAAAGTTATAAATTGTAAAATTATAAATATTTGCAAATGATTTTTATTAAAACAATGAAAATGTATCATTATAAAAAGTGTAAGACACATAAAATAAATTGAAATCGTTCCTGTATTACGTTGTGCAGTAGAGCAAGCCAAGTCAGATTACTTCAAAACAGTGCATTTTTAGGGAAATTCTCCGGGTATTTTTTCGTTCAAACATGATGTAAGACCGACTTATTCGTGTTGCGATTGATCGTCAGAGATATATTTAGTGCATAGACGTAAAGATAAAGGATAGTTTACAGATAATCGGATAGTGGCTTATCGACTCTAAGATCACCTAAATCGATCAATTTCACGCATTTGCATTAAAAGTTATTATTATTCTGAAGCAAGTTCAAATGAAACAGTTACCATATTTTATTGTCACTTAGTTTGTCTTTTCTATTTAAAACTTGGATGCGTTAAACAAGTAAAAATACTTTTGTTGCTTGAAGGTGCAAACGGAGACGTGTCATGGCGCAAGACAAAAAGAAAACGACAAATAACCGGCCACAATAAAGGGTTATACAGGAAGAAGTAGTGGTAATAGCAGGTATGCGCAGCAAAGAGGTTGTGTGTCTCGAGTAGAAAATATAGTGTTATGAGAAACGGGGATTAGATAATTAATGGTCTGCAGTTAAGTGCGAGTACCGTCTCTCTCCCTCATTCGTGGCATGTAAGAGAGGCTGTGAGAGAGAAAGAGAGAGTCTGCGCTCATACAAGACAAGGCAGGCGGAGAGATAGGGAAAGCATTTTCTTAATGATGTCATCGTGGTGGCGGTAAAGTTGCCAAAAGTTTATAGTGATGTACGGTCTGCAATTGCGCCAAGCTCTAACATGTAAACCGCGGTGAAATCGAAGCCCTGCGGCAGGCTTGATTTTACGGGAGCTTTTTTTTAAAGCCCTCTTGAAGGCTTGGATATTATTTTCTAAATTTATGAATGTAAAGTAGAAATGCGAATGAACAAATCGGATCTACGTACTGTGGTACCTTTTCTTCGCTCTCATTGTGAACAAGGGAATTTCAAAAAATATTGTAGAGGAACCATTTTTTACGCGCAATTAGCCAATGACGCGTTATTCTGATAAGCGCGTCTCTTTTTAATATTTGGACTCTACTTGAATTTAAATCGGCCCTTGAAAAATTATTTCACCGCGTGGGCGTGTATATATGTAAGAAATGATATGCATTTAGTGTGATTGATCATCTAACGGTGGGGCTCGGAGGGTTGCATACGCGGTGCATTGACGAGGCGTTGACGACGTGCATATTCGCGCTCGTGCGCAGTGATGAATGAGTAAAGCGTGCATATTGCGTCGCGCAGTGGGACAAGATTGATTAAAAAAAAAAATAATTTTGACACTTGTACGAGGAGCAATTAATGGCTACAGTTTTATTACGGATAAGTTGGTTACGGGTCGAGGCGCGCTGCATATATGCAGCAGCAACTCGGCAGCGCTTTCGACGGCACTTTCCATGGGGAAGTACTGGGAACTGAATTCTTCATCGTTAAAACGAGATCGAGCTGCTGCTGCTCAGCTCGGTTCGCACACTCATCGCGCATAGAAGCTATATAGGAGGAGGAAAGCTCGCAGCTTGCAACGTAGCTGCTGCAAGCCGGAAGTTGGTGCGCGCACGACTCGCAGCACCGTTCGCGCTAACGAGCAATTAGCGACAGGGTGTTTAATGTTTATGCTCGCTCGTATGCATGCACGTATATTGCTGCTGCTACTGCTTCTGTAGCTTTTACGCCAACATTTCTATGGTTATACGTAGGTAATATATATAAACGCGAGGAACGTATTCGCATAAATACATGTAGCGAGCTTTGGAGCAATATAGTTAGGCTTAGCGGGTTGTGTGTTTGACGAATAATTTCTTGATTATGATTGAAGAGCCTTCGCTGGTGGTAGTGGTGGCGGTGGTGGTGGTGCGCTCCAGGCTCGATGATTCAATGATATCTTTACGGCTGAATTGCGATCGTACACGCCACACACTCGAGAGCGCTCATGAGCGACTGCACGCGATTAGGTATAACACGCGCCTCAGAGCGGGAGAGAGATGCATCGCTCTCAGAGATGCAGCAGCAGCGTCGAACGCGCCGCCTCTATGATTAATGCAGCGCAAATTTGATGCTTCTCTCGCTGCATGCCGAGAAGAGGGTAGCCGCCGCCATCACCGCTACCACCAGCCCCGGTGTCTGATTAGCAACGAGCCTTTGTGCATGGCGCCGCGTCGCATCGCTTCATTTTGACAATCGTCGACTTCGAGTCACTGGGCTTTGACTTGGTGAGATGTCACGTTCACAGCCACGAGCTCTCTCTCTCTCTCTCTCTCTCTCTCTCTCTCTGTAATGTGCTTCACATAGACGTGCTGGCAATTTGGGAAAATATTATTACCAAATAGACTTTCGACGTGGAGAACTGCATCGAGCCAATGAATTTGTAACCTGCGTGTCGGCATGTGATCGAGTCGAGTCTCCCGAATAAGCGGCGGCGTGCATACCAGGCCTCGCGCGTGCCGTTCCAAGCGTTTACCCTTTCATAAATCAAACGCACTGGTACAGCCAAAAAATCTTCCAGCCAGACGCGCGACCCTCTCGCTTCGTGCGTGGCTCCCTGCTTCACGTACATGTGATTATCCCGCGCACGGAGGCAGGGCTGAGCGAGCAGCTTCGTTCGTTCGAGCGCAAACATGCCCACCGATGATTGAAATGCAGCTGGCCTTGTGCAGTAGTGCAGTTACACGTGTACCGAGTATTGTAAGGGCGAATGTCGAGGCAGGAATCCGATCGTGGGTGCGAGTATAGGCGACTGTCAATGACTGATGTGGGTGCGTGAGAGTAGGTAGACCTTGTACACGCGTTATGTCGCAGAAAGAGAGCATGGAGTAGTCGCGCGCGCGCTGCCTGAGTGTAAACGCAGTGTCGAAGATTTATCGCGGGGTCACGCCAAAGCGCAGACTCGCAAATCATCTCTCGCTCGAGCTACGCTTCGCGCCCTCGAAATCCCGACCTTGTCCCGACACACAGCCCCATGTTAAAGGGCAGTCAACTGGTGGCTACATCGCTGCGACGTGAAATCGTTATATACACCGTCTTGAAAAAATCACGTTCGTCTGGTGCGTGTACTCGTGATCAAGACTGGAAATGGTAGTGCAGCTTGAAGCTCGTTACATCTTGATGGACTGTTATTTAAATTCATTTGATAATGGAAAAATGATGCGAGCGAGTGTCTATAAAGAACTTACTTCGATAGAGGCTCGGTATCGAATTTCCAATTTTTACAAAAATGACTCTCGATTAATCACGTTTTCGCAAAAGAGCCTGTAATCTGGCCTTTGCTTTCTCTCGACTCGCGCTGCCTCTAAATCGGCACCATTAGTATGCGATCTACGCCTTGATTAAACGTCTGGAGCATGTTCCACGTGCGAATGAAAGGAGGAGGAAGGTCGCGTCAAGGGACACGAGCTCTTTCGCGCAACTTCCGGCTCGTCTTGCCGCATTGCCTGTCTGGCTGGCTCTCGAACCAACGCACATCGGGCGATCTCTCTCTATATATCTATACAGTTATAACGCGCGAGCTCGAGAGAAGAAAGTGAAGCAAGGGAGGGCTGCGCGAGCTGTGACCCGCCTTTTCTATCCTTGCTGCGGCACAAACTGCTCTTGCATGCGAACCAGAGAGTGAGAGAGAGAGAGAGAGAGAGAGAGAGAGAGAGAGAGAGAGAGAGAGAGAGAGAGAGAGAGAGAGAGCGAAGGCTAATTGGATGTCGGACTCGGTAATTTTGCGGTCTACATTTGTCATTTGGCGCTTTCTCGGCTGATTTTCTACTGCGTACGATGGCGAATGTGCCCGCGAGCAAAGTACAGCTGAGCGTGCATAATTTCTATGTGCTTTTTCGAGACGAGTTATACCTATCGTATGGGCACTCTGAGCGTGAGGGCGCGATCCGGATATTGCGCCAAAGTTGCCATTGTTGTTGGGCCTTTGCGCATCTGTGTGACCAGCGCTCTGTCTCTTGCGTCCTTGCACTTGTGATGATACTTCTTTCCTGCGCGTAATAAGCACTTATCCGCAATTTCGTGGCTACGCTCGAAAAAAATATCTTATTTCTTTTGGGCGAGCGATGAATTTTTTTATTTATTTAATTATATTCCGACAGTTCATGTGTGTCTTGGCAAATGTCTTTTTCCACAGCGATATAAAATGATTCTTTACTTTGTTTGCGCTTACGCTGTCGACAAACGTTCAATTTCGCATTTATCGAACTAGCACATAGATCAAATGATCCAAAACTTCGGATTTTTGTCTAACTTTTCTCGGGCATTTTAGCAAATGCAAGTTCAGTCGTATTCAAGTTTTTAGTTTTTTTAATCAAAAGAGATACCAGTATTCATTTCATTCAATAAATTTTTGCGCTTCAAGCTAAATTGAACCTTGATAAATTTTGAAAGATGCTAAGACAAGAAAATGATTAGGAGTCTCGAATATATGTTTAAGATTTGTATAAAACGCTTAAAAAACGTGAAGAAATATTAAGTGATCGAAATAAATATTGATGAATCCCATTGTTCATTTTGCAAGTGAGAAAATATTATTCACGTGGCAATACATAAATGGATAGTAAGCTTTCAGAACAGAAAGAAGACATTTTTTATAAGAAAAAAAGGGAAAGAGGTTATACGCAATGGGATGAGGGCCATGAAAAGGTGAGGATGGAATGAGGAGGGAAAAGGAATAGGCGTGAATTGAACGCGATTCGGCGCTGGGCAAATCGCAGCCCACAGCTGTTGCTAGTTTAAAGACATCTGTCATCCAGTTCTGTGCTTTGGCACTGCAGCTTCTACTTTACACTATACCGGGTTCGCAATATGCACATATACACACATTCTCGCGAGCAGCATGACGTGCACTCGTAGATTATAGCTATACGTAACGTACATTTATATTTGTATACTTTTCTCTATTCCAAACTAAGTGCGAAGTGACATCGATCGATGCGCGCCTGCTAAATTTTCCAGCTCTCTCTCTCTTTCTCACTCTCAAGTTCGAGCAAAAAATGTACTCTCCTATTTCTCACGTGTACCAGGAGAGCTCGCCTGTCAAGTAATTTTTTTTCATCGCTTTTCTGTGTGATGCTACACTCGTACTTTCATATGTACAGCTGAGACAATAAAATTAATCACGTTAGCCTCCACTAAATTTTAGGTCTATCCCTTTAGATTTTAATATCAGTATCTTAAACTTTCAATTAATATGAATTTGATTATGATATGAATTGATAAATGATATAAATGTTATATAAGTTGATAATGTTTATAAAAGATTTCTCATGATGTAGTAACAAAACATTCATTCAAATTCTCTTAAAATGTTTAAAATATTGCAGACAAAATCTGAGAAACCTTTCAACGACAATATATTGGCAGCTGAATAAAACTACATTATAATAGTGCGAACGTCAGAAGAAATGTTGAATTTTTTAATGATATTTAAATAAAATTCATTTAAAGCGTTAATGTAGACAATGCCGAAACGGGCATTATCTATTGGACCACCTTGACGAATCATCGTCGACTTGCCGAGAATATTATTAATTATAAGAATATTTATTAATTATCGTACTTTGAATCTGATTTCATGCGAGCGACGAATGTGAAAAGAAAACGTAAACATGCGTAGACGTTGACATACGAGAGCTTATGTGTGAATGGAAGAGAGTCAAAGATTCGTCTTGAGAGCGAAGAGAGATCGAGTAAGAGTTGAGCGCGACATCTTTCGGGGATATCTAAGTCGGATTGGCGATTAACTTTAATGTTATGAAATCACATTTTTAACTAACAAACTAAAATTTAGCAATAGTTTTAGATAAATCCGTACAAACAGAGAAATACGAAATGATTATGTATTATTGAATGTCTTTATTAATCTGACCAATAAACAGTTGACAATTTTCTATAAATGTTATTTTATCACAAAGTAATTAAACTGAAAAAGATATAGTTTTATAAAAAGTCTGATTCCAAGTCAATCATAATGACGCGATACTTCCGTGCAGTTGAAAAAAGATTATTTTTTACCGAATAAGTTGAGAAAATAAGCACAAGTCTCGAGATGTTTTAACCGCGGGGACATAAATTTACGCGCATGTAAAGCGGCCGCCGCCACAGTGCACACTCTCATTTCCAATTGAAATTTGCTTCATTCCGCAAAGAAAACTACCAAGCAAGTCTGTTCAACCCTTGTGCGTGTATTATATGGTGCGCGTACACACATATACATGTGAAAGCCGCACGTAGAACGGCAACAACGGAAACAATCCCAAGTCCAGGAAACTCTCGGCTCAAAGAAACAAAGCTCCGTATTATATGCGCTCGGCGCGTAGGAGGGAAAGTGTGCGTACGTATGGGTGTGCATGTGTATGTGTGAGTGTATGTGTTCACGTGAAGCACGAAAGGAGCCAATACGTAGACTTTGGTTCGCTTGACCATATAGCTGCCACACACACATACACACTCATACTGTTGCACACACATACACGCACGCTCACTGGTTACTTGTTAGCAACTTTTATCCAGCTCAACCTCTCGATTTATCTCACGCGTGCGAGAGACTTGCTTTTATCTTACGAACGCATGGGATCTGTTATACTCCTTAGAGCGTCCACGCGTGTGCCCGACTGTATCATTATATTCGAATTTTTCTCTCTTTTTTTTTCTTATTCGCCCCGTTGCAGCTGCTCGCTCTGGCTCTGACTCCCACACCCGATCGCTTGCTTCTGCCGTCCGACTTTCTTCGGCAGCTGTAATTGTTCTTCCATTTTTCTCTTTCTCGAGTGTGAATGAGGTTTCATGCACTCGAGCAATGCATTATGTATACTTTATTGCGATTGCATACAATGTGTATATTTTTTCCTGGCACTGCAGTGAATTTTTTTGTTGTATTTTATAGTAATTTATATTTAAAAAGCTACTTTTTAAGTTTGATAGTGTATTTGAAAATCAACGATATGGTGACTTATTCGAGTTCGGTATAATACGCTCTTACGCACTCACGTGCATATATACTTTGGCAGTTTAAGGTAAGCTTCATACCTTCCTCTCATTCTCACCCCGATTGTGTCCTCCCGCTCTTTCTCAGTTGGCTTCCGGTCTTTCGCATCTGGTGCGCTTGAAACTTCTTCTGCAAACGATGGCACGGCACACACCCACGAGTTTGGCACGTCACGATGTTTGCTTCGCGTACGGAGGCTTTGGCTCACTGAGACTGTTTTCGCTTCGATGACGTTACGTCGTTGAATTTATATGCTTTATGAGTACTTACGGCTGACGTTTTCGAGAATGCGGTTTCCTCTTTGAATAAATATGATATGCTACATTTGAAATAGATTTTTCTACAATTTATGCTTGAAATTAAATTTATGCTGCAATTTCGTTGCTGTTATTAGGTTTTGCTGAGCAAATAACATACATATGAACTATTAACGTGAAATAAATCTCGTTGCAAAACTTGAAGTAAATTGGTATGATTTGTTTTTAAATACGGCTCTTTTTTGAGTAAAAAAGCTATAAACATTTTTGGGAAACAATCCGAGGTCTTGAGCTGAAACGTTATCCTTATAGAAGTATTAACTTACACTTTTACTTTAATTTTACTAGTAACTTTCAAACGCGCTTCGCGCGCGTCAGCTTTTCAGTCACCCTTTGAAATAGTTGATATTTTGACTGTAGATGTCACTTTATTCAATTTCGATTCGAGTCAAAAGTCAGTCGACCAATCAGAGGCCGTATAATATGGCTTCACTTTCAGGTCCATCATTATTTTAAAAGAGGAATGTAAATATTTTTAACACTTCATTATTTTCGAGCCACTTTCAAGTCAAAAATGAAAATGTGTTTTTATTAATTTTTGATTTTAAATCAAGTTTTTAAAAACAACTAAAAATGCAAGTCAGAAAATGATCATGTTTTGCTGAAACGAATCTTCAATTATATTAAATTTGAATAAAAACACAATGCAGCGGGGGCTGACAAAGATATAAAGTTAAACGGAGACAAAAAAGTGTAAGGCGAAAACAGGGTGCGACTCATCATCTGTTGGAATGAAAGCAGCACAGCAGCAGCAGCGTGCGAACTCTTTACCGGGTTGCCGAGTAGCTGGAAAAGTCTCTCTTTCTCCTTGAGCAAAGCACGCGCGCGAGAAAGAGGTGCTTCCGCCGACTTGAAAGATGAAAAAAAGCTCGAGATGTGAAGAAAAGTTGGAGAAACCAAGGAAGAGAAAAGCGTATAACTTTTACTTATCGCGCCTCAGGCTGAATCTAAATGCTTACGATACGAGCTGCGAGCAGCCGCGCACCTGTTCTTCTTTTTCACGCCATCACGTGCTTACTGGCAGAGACAGAAAAAAGAGAGAGAGAGAGAGAGAGAGTCACGCTTAAGTGCATGGCAAGGATAAAAGTAAAGAAAAAAATAAAGACGTTAGACGCAGCTAGATTGAACAAAGATTGCTTTGAGATCGCGAGATCGCAAGACAAATTAGTCGCTCGACGCTCCGACAGAAATGCTGCATTCAAGATTAATTGGAAAATTTAATCCGCACAGCTATCACTCAAACGTTAACAAATAAAAGTATACAAGGTAAAAGTTTGGACTGTGAATATCGGCGCAAAAAATGCTCTGTCTCTCTCTCTCTCTCTCGTCTATAAGCAATTGACAACATCAAAGCCACGTATATTTTTTAGCGATGAGTGGCTATCTCTTCATTAAAAAGATCGTACACCGCTTAAGATGTTTAAGCCCGCTCGCGAGGAGAAATATCCGCGCTTAAAGCACACGAGTGTGTGCGTATACACAGAAGCTTTTCGAGCCGATAAGCAGCAGCGTCTTGTTCTCGCTGCACACACGCGCGTAATGGGTAATTCTCCGTTAGTCTTCATCAGACCGGGGTAGCGCACGGGAGCTCTGCTTGTGAGTGTGTGCGCCCGAGTGCAGCCTCGCTATATACACACGTATTACTCGTTTTAACGACGATGATGGTGAAATATAGCGTGTAGGTGTAGTTCGCGCTCGCTTGCTGCTTCATAAGGTCGCTCTCTCTCTCTACACGCGTGGCCCCCTGCAAGATAAACGAGCATTTATAAGGCGCGAGCTTTCAGTCGCTCGCTCGCTCGCTTACTAGCCGGAGGCGGGCAATAACCGACTATTATTTTGCCACCACCGAGCTAGATATGCTGCCGCTGCAACAACGACAGGGGGTGTGAGAGATAAACAGCTCCAGACATTCTTGCTCACGCGTCTTGACAAACGATTACCTTGCGCTCAACGGCTCTACCTTTAGCCATCGCTGTTGTTGCTGCTGCTGATGCTACTTGTACAGTTTTGCGCTAAACTCGAGGCAAGAAAACGCTCACTCTAAATCATTGCGCTCTGTGCTATTCCAGCGTTTGTGTGCGTGAGCACAGCATATAAATGCGTCTAAGTATATTATATAACGTACAGTGGCCATTACTTGTGCGGTCAGACGTGGTTCGCATTGGTTGCTGCCTATTATAGACCTTCATTACCTCGAGGCACAAATGTATCGCCTATTTCGTTGTGTGTACTCGCACGGACAATTTTCAAAATTTCTCCCTTTATTGACGCTTCGAGACTCGCGTGGTGATTGTTAGATAAAACAAGCATATCGGTTATATCTTCGGTGTTTCTTGGCATTTTATTCGCGTACATTATTCAATTGGAGAAGGTGCGATGATGACGAGTCGACCCAAGCTCATATTACGACTGTAAAGCGTGTGGTGCAGTTCGCAGTCGTAAAAAACGGCAGTATGCGACGACGTCGACGCTTTCCGCATTAAACACACGAAAGCCGAGAGCGCGAGCGAACGAGAGAGTAAGAGAGAGGAGAGAGAGAGCGAGGCAATAAACCATAAATTACCGTTTTCTGTTCGCAGTTTGTTGGAATTAATAGGGAGCTAGAGCCTCGGCGGCGGCGGCAAGCGATGATGTGCAGAAGGCTATACGCGCGAGGGCGCTGAAAAAGACGCATAAGTATGCCCCACGTGCAGTCCAAACTACCTCCCGCTCCTCCTCACCCTCCCCCAGCTTGCTCGAATATTAAGAACAATGGATGATTACATACGTTCTCGTTAAGCGCCGGATAAGCTGCGGAAGTTTTCAGCCATTACGTCTTCCTACATCATACACGTGCGCTGTATTACATCGGCGCTCTCGGGCTATATACTACAGCTCATAAGCTATATTCTCCTTCTTTATCTGATATTTACAATCGACGCGTCGTATCGAACGCACCGCCGACAGAGCTACGTTGCTCGAGTAATACCATTTCCGATCGATTATATAGTCAATTTTCCACGCGTGCAGCTTATACCAGCGACAAATCGGTCAATTTGCGGCTAGCTACTGCCGAGAAATATTATAGCAAGTTCGAGGCGTGATCGCGGCATGTGGCGTTTTAAACTTTCCACTTTTGTACTTCTCTCGCCGCTTATATATATATACAGTCGAGTTGCGAAGAAGTTTTGCATATTTTTAGCCGTGGCCTGGAAGTAACTTTGCGTTAACGCACTTACATAATATATACACGCGTTACAGGTTGTGCGAGCGCACAGTAGTTTTCACGAGCTGTGCCGCGATCATTTCGCAGATGGCTCAACGAAGACATCCTTTAATACGAGGAATTGAAGCTCGGCAGCTGTACTTGCACACGCGACTTCTACCTTCGCGCTTCGAGCCACGCAAGTAGAAGTAATATAATGTGCAGGAGATGCGCGCGAAGAAAAAAAAAGAACCTCGAGTAGCAAGCTCGCGTGTACAGCCGCTACTACTACGCAAAATATGTGATATATATATTTATCCAGTGCAGTACGGGATTCAACGTATAAGCAGAATAATACTGCGGATTTTCCATGAGGGGAGCTCTCGCGACATTATACACATATACGTACATCGTAGGTGCGCGCGTGTCTCTTTCGTGATAACGGTTTTTACACGAATTACCCCGGGTGCAGCTCCAACGCCGCCGTTTAGCTCGCGCGGGCTTCTCGTAGTTCTATAGTCGTCGACATCAGCCAGCAACAGCAGCAGCCAAAGTAGATATGTAGGTACGTCATATAGGAGCGCAAAAAACGAGAGCTCGCACAAGCCGGTGTGTGCATCGCACCTAGGTATTATATTATATAGACTCGCGCGCGATAGTCATTATTCCCTGCGGCCTTCCTCGACTGCGACTGCGACTGATTTCATTTTCCCTGCACACTAATGTGACAGAAATGGTTTTGGAACGCGTATAGGTGTGTGTGTACGAATACGCATCTTACGCCTGCACACGAAGAGAAAGACAGAGAGAGAGAGAAGAGGAAAGAGGGAGATAGTCGTGCGAGGCGAGGAATTCCACCTGGAGCTCTTTCTTCCAACTGCTGCGCACTATATCTAGATATACCTATTAGTATGCCCGAGTTTACTGTGCGGGTCGCGACCTATTTCTGCAGCCATGTATACCCTCGAGCGCGAGCGCAAAATGGGGTGGTTTATCGCGTAATAAAAGTGCACTTTGTTCAACTCTCTAGCTCTCTCCTCTCTCTCTCTCTCTCGTTCTCTTTGCAAAAATGAATTTGAAGGCTAGCTGGGTTATGCACGAAAAAAATTCATCTTCCGCATTTCATACGCTATATATGGGTCAAAGTGAAGAGAGCTGCGTGCAGCAGGAAGCGGTGATTAAAAAAGAAAAAAAAGTCGAGGGCAGGGCGAGCAAGAGAGAGAGAGAGAGAGAGAAAGAGAATCCAAAGGTGCAGTGTGAGGAGAAGTCAATTAGTTGGGTAAATCCAGAGCGCAGATCTTTCCGCTTGCATATATAGCTAAGGACTGGCACCGGCTCGGGAGTTTTAGCTCGATCGTGCGTGAGCGTAACTATATACGTGAGAATAGCTTTGTTCGAAGGGCGCACGCACACACGCATCAGCAACGACGCAACCTTATACGCTTATACGTGGGTGCGAGCTATCTCCCAAGTACTTATCCCCTCGGCTATTTTTCTTTTCACGCGCACTTTCACCTTTTAATAACTTTTTTTTTCTACAGCTGCTGCTTTCGTGCTTTTGTTCCTCATATTCGTACAACGTATATCCAAACGTGGCCTTTTTTTTCGTTTTTACAAGTCGAGCTTTGACCGCGATAGCTTTTCGGCAGCAACGGTAAGCAATTAATTTGATCAAAAAAATATATTGCGCAATTAGCTTTAATCATTTAATAATGAAATCAAATAATATTAATTAAAAAAGAAACTTCGATTTGATCAAAAGATGACTGAATAATTTCTTATAATACCAAGGCATGAAAATACTAGTGAAAATTAAATTCAGTCTATAAACATCATGTGTAACAGTCCGTTAGCTAAAAAAGCTCATAAAAAAATATGGAAAAGCTAAATAAGACTACAATTACCTCAAGCGGCAGCTATGATTAACACCTCCTGAATATATAGCAATACTTAAAATGTTAAAACACTATGCTCTACATTTAAAAGTGTTTAATTTCAATTAAGGCAATGAAATAGCGCGAGCATATGGGACGGGTTGATTATACGCGTATAGTTCACGACACTCAATCCCATGGCTCGGTGCAACAGCAACAGCGGCGGCGAGGTGCAGGCGGCAGAGCTTTCTCCAGTGAACAGTTTATTATGGAAATTTTAACAGACGATCGGCCGATAATGGCGTGTTGTATAACATAGCGATCCCGGCCTCTCGTCTGCCTCGGCGGCCTGTGCAGCATCGAGTCACGCGACTTTAGCCCATATAGGTATATAACACTTTGCACGCGATAGTCCGATGCGCGCGAGTACTTGCAGTAAGCTAAGCTGCAGCTAGGGTGCGTGAGCATTACGCTGAAAATATTTCTCTCGTGGCTGCTGCGTTTGTGCTACGTATACGTGTGTGGCTATGGTAGGCTTGCACTTGTTGTGAGAAGGGAAGCCTTTCACTTTGTTTATTTACGACGCGATGTTCGAGTAAATAGGATGCAACGTGAGATTCGACATTTTATGGCGCTTGTACTTTAACTTATAGTTATGGTGCTGTGCAGCGCAGTGCGTCTCTGCCCCGAAGCTGCCTATGTGCCTGGTATCGTTCGCTTGGCTTACCTTACCACCGATGATATTATGCGAGGAAAGGCGTTGGAATGCCCATGCTGTATAACCTATTACTAGATCTGACCAGCTGTTAGATATTTCAAGTTCAAGTTGCAAAGCTCGCGTTGAAATATTCTTACTATTATACGGATCATGTTTTATTCATGAGAATAATTTTGTTTTAAAAACGTTGTTTACGTATAAAGCACGACTATGAAGTTGGCTCTTGTCGGAAAATTTTATAAAAGAGTGAGCTCAATTATGTACTTAAATTTGTTTTGTAGAGTCATTCAAGGGTAATAATAATAAAGCACGTTCAAATTTTCACGCCGTAAGGCTCAACAAATCATTCTACGGTGAAATTTCCTAGATTTTCATAGATTTAAATTTATTTAAAATAAATAATACTAAAATAAGGATAATACACAAAAATTTAAAGTTCTCACTCGTTCGGTCGTTTTTCATAGTTTAACATTTCATACACAAAATAAGTTTCACTTAAAAAAAATTAATGAACGTCGTTGGTGAGAATAAACGCAATAAGACGATATTCATATATTTATATGACCCTCTGGTATTGGGTTCTTCACGGATCATAATGAAGTTGATATCGTAACTGCGAACTTTCTTGCATATCAAACTGTTACGAGCTATATCGCGTTCGTATAATAAAAGTGTTATACATATAATCGATACTCATGGTGGCAATTTCTAGTGGGCAGTTATTGCGAAGTCGAAAGTATAAATTCGTTTCGAAAATGCTTGCGTGTGGACTTTTCATTCAGTGAATATAAGTTTTTGGCATGAAGCCGAAATCGATGGAGAAGGGGGCAACTAGAATAAGAGGTTGCAGGGGCGAGAGCTAGCTTACACTAGTCCTTTTCTACGGTCTTTTTATGGATTCCAAGCGAAGGCCAGAGGGTATTGCATTACATTTTGACTTGGCGCGAGAGAGAGAGAGAGAGAGAGAGAGAGAGAGAGAGAGAGAGAGCAGCAGCAGCCCCATTCGCAAAATCTTGCGTTATAGTCATTGCGCTGTTCTCTTGGTGGGTGCGCGTGGGCGCGATCGAAAATCCTTTGATCCTTGGCCCCTTTATACACATAGATATAGCTCGTTTATACGGCACGAGTATACAAGTAGTTTGCCGAATATTAAAAAATTGATATATTTGGCGCGCTTTACGCGAATGGCAATATTCTTGGCACGTTCGATTATGTATATATGGCTTATGTGCAAATTTCGAGATGGCGTGGGATCGGAAATGATTGTAGGAATGTGAAAGGGGCGCAACGTCGTAGCCTTCGAGCTAGCAGACGAAAAAGGATGGCATAATAATAATATGTGCTATGTTTTTTCGATTTTTCATATATACCGTCCGGAGGATTTAATAAGGCGGTGTGCGCCACTGGTTTAATATATAATTCGATGTGCGAGGGTGTGCAGGCATCGCTGCGACGACGACGCCTATGAGAGCGGTGCGATATGCTCAAAGGATAAAAGAGCCGTTTGGAGAGAGAGAAGTGAATAATTTGCATCGAGCGATGAATAATTCACGGAACTTGCGATAGAAATGTATCTATATCTTTTCAACGATGTTCGCCGAGGCTTACGATCGTCTTCGCCGAGAAAGTCAATTTTGGACATGTAAAACGAATCGAAGGACTTATACGAGTTTTCGTTCGGTCGCGATCACGTCAAGTTTTTGAGTAATTAATTCACGCAAAGCCGCATGCACCAACCCTAGCTACCCCGTCTTACCTATATCGATCATATTTGTTTACACGTTGAAACGCCAGCAGCACATTTCCAGTGTTTTTTTTTGCGCGCAGTCAGTTTTTAACGGCGTAGTTGCGTGCACCCAGTTTAACAGCGTGCAAAGTGGCAACTCGTCTTCGAAGGCGTTTCGATGCGTCAACAGCAGTAGTAGCAGCAGCAGCAGAAGCAGAAGCAGAAGCAGTGGAAGCAGTGGACTTCTGGCTGTGACGTTGATTGCTCCCAAAGGGAGTGCTTCGAGACTTCGGCCTTGTAAGTATATCGTACAGCAAGTACCTAGGCGCGCGCGCCGAGATGATTTAACTCTCCCTATGCGCCCGCACGCGCCCGTCCGTCCGTCCGCCCGCCTGACATCGGAGCGCCTCTTGAAATGCGACGCTCGTTATATCGCCCGAACTCATATACTCATCGAAACCACAGACTCTCGGTGCGCTAAGGATTCGACGACGACCGACAAAAAAATCAATGCGCATCGATTGATTCGACCGAAAGATAATTATATACCGCTAAGTTCGCCTTCTCTCTCGTGCTGCGCGCGCCGCTCGTAATCCAATTTTATCGATCGTAAATATATGTAATGTACACACACACGGGTGGGCCGGGGGCAATATTTGCATTGAAAATCGACGACTCCAAAGAGAGAGAGACAGAGAGACAAGATTAATTTTTGTAAACAGCGGCGCATTCGACAACGGTTATCGCAGTGTGCCACCAGCTCTAGCAACTATGGCCTGCTACGAGATTTCACGGGACTTATCTTGCCCTATACAGCACGAGTGTTCTTTGCTTACGCGAAGCAGCAGCAGCAGCAGCAGCGCAACTACACTGGCGGGTTTATCAGTGCAGCCGCTATTATGTGAGCGCACTACGCATAGCTACAAAACAGACGGCAGCAGAGAGCTAGTGCAGCAGTCTATGCACGCGGGGACAAAACAACTTCAGCGACGCGGCAGATCGCGATACCATGCGATAGCTCAAAGATGTGTATGTATGCTGCTGTGAGCGCTGTATACACGTGTATACGTATATAAACGGAGAATAGCAGCTACTACGGCTGGAGCGCTACATAGGTATACATCGGTACGCGACTAGTACTAGCTGAGCCGCAACGTTTATTCACCTTGGTAAAGCGAGCGAGCGCGCGCGAATAGCCCGGAGCGTTTTCAAGGGGTCCCGCGGGAGCTGTGTGCTTTCTGCCTGCAAATACATATATACATAAAACGCGTATATACCCCTACATACATATATATAGACACACATATAAACCTACGTGGCACATATAAAGCATTGGCTCGCGCAATGTAAAATAAAGATCTGGACGTGTCGGTGATATGTGCGCGCAGAGGCTCAGCCCCAGCAGCAGCCGGACACACATACGCTGTGTGGCAGGAATGAATCGTAAAAAGCTCGTAAAACCAGCCCTCCTCCCTGCTTTATACATACGTATACGTACGCGACTCGCTACTAAATGGATGGAGAATGCAGTGTGTGATAAATGCGCCTCTCGGAATTATAGAGCAAAGAGGATTATAAAATTAAAAGTGCCTGATATTTGCTCCGAAGATTATCGCGTGCGTATTAACCCTCTTCCGCAAAATCTTGACTTTCCTCTTTCTGTCCTTCGTTTTTTTTTCTCTCGTCCATTTCCTATTGAAGGCGATGGATTTGTTTAAAAAGGAAATGTCACGCAGACGCACGATAATTTACATCGCAGCAGCAATTCCCATTGGGCGTGATAATCGACGAGTCAGCTTATTTCACGCGATACGTCGACACAAAAAAGGAGGAGGAGAAGGAGGAGGCAGCGACCGAATCAAAAGTCCATAATTAAAATTCACCTTACGCATTCAACCTTGCAGCAGGCGCATTAGTCTCAACAATCAATTATACTTAATTTGCTTTTCCGTCTCCTTTCTGAAGTGGTTTATTACACGGCGAATCGTTCTTCCAAAGACAAGAATCGTGAAAGAGAGAAATGAGAGAGAGAGAGGCAGAACAAATGACTATTGCTTCTCACCCTAAACTCGTGATCGCAGGAATTTTTTTTCGTTTTTCCGGCAACGTACTTTGTTAAAATTACAGAAATTTTTATTATTCTTCACAGTAATAAATTCATAACTATTTCTATAAATTAGGCTAAATCAGTTTAATCGTACTGGAGTAATTGTCATAATATCTTCAAATCAATGAATATTTACTAACGATTAAAACCAGCGATCTAGTAGTGAGTTTGCTTGATTGAGTTATCCATACTTTCAATAATCATTATAAGTATATCATTTTCCTCCTGGACATATTGTTACTTTTTTATGACACTTCTTCGATGAAACAATGCTAGAAGAAAAATTCAAAGAAGGTTCAACACACCGTACTACTGGACGTCGCGTACTTACGACACTTTTACTAGCAACATCTGTGCTTGTCGTCGAAACGCATTGGAAATTATTTTTCTTTTGCTACGACTAACAAATACTTTGACACAAATACATGTTTTTTATTTGAATTTGCGGATCATTATCAAGGTTGGTTCAAACCCGATTTTTTTAATATAGAGAGCATATTGTTATAAAATCATTTATTTTTTCCGAATAAAAAATAAAAAATCATGATTTTCTCTAAAATCACGGCACAAAACAGCAGTAAAAAAGCTTGCAATGCATCGTTACACATTCCATTTTCTTCACAAAAAAACATACATGTATTAGCATAATGCTGTCTCTTTGCTTATTTCACTTTCTTACTTTCTCAGCTTATAACGCAACATTGAAAATTCGATGTGGATCAAGCACAAACGACGAAGAAGATGTTGAATTGCAAGTAAGGAACATCGAGAAAAAAAACGAAAGAAAAAAAATTCAAAGGCGAATAAAGGAGTGCGCACGTGTGTGTGTATGAATAGACTCCATGCACGTACCGAGAGCACGAGGAAGCGCGCAGCATTGCCAGGGACCACCAGTAGTGCCCGGACTCGGTCGCTGCAAGTCCCGCGCATTAATATGCATTATTCGGCGGGTAAATATAGCCGCTATACCGCAGCCATGGTATATGATCATATGATACAGCTACTGCCGCGCGACGACCGTAGCGTCATGCATCGCGCCCGATTCGATTTTGTCTTCTTCTTTTGTATATACGTTTCCTCGCGTTTATATATCTGCACTGCCTCGTCTCCCCGCACTGCGAGATGAAGATGTACTCTGTAGCAGTGCGGTGCTTGCTCAAGAATGTTTGTCCTCTTTGAATCGTGATAACATACTCGTGCGGATCTGATTCATTTACTTTTTGACTCATGAGCTGTTTGGAGGAAAAGCTTCTTTTACATACAATTTTTAAACATAGAGCTTTACGATACTAGCAAATAAATTTGTGTATCTATGTATGTAAATTGAAGAAAACATACAAGATGATATTGTCTACTTTATGAGCAATTATTTTTTTATTGTTGTATTGAACAATTATTAAACGCCATCATTATATAGCAGTTTGTAATGCTGCTTTTATAATTTTAGAGTCATTTACCGACTAGAAATGAGCTTTTTGTCGCAAATTCATTACTCATGCGCGTAGACGTGATTAAACATATCAATGAAATTCAATTGTGAGAACGAAGCGAAACAAAAGTCCCCGCAAAGCATGGGTTTAAATGCAGATTCATTTCAATGCGTTTGAAGCGAAATGGAATACAAAACAGTCACACGTCGTCTCCACACAAGCATCGCAATATATACGTTTTTGAATTGTCAAGCGACAAACGTCTTTTCAATGGAATTTGAGTCATCGCGTACGCATACGGCCACTTAAAAGTGCCTAAATCATTTGAATATCAAACACGATCGATTCGCATTATAAAATTGTAAGTAAGCGAGTAACAGAGAGAAAGATAGAGAGAGGAAGAAGAGAGTAAGCAAGAGGAAACACGGCCAGACAAAGGCCCTGGGCTAATCAAAAGTAAGAAAGGAAGTTCTTACTTTGCTTTGAATACAAAAGAATAGGATGTGTATAAGTAATTGAATTTTATTAAAGGAGGGGGCTGGAGAAAGGATTTCCCCGTAAATTTACCAACTCGCTGAAACAAACTAATTTCAGGTAAGAAAGTTTAGATTTGATTTTCATTAAGACATTTGAATAATTTTTACCCTTCTTCATTACAGGGTGGACTCTCAATTGGAACATCAAAGTGTAAAATTCTTATTCATAATCTAATTTAATTATAAGTTTAGATAAATTATTTCAAAAAAGTATCCAGCGAGATATCTTCGGTCAAACATGCATTTTTGTGAAATATTTTAAAAGCTTTATAAAAAAAAAAAGAAAAAGAAGAAGAAGAAGAAGAAAACTCTTTGTGAGCTGTGCGCAGCGAATGGTCCTACAAGCCAACGCTTTGAACGAATAATTAAATTTTTCATCTCTGCACTGCTTTGCGCTCGCTGCATAATAAACGCGCATAATAACGCAATCACGAAAGGATATTTCGTTAAGTCTTGTGCCTTCCTTCTTGCTGCAGTCTCGATTATCGCGAAAGCGCTAAACAAGTTCAGAAAATTCTCGCTTATCCCAAATAAAGAACGACAATTAAAGCGACAAAGTTAAAACGAACCTCGATTATCATTGCGCGCCCCGTTAATCCGTGCATTATCGACCAATAAATGATAGTGTTCGACAACAGTCATCCCAGTAAAAACAATGACCGGTTTCGGTTTATCGAAGCTATGATATGTTAAGGCAGTACAAGAGCACGAGTAGAAGAATATGAAAAAAAAGAGAAGAAGATCAACAGCATTCGACGAAGCTATACCTGCGTGTACATGAGATAATATACGGCAAGGTGACTTTTGATAGCCTTCGGCAAAGTAAACGAGCAACTGTTGCTACCAGTTTTCCCGCATATCCTAGACATACGGTCGCATATGATGTATAGTTCCTTGTAAAATACAGAAATCGATTGGCACAGGTGACGAAGATTTTGTTAGGACTAGCTGCCATGCACATGCTGCAGTTTATTGGAGAAATGTATTTACCCAAACAACAATTATACGAACAAATGTTCAGTTGGCAAGAACCATTGGCATAAATCAAAATTTGGTCTGTAAGGATTCAGCGTGCCGAGAATAATTGCACCAAATATGCAACGAGCGTACTTAAATTATACAATTGCAGATTCGATCGATCGAGCACACCTAAATTATTCGATTTATGCATTAGCTAGCGATGATTCGTTCCTTAATTATTTTTTTGCTCACACCCACATTGTAAATGCACTTGCAGTAAAATACATAACGGTAACAGATAGCCGTGTACCAATTAAGAGTTTACATCCGAGAGGATCGCGCGCGCGCGCGTGGATGCAAAAAGCGCGAGGAGCAGCAAGCGCTTTTTACTTTCGAAAATATCGAGCGCGCACAATGAATAAATGGATGAAGAGCGCCGCAAACCGCTTAAGCAGCTGTTGGGTATCAGCTGTGCAAAATCGTTTCTTGCAATGCGCGCGTACGCCTGCAGCCAGCGATAGTTCTCTCTCGCTCGCTCTCGACCAGATTTATTTACCACCTAAACGTTGACTTTACGCACACAGCAGCTCGTGTATACGATACCGCCGTCTCTTAACACGCATTTTGCTTTAATAATTAGAATTTTTTATCTCTCCCCAGCTTCGCTAGTTGCTTCGTTTTCCCGTGGGGGTATCGCGCGCGTATGGGTTTAACGCATCCCGCACCACCTTATTCTGCTGTATTCTAAGTTTCATTTTTTTTTATTTTGTACCTACTGCTGCCGCTGCTACTACACACACGTACATACACACACACACACACACATTCGACTTTTTCGAGATACATGTTTTTCCTGTATCATATGCACACCGAAGTTTTTCTCTATTTTTTATACTTCTCTATCTTGTCGGGGTATAATATGTATGTATATAAAAATACGTATACGTATTCTCGCTGTGTGGAGCAAATTAGCTTTTGGTTGAATTCCCCGGACATTGTCGCTCGCTCGAGATATCTTGACTCGCATAGCGCGCGTACTACCTATGCTCGTGCACAAATACTCACTCGTTCACTTTTTTCGTATAGTATATACTTGCTTGGCTACACGTGCGCGCGACCCTATGACTTTACTTTTGGAAGGTGTATGTATGTGTGTGTGTGTGTGCTATGGTTTCCTTAACGTACAGAAGCTGCTTTCGCTGCAGGGTATTTTTCGTGCACTGATAATGGGACTTGACTGTACAGCTGCTAGCTATATTCCTTGCTACTTTTCTTTTTTTACCGCCAACTTGTGACTATTTCTCTTGAGAATTCAAATTTAAAACTGATATTTTCGTAATAGACTTAAAGTATTTTGCGACGTTTTTCTCGCTATTTTGAGCCCGTTCGAAGTTTGTTGAAAGTTTACTTAAAATTATTGATAAAAGAAGGATATTTACTAACAAGATTACGTAGTGAACCAATTGTACGAATGAGCAAGCAAAGTTCAAAATAATTTTTCACGAGTATTTTTTTTTGACAACTAGAACAAATCTCAAAAGTAACATGTGTGAACCACCTGTTATGCTCGTGCCTTCATCCTTCTCCGGGAAATCCCTTCGATTACTGCCCTTTTAAATCTCGCTGAATTTTAATTGAGCCCCTTTGGAAATATGCATCGATATCCAATTTCATGGCATTTAGCTTGAGCCAATCAATCGCGGCAGAAAAAAAGTTGGACTAACAGCATTACACCGAACTGTATGTAAAAGTAAAGTAGAGGTTCGAAATTTCTACTCCAATATCTGACAAGAGGAGAGTTTCATTGTTCTTTCCAACGTCAGTTATTCGTAATTATTCTCAGTTTGAGAATATTCGCCAAAGTAAATGTTACTTGCAGACGTACAGCAGAGTACTCGCTACACCTCATCCGAGCAATACTAGTCTGAACTTTTTGCCTCGCCCCTCGGGGCCGCTATTAAAGAACAAATAATCATATTGTTCTCCATCGTCAGACTGTCACGAAATTATCCTTTTTTCCGCTTCGCGGCCGTAAGTCCACCCACGAATTTCAAGTAACACTCCGTCGTACTCTCTTGAAAGACATGGAACATCCGGACATGAAGGTGGTGCCTCGGTAATGGAGAGAAAGCCAACGTGTCGCGCATGTCGTCCGAAAATAAGCGCGTGTGTGACAATAGAAGGCTCTTAGCAAAATGTATTCCTACGTATGGAAGTGTGTAATACAAACAAGCCATAAACAGCGGAACTTGTAACGTTGATTGCGAAAAAAAGCATCGCAGCTAGTGAAGGAAATGATACTTCTTTGTAGTAGCAACGGAAAAGGGGAGTTATGATCGCGAACAAACTACTTTAAACTTTTTTAAAACAGGCCCTGAGATGATGATACGAAAATAATTTTAATTTCAAGTTTTGTAGTTTTTAAGTGATCAAAATCAAACTTCAATGTTAAATTATATTTTTATCTTTTTAAAAAACTATTTTTAAGCTCTTTATAGTTAATATATAATGCATTGAATAAATCTATTAGATATGCACGATAAAAAAAATTAAGTAAAAGGTTTTGCGTGACATACGAATGCGATAAGGATGTATATAAAAAAAGGCTCGACTCCTTTATCTTCTTA
The DNA here is from genome assembly GCA_034770305.1 of Trichogramma dendrolimi. Classification (NCBI taxonomy): domain Eukaryota; kingdom Metazoa; phylum Arthropoda; class Insecta; order Hymenoptera; family Trichogrammatidae; genus Trichogramma; species Trichogramma dendrolimi. The sequence goes on along the minus strand of JAPMIB010000070.1, from coordinate 713,723 downwards.
GACGTGATAAGTCTCCTTTTAACGGCAGCGATTGAATTAAAAATAGTCTTTGCGGTTCGAGGATATCGAAAAAGCTCGAGCACGCCATACTCTATTTATACGTATATGCAACCATCCCCCCGGGGAGTTTTCGCCACTGCGATTCAAGACCATTTGATATTTATGCCTGCACCTTCTTATACCGCGTATATATAGCCGCGCATATAAGTGACTCGTACGAGTTGTCGCTTTAGAACGTAATGTATAGGTATGTATATGTGCACCCGGGAGATGTGCCAATGTACATTTGTGAGAGCAGTTCAAGATTCGATTGCTCTATAAAATTTACTTACGGATGTCTCATGATTTGTTGCTTGAAAATGATAAAATAGTTGTTCGACGTACGCCAAAGTATATTTGCGGAGAATATCAAAATTTTAATAAATTAAAATTTTAATTTATTGGATATTCCCTTCCGGATCACTTACCTATAATAGAAAAAAATTTGGATTAAATTTTTAATTATTGCTCATTAGTTTTTAAATTTTTATTTTCATGATAATTATATTATATCGATCAAAACAACGATCAATATTTATAAAGATTTTCATTGGAGCAGATAATAATTCATTATTGTTCGAGTGTCTATGACAAGGCATAGTTTGGAGCTAGGTACGAAAACGTGGACGCATTTATGCATACTACATGCAGCGCACGCTGGTAATAACGTTGGACTACTAAGGGCGCAGGTCAATCAATTGCTAATTACAGTTGCCATTGAGGGCAAATATGTCATATCGTCGTATGTAAAGATCAGCCTCTGACTCGGAACATCGATGTTATAGCCGTTTGACTAATGTCCACTATAAATTAACCGCTCTCATTCAATTATCTCACTTGGGTAAACGTGAAAAAGTCCTTGATTAATTAACGGCCAACATCGAAGCTTAAATATTTTGCTTAATTGAAAATACATTTTCAAATAGACAAATCCTGAAGCTGAGCTTTTGAGACGTTTCGAATGTTACCCTACGAAAAATTTACAATACTCCATTTGTTGATGGAATGAAAAATCTGGTTTTCATGCTACCCCACCCGAAACTAACCTTTTTCGTCCCGGCGGCCAAAACGAAAAAGTTAATTTCTGCTGGGGGATTCATGAAAAATAGTATACGCACACCTTTAAAGCGAAAAAGAAAGACTCAGAGCGCGTGTAATTATCGTCCGAGGCGAATCCGAGGCCGATAAACTTTAATACGATAACTTTTCAGTTTTTCGCTCCCTAGGCACGTAATGTAGTATATCAAATATGATAATTTTGACAATGATAAATATTGTTACAATATAAAACGAAATTTTTAAACGTTAATCGATACATTTTTTACAAAAATATGACTCATTTTTAAACAGCTTTAAAAGAACAGCTGCTAGATTTGAAACTTGAAGAAAACTCCACAAAAAACGCATATAATTCTTTAAAAAATTCATATTATAAAATGTACTTAAAATACAGATTAATACTTATATGTATTAATTAGCTTTCTCGCATTAATGTACGACATTTTCTTTTTAGTTATTCGAAAAAGTGTATTAATTTTTCTCGTCAACGTATAAATTAATGAGAAGCGATGTAAATTAAGCAGTGATATCGGAAATTTTTTAGTGAACACTGCTGCTGCAAGCCGAAGATGCTTGACTCGATTTGCGATTCAGCGCGCATGCATTTTAGTTAATTAAAGAATTCGCGCGAGAGTCTGTATATAACATCGCGCACACTCTCGGCATTATTGATTATAATTTATTTGCGTTGAAGACGTTGATAGAGGAGCCGAGCTGCGGCAGTCGAGCCGCAAGTGCGTATAAAGCAGAGTTCGCTCACCGACAAGTTAATTAGCGATTATGCTTATAAACACTCTGTTTCTCGCTCGCTACGTCGCGTCTTCTGTTTCACTGACAAAACGATCCTTCAGCTCGAGCTGTGCCCTATAAAGCCCCATATACTCCGTATATAAGTCCTCGGCTAATTACAGCTAGCGACACGCTCGCCTGCGAGCGCCTCGTGTACGCATCTCTTGTGTGTTAAATCGTTCACCGTCGTGGTGCAGCGCACTGCCATCATACACCATTACTAGTGATGCATATCACACAAGCCGATTGTTTTAAGCGCGCGCTGCATAATGCGCCACTCGCCTTATGCGTAAAGCAGTACAGTGTACGCCAACAAAGGATGGCCGCATTGTCTCGCGCAAACTATGAAGTTGCTTAGTAGCGCGTCAGACGCAAGCAAGTCGCAGAACCTCGCGTGAGGGTAGATACTACCTAAGACGCCGAGACGTGCACTCGTTGTGTATACGATAGGTGACGCGTCAGCTGATCTGTCACTCGATTGAGAAGAAGTATGTCGTTGCAAATAATTTTTTTTGTCTATTTTATGTGCATCTGGATTGCGAAAAAATGTTGTTTGATTCATAAACAATTCATGTGATTTGATTTAAATTTTAAGATTTTTTATGAATCCCACGATGATTTTACTTTAACTTTAAGGGGAGAATTTATTTTGGATTTTGTTGTAGGTAAAAATGTATGCTCTTGAGCAGCACTTGAAAAATTGTACGATATCTACATTAAATCTAAAGTAAAGTTTAAATCTGAAATTGCAGTTGCATTCTAACGTGGACCGAAATAATTTCCATAATACCTATGGCGAAAAGATTTTCATCAATAGCACAAATATGGAGCTCTTACTTCAATTAAGAAATACTAAATGAAAGAGGAGAGCTTAAAACTTTTATCAACACAGGTAGGGGGTATTGTTAATAGTAACTTAATGTTAGCGGCTTTCATCAATGCTAAGGAAAGAAGTCATAAAATTTGTACAGATAGAAAATCCAGTAACCATACTTTGACTTATACACTCATTTTCACTTTACCACTTGCAGATTTACAGATGAAGTATTCGCCACCTAGTGCTGGGAGTTGGTTTGATATAATTAAAATTTTCATAAATTTTTGGTACTACTGACCCAAAAACTGAATCGAGTTTTAAAACATACATTTTAAATAAAAATTGTAAAATTCGAGTACAGAATTCAATCTTGTTAGTTTATTTTTGCTAAAAATGATGATTGCAACTGCATTTTCAGGCATTTAGTAAAAAAACAAAATGAATTGGTTCTGATACATTAATTTTCAACAAACATTTTTGTAAGATTACATTAAATAAAATTCATTATCGGTTACTTTGACTTTAATGTCTAATTTTGCATCAAATCTGCATTCAATTAAAGATGTTTCTTAACAGTGCAATAATAACAAGACTTTCATTGATACTAGCAGTCTCTCACCTCATCATCAACATTATTACCATCATTGTCATCGGAGTGACAGCTAAACGCAAAGTGATTACATGCCATATCATATAACTTTGATCGGGGTTGGATGCGTGTCTGCGCGCGACCATTGGACGCAGGAAAGACCTGCGTGTACTATACAGCATACGTATACAGTATAGACATATAACCAGGCCGAGAGTACTGGCTTTATTATGCCATTCGTATATCGTTATAATATGCGTGTACATTGGCCATATGATACACGTGCCTGGGCGTATATATGTACGCGGCATCGCATCGACGCGACAACGACAGATCCCTTGGCTATTTCCCGACCAGCTACCGATATATACAGCTGCAAACTCGACTCTCGCTTAAATATACGCGCCTACCTGTACGTACTATGTACGTATAACTCGGTACTCGTGCACGACTCTGTACTTGTTTATGATCCTTTATACCAATCGATATGGACATTCCAGAGAGCGATGTGCAGCTGCAGCAGAGCCCATCAACGATACCAACACCAATCAACGAGCTACAGCGTTCGATGATGATTTCGACCATTTGTACATATTACATAGACGAATATAACGCGTGTACACTACATTTGTCATTGGAACATCGTTACAGCTGTTCTCAGAATCTATAGATTTGGAATTGGCATAAGCTCGTTGCTTCGTAGGACTCGGTGAGATTACTCGAGGCCAAGAAAAAGCTCCACCCGATCTATACGTATGAGCTGCAAAAGCTCGAAAAGTCAAAAACCACAACTTAATGTACCTTGAAGAAAAAGATTATGAAAATGTGGTATTTTACGCTCGAATTAAAAAGCCAAGTTATAACACATTCATACATCCAAAGTTGAGAGCTATAACGCGAGGCGCATTTCTTGCTCGCGCGCACACACATACACATGCGCACACAGAGCTAAAAGCCAAAGTCGTAGGCTATATCGTATAGGTATATCCTATGCCTGTACAGCAAACATGGCATACGTATATATTATGCCGTAAGTTACGGGGCGTGCGTGCGTGTGCTCGGCTAAAACAAATCCTAACCAAACACTGCATGTGCAGGGAGGGAGGGAGAGAGAAAGAGAGAGAGAGAGACGGAGTATAGTGTTGCAAACATTACATACATATGAACACTCAAGAGCAGTGCGAGGAGAGTCGCACTGCGCATTACTATACTGCTATGGAATTGTGCATGTGACTTTGTGTGTGTGCGTGTGTGCATGTGCGGGTGTGCGGTTTCTCGCGTGCGCGACGACGTACTTCCGCCACTTGCCGCTGCTTCTGCTGCTGTATATATGTACTATAGCCTGACGCTATATGTGACTGAACGCCGAGAGACTAACGACGCCGCTGCGCGTCTCTCCCTTATCTGTCTTCCCTTACCTCCCAGATTTCCCTTTGTGTATATGTATTATACGTACGTACGTACGTACGTATGTAATATATATGTGCACAAGTGTGCGCGCAACAAACGGTCATGTTTTAAAATATACGACGCAAGACTCAGGCGCGCACGCGGCCAAAAGATACGCATCGGCTGCGACGTTTTCTCGGTTAATTTAGCCCTCTTTAAAGAATTGCGCCTCGTCGCTCTATAGCTGCTTCGAGCCAGTCTTTTTTTTTAGCACGAGTATATTTAGAATCGACTGCCACTCGGCAATTCGCTCCTTTTCCTCGAAGGACTTTCGTCGAAACTCTGGCCCACAAATATAATTTAACCAGTTTATATAGTGCAGCAGGAATCTCGAACTGTATCTACACCATTCTCCAAGTCTAATTTTGAATAAATTATAGTTGTTTCACCGGTTGTAATCAACAAAATTCCGGAACGACAGTTATGTTAAGCTTCCTATTAACGCGGGCGCGCGCATATCCGAACGAAGACGCGTACATTAAAACATACACACACACGCTTGCGCCGCGTGTGCAGCAACGTTTTGTCTGCGTGTTTTGCAAGCTTTTGTCCACATACATAACGTAGACAAATACCAGCGCTCTCGGCACTAATATACACTAGTGTAGCCGAGTATACGCGCGCGTCACGTGGAATACCGCACCGAGAGTAACAAACACACACACAAGCTCAGTCAGAGTATAGCGAGGGGGGAAGGGCGTTTAGGCGAGCTTTTAACGAGATGTCGCGATGCCGTTTTCCGTTCCTTCTGCCTCTTGCCAAAGAGCACATTAGACTAGGAAACAACTTCATATTTATGGCCGACGAGGCAGTTACCCCGATACGTAATGGTATAGTGTATAGAGTGTGTGGGCTACATGAGCAGCAGCAGCCGTCGCAGCGAAGTGGCAATGATGTTACGCGCAGTAACAACTTAGATTGTTAAATATCGCACTTTATTCATTGCAGCAAACGCTTTTATTTTGCTCGGCATACTCGTACGTTAATGACGTTATGTACTCGACGTTATACTACTTTCGTCGTTACTTTTTTGTCAACATTTGTCGCCGTAATCTCGTACATATATTTCAGCCAGCGTCGGGGGCCAGAAAAGCAACTAGACGTATCCTATCATAAAACAACGGCAAAACAATTGTTCGGGCGCAGGCAAAATAAACTTTAAGGCCTAGAAAAGGCTTCGTACACAGCTGGTACATAGAATACAAAGTCGCACACGTGGACTTGCAGCAGCGAGTCGACGCACAACATACAACACAAAGCCTTCTTTAACAGGCTTGTAGATCGTGGCTTGCGAAGTACTACGAGCCTGGCTAGCTCCGCAGCAAGTCGAAGCCAGTGCGGGTGCAGTCCTGGGCGCGAGGGAGGCTTGGAAATTGTGCGCACCGCGCGTATACGTTTGCCGCGCGTCATGGGGCAAAGTCCGGCGCTGATTTAGGTTGTTCGTTGCTTCGCTACTTGCGAGCGCGCGGCTAGGTATATACACTACTAGGCGAGCAGTAGGCACGACGCTAGTACATGTAAGGGAGCTCTAGTAGTAGAGCCGGTAAATTCAACTAATGGAATTTATCGCGACGTCTTGGGTGCGGTGCGGCTAGGGCAATGCTAGAAACTGCTGCTTGGCTTTCTACCTCGGTCATGCCCGTCTATATAGTCGTGTGCGACTGTGTCTGTGTACAGCGTACACACATATACGGGAGAAAGAGCCAGGGAAGCTTCGAAGTTGCTTCTTATTACGCTCGGCACGGAGAACGGCCTCGACGAGATGGCCCATCCACCCCGCCACCACCGAATCGTTTTATATGGACTCGGATGCTATCTCATCGGAGGAAGCTACTGTGTATATAGCTATCTCGAGCTTGACCTCTTTCAAAGAGCAGCGATGCCTTACACGCCGAGAAAGAGCCAGCCAGCTATTTTTAATGAATTGCACGAGCGGCCTGAAACGTCGAGATGTGCTTTACGTGATGGCGAGAGGGAAAAATTTCTCCGAGGCCGCCCCCTCGGGTCAAATTCGGCAGGGAAAATTTTTACTTTCATCGTCCAGCATGACAATTGTGGCTTTTATGGATCAGAGTTTCGCGCAGATATAAATACTTACGAGCTCGGGCTCGTGCGGCTAGCACAATAAAGTGAGAATATCTTTGGGAATCGAGCGCTGCGCGATACTCTGCGAGGGCTCGTGGTTGTATAGATTTTACAGATTGTTAGCCGAGGCGCGGCCGAGCCTCGACATATAAACTTAGCGAATGTTGTATAAACTTTGGCGGGGCATCCGGCCGGCTTCGCTACGCGGGGTTCCCTTTTTTACTATCCAAAACTTCGAGGCATCAAAGACGCGCGAGCTCGCACGAGCTTTACGGCTCGAAGTTAACAATGCACGCGCGCGCACGGCTCGTACTGTACGTATAGCAATAGACGAGCTCGAGCAGCAGAAAAGGCCGATGCACCTTAAGCTCAATTATTACACGAATCGTTGGACCTTGAATCGATGCGCTTCGAGGAGTTTTGCCTGTAAGCTAAAAGCTCGCACACTCCTCTTAGCCCTTAGCCTCGCCGGCAATGCGCAATAGCTGCTGCTGCTGCTGCTGACTGTGTATATGGCGTGCCAGGATATAGTACACGTATACACGTATATCGTATATAGTCTGCTGCGTGCAGCAAATGCTCAGCTACGCCGCGTTCGAGCTCGTAAATTATTCGATGCTATCGGTCAACCTGAATAAGTTGATGTGCTACTGCTGCAACAGAATGTTGCGGTTGAGTGACTCCCAGAATGTTTCGAGAGCTCTATCTTGACTTTACTGCCCCTCGCAGCTTTGCTGGTTTTACGCGTTTGCTCTTCCGTTTCTTGAACTGGCCTCCGCACTGCTGCCGCTGCCGCTGTGTTGCTGTCCAACCGATCAATCGACTCGACGTACTACTTTCTCCTTAATTTCGACCGAGCTCCAAAATTATGGTCGCGAAAAGCCAATCGAAAGGGAAAACGAAAATACAATAATAGCGTTTTTAAACGATGTACCGAGTTTCTCTGCATATACCGAGCTTGGTCGAAATTGTTACCTTTACGCGCAGACATCCTATTATGATTATAACATGATAATCTATATAAACTTTAGCTGGTGAAGAAGCTTCTCGATGCGGAGCTTCTCAGTGTCGAGGCTATACATCGAAGCGGCGGTGCGGCTGCACACCCTCGGAGTCGATCGGTCGGGCGCATCAAAAGCCATTCTCCATTTTCACCCTCATTGCGAGACTATAGCCCGTGCACTTGCCGCATGCGAGCCATCGAGTTAAGCGGTGTGCTGTCGACAAAAAAAACGAAGAAAAAGAACCAAAGGAAATTTCGTCTTCACCAACAAGTTACGGAAGAGGTGAAGGCTAAGATCGATTGACCGAACTTTCGATGAAGTTTTCGGCGTAGAAAGAGAGAGAGAGAGAAAGAGAGAGGGAGGGAGAGCCTCTTCGAGATGAGTAGAAAAGAGAAACATCCTCGGCCCCGAATGAGGAGGGAAGGAGAGTAAAAAAGAGGCTAAAGTAGCAAGAGGAGTAAATAACTATCCGTGGGAGCACACGTCCCCTGATGTATAAAAAATATATATACCGGGCTCACATGGGCGACTCACACACAGACACACACACACACCCTTACGCAGTGTATATATACTTTCGTATAAACTGCTGCACTTTAACTACAACAGCAAACTCGCGGAGTGTATATACTCTCCGATAAGTGTGCAGCCCTCCCGTGGAAAGTCTCGCCCGGAGCTTTTTTTCCATGTGCTCACGTTTGCTTGCAGCGTATATAAGAAGGGAATCTTATGGTGGAGTTTTGTTTGTAGATTTTTTGGCTGCTTTTTGTACGATCTGCTAAAAAAACAGGAACACATTTTCCCCTGGCTATGGGGTATCTCGCTGTACATTTTTTACTTTATTCCAACTGGAGCGATTCGCCAGCACAAATCCACCGATACACCTGAGAGCTGCCAATCGTTGTGCCATTACAACTAATCTTTGCGATAACAAGAAAAATTGCTGTATTTATTTATTATTTCTCGACGAGATAGATGAAAATTTTGTCGCGTTCGTGATGAAAAAACTTTGGTGCACTGCACGCACAAAGAAAGTGAAAAACGCCTCGGGAGTTTTTCACTCGTAGTAGTAGTTTATAATATTTATCTCCTAATGCGCTATTCCTTATCGCACTTCAGCCGAGTAAAAATGGGCGCTGTTTCTTAGTCTTTTGCAGAAGTACATTAGCACCTCTCTCTCTCTCTCTCTCTCTCTCTCCACATATACACGCTGTGCTGCACACTGCACAGCCTTTCAACATATTTCACACGCCGCGTTGCTGTATTACTCCAAGAGAATATGAAACTTTTTCTTTTTCCCATTTTTTTAGCCAGTTCTATGATAATATGGTTTATTCTACCGACCATGTAACTTTTTATCTTTTCAATTTTGTCTTTTTCTTAAAGTGCAAGTGGCATTATATATTTTTTTCATGCAAAATTTCATTTGAACGTGAATTCAAATTAATAATATTAAATAACACTTTTTCCTGAATTGTTGTATATTAAAGCTTTCGTTGAAAAAATGAGCTTTATTTTCATAATTCTTAGTTTTTAGACTTGTGTCTTTTCAGAATATTTCATTGAAGTTTTAACGTTTTCCAATATAAAAGGAAAGTGTTTTACCCTTCAGATAAAGCATCGCGCCAGGTGACTTGAAAATTTGTGCAGAATAGTGCAGTGTGCGTAGACGATAACTTTGCTCGCTATATATCTAAGGTGAGTCGATATGGCGCGGCATCGACGGCCCATCTCGAGGCCTATACGTCGCCGTATAACATCAACCATCGACGATCAAGACTAAAATAACTTTGGCCCCATCCTATACGTTTGCACCTCAGTGCGGCTCTCCCCTCTCTCGTACTCTAGATCGATTTTATATGTACACCAAGATTGCATAGGCGCCAGAAGCGTAGGCGCTTATCACTGCATCGATCCATACTAGTGTCATCCACTTTCACTTCAATTTCCGAAACCTGCTATACATTCTCTTGACTCATGGCTTATATGGCAGCTTCTTTTTCCCATTTTCTTCTCCATAGTTTCTTTTTTCTTCCTCTTTATAGTACTGGGCGCATTTTAGTCCTATAGTTTGATGTCTTATTTGCTGTTATACAAGGCACATTTGAAAAATATTTATAATCATTCGGGTGACGAATCTTTCATAAAGTTCTCGGCACAGATAAAGCGTAGCTTAAATAATTCCAGGCACTTCAAAACCAGTTTACAGACTCGTCACGAATGATCAATATTTTTAGATTCATAACTTATACTTACTTAACGATTGATCCAAACGATCCATTTTGGATTGTGCTCGATTTAGCGAGATACTTGATGTTGCAGGGATAGATAATAAAAAAAAAACTTTGGCCTATAAAAATTTTATGAGAATTACAATTGTCGAAGATTGGTAAAAATAGTATCGGGGCTGTTGTGCATCAAACTAACTGCAGACTGACTGCTGACAAAATAAAGACACCTATAAATATTTCATGCACCCGCATGGCACGAAGGGTAAGTCGAACTCGAACCTATACATAAAAAAAAGGATACGTAAGTTATAGAATTTGAATCGAGAATAAGAGATCGAGCATGCATATTCGATATCGGTTGACAGAATGGGCGCGATTAAATCAAGGGGGGTTGGCGAGCATTGATCCTCGCTCTCCTCCTCGCTCTGAATTGGCATGGTACACAGTTGGTGTACGTTAGCGTGTGTGTATCTATACACACACGCGCGAGCGATATATAGTGCAGCAACAGTAGAAACGTGTATGCAATGTCCCTTCGTTCTCAATCCGCAGATCAAACAGTAGTCAGTGCTTTTGCTCCTGCCTAGCGAGCGCAAATAGAGCTGCTGCTGCTGCTGCGCTGGACCCTCGCCTTTAAAGCTCGTTACATCATCATACTCTCTGCTGCTGCTACTGCCGCGAGAGGGAGAGTCCGAGAAGGGCAGCGGCAACAGAGCAGCCTGCAGTGGCAGCAGCATAGCAGCGCAGAAACGTGATGTGCATAAAGATCCAAACTGAGACGAGCGCACGCTTCTGCATGCCAATGTGCACGAAGAAATCAGAAATGTCAACGCGTTTCAACGTCACCGCGCGTACTGTGAACTGTACACGTATAAAGCGTCTATAGGCTCCGCTGGCTTTTTCACGTGTACCAGCACGAGAGGATCTCGAGAGCTGTGTCGAGTCTAGTTATCCGAGAGCACAGCAAAGTATTTGATTGTTTTTACTCTTTCGACGGCTTTACGCGTTGCCGTTTTAGTAGATTCTTCCCTATCGAAAATAGAGGTTACTTTGACCGATATCTTTAACAGATTGCTTATGAAATATTTTTCAAAAATTTTTCATATTCAAATGTTATCTTAAAATAAATTAGCATGATAGAATAAATCAAATTGAAATCATATTTCTTCTTGCAATGAAATAATAGCATCTTTCAATGCTAATGTAAAAGTAAAACGTACTAAAGGATAAAAGGTTAGAAACTATTGATAAAAAAATAGCCTTTTAATGTTGTGATTAAAAGTAGCCCTTATTATTAGAAAATAAAATATTGTTTATAACAATTTATTCAAATTTGGAGAGCTCTGTATAATTGCAGCTGGCACATTGGTCAAATCCAAAATATTATCAAGCCAGTTATATATTGATTGGTGGGCGTGCATAATTTCGAAATTTCAAATTCGTGTCAAGTCACTCCGTGTATACTGATAATATATAACGCTGCATGTATATTCTTGCTTTACACACACGCAGTCCCAGTAGATTCGACACCATTTACATATTTCATGCTAATTAAATGCGTTAGTCTGCCGCAGCAGAAGTGACAAATTAAACGAAATAAAATCGAATTGCTTGCCATCGCGTTTCCCCGCAATTTTCATATGAAAAACGTAATCGAGTCCTACTTTTGATTAGTGAAAATATTACGCAAAGCATAATAAGCGCATAAATAGCTTCGACTCTCGCTTTTGTCTCCGACCGACATGGCTTCTACCCTATCTTCTTTCCTCTCTATTATTCGTCGTGCAGAAACGTGCTTACAGCGATTTTCACTTACTTAGTTATCTAAGTTTTCGGTACAGCCTTGTATTCGAATGTGCCTCCCCTAAAAAGCTCCTTGGCTGTATCTTCGAGTCATTTTACCGATAAATTTCTTTCTCTCATCTCACCTGTTTAATGTTGAAATATATTTGCACACAGTAAAATTTTATCGATACATTATTCATTTCAAACATTTTGGATGTTGATCTAAATTTTCGTCGAATTATCATCTTTATTACATTTTGGAGCGATTTCTCTGTGTAATGTATAAATTTAGCTGTGTATTATAGGCTGCATGAGAAAGCCTCGTGCGCTCACAAAACAGAATTCCTGCACCGAGCTAATCATGCCCAACCACATCAAACCCGCACTTGCACACGTCAGCAACAAAGCCACAAAATTAAGAGCAATCCAACGACATCCACAAGGTAATCCATGTTGCTACATAATAACTATGTATATATCTATACATGTAACTACGTGTGTTACATATTGTTGTACGCAGGTATGTGTGTCGTCCCTGACACTCCGCACGTATTGCCAAAGATAGATGGGATGCAAATCGCTGCCGTAGAACCATGGACACGTCTCTATAGTAAAATCAAGTACGATGTGTCGCAGATCGCGCGAACCATTGTCCATCTATCATTGCTCGTGCGGGCAGTTCTGAAAAGTTCATCCCGCAGTCGTTTAACGTTCAAAATAATATCATCTTTTATGAAATGTTCATAAATGTAAACAATTTCATTGAATGATTAACAAGGTAATAATATTTTAGTGATAAGTTTCACAACAACAAGGTTCACAACAAGAAAAAAACGTTCATACTGAAGCTTGCATGAGTTAAAAGGTGTACAACTTTCTTGCAGTCAATGTATCTGACTTATAAATTGTGTACGTTTCGAATTAAAAGTTTATTGTACGTAAAATTGCGGGTAATTATATTTGAATGATAAAAAGTGATAAATTACAAACGATGTTATCAGATCAACTGTGAATCAAACAGTAACTTTTTAGTTGATCCTATACTTGCTCGTACCAATAAGTATATGAATAATTCATTGAAAAAAAAAGTTTAGCCACGTCAAATCGAAGAAAACATGCTACATGGTCGAGATCAATTTTAGTCGAGGCCATTCCCCACCGATTTCCTGACTTAAATAAAGACTCTCGTCGATGCTCTCGTTTTATTGAAGTATATGTATTATATGTTGTTTGCTACAACATCGTAAAAAGAAAAATTAAGCGGGGCCTCGTAAAAAAGCGCTGCTGCGCACATAAAAAACATAAACAGCATTGGAAAGCTCCAAGTTCCTTCTTAAACCGTTTTATCGACAAAGTTTCAGAAGTCGCTGAGTTTCGCTCTTCACGCGAGCTTGTAGGTACGTACCGCACTTATTTCCATCTTCTCTTTTCTCTTCAGATTCCTAATTACTTAATGCATTATTAATAGACAACATAGATTAAAACAAAGACGATTTTACATAAGCTCTAACTTTGGAGACAAGATAGTTAAGCAGGCTGTGCACACACATTTACATAGGCCTTAACAACCAAGTGTCACAAGGCATCTTTTCCCTCCGATATTTTTATTTTTCGTAATTATGTGATTACCTATTTTCGATTTTTAAGTGTGGTGTTTTCATTCGAACAAAAAGTTTAATCATCTCAGATTTCTTGAAACAATCATTTTTGAATTTCTATTCGAAACTATGATTATCATTTTCTAAAGTAGCATAAAACAGTATCGATGTAAAACAAAGAAAAATTTATTTTATTTTATTGCATATACTAAACACTCGGAAGTAATTATATTCAATTAAATTTTCTAAATTTTTTTTTATAAAAATGATAGTTCAACTAGATGATTCATGGTGGCACGTAATAATCGAGCATTCTTATCGTTTCAAGAATTTTTGCGGAAAAAGGCAGCACCAGCATCAGCTAACGCAAAGTTTTGTCCTGCTTTTCCCCTACATCCCATGAAGATTAAGATTTTAATTATACAGCCTGACGGCAATTAGACACGTTGCATAAAGGTCGGCCAAGATTTTTTCCCCTTTGCTGTTGCAATTTTCACCTAGCTAAAAAAATTGTCCAACGACAACATAGCAAGGAAATTAACTGTGACACGCACTGTTGCACTCGCTGTTGCTTAGTGAATTTAATCTTAATGACATTTCTCTTTTAATTTAATTTTGCTGGCATTTTTAAGAATAATCCGATTTTTCAAGCTAGTCATCGTAACTCATTTGCTTATGCCGTTTTGAGAGGATAGATAATTCAAGCGGCTATCTTCAACTGTCGATATTCTTGAGCATAAGTAGTATGTAAGTAGGTTGCACACACGTATACTTTGTATGTATATTCACCCTTATCAGAAATATTCTAACAACCTCGTCAGCTTAACTACAGCCCAGGCGTGTCTTTTTTTTTATAGCGCGCCCCGTAAAGTAGCAATAAAAAAAAGATCAACAACAGCGCAAAAGTCTCAAGCGTGCGTGACGTCACTTAGAATTCCCGCTCGCATGAAGCGTATAGGAATATAGCAGCTATAGCTCCACTGTCTTGCTCGCAAGTGTAAAAAAGCTCGCTCTCGTGTTGAATTATGATCGAGCGCATGGCTATAAATAAGAAGCCGGAGCTGCTGCTGCTGCTGCTCGTGCTACATAACTCAACTGGATTTCCATACGATGATAAAACGGATGCTGCTGGCTCGCTATCGATGATTTATAAGATTTTCCACGCAGGCTGTAGGAGAGTCGAGAGTAGAGGACCTCGGCGAAAAACTCTTCACGCAAATGAGCTTTCCTCATTTACTCGTATATAATAACTAAGTGGCATATAATCAAATGCAACTCGTATGCATTAACTTGTGTTTTTGTTTTTTTCGAAGAATCTTCCATTCTCGAGGGTTGAAATTTTCTTTTGAATTGGCTCAAATATAGGAGGTTTTATTAAATATACGAGTTTGAAAAAAACTATGCATCAATTATGCATAGAAGAGAAGAGAAAAGATATGGGCAGCGAAGGTTCTCCTTTAAGAGTTTGTTTGTGCTTTCTTTTGAGCTTTTTGAAATTTGAATGATTTTTACATAAACAACTGCTGTTTATATGTTTCAGTTTTTTGAGGAATTTTAAATCGCATGAAATATTCTCCGATTTACAACAGAAAAACTTATAGCATCGATATTAAATCAAAATATCGTACGAACGCATTTTAGAATCTAATTTGCCTTTCACAACGTCGTGACGTCTGAAATTATATTACCAAGTCGCATGTATTTTTCGAACACGATATACTTTTATCATGAATAGTTAGGACCAGACAGATCGCCTGAGGCATACGTGGTATATACCATATCCAAGATATACAGGGTATGACCGGCCAATATGTTTCTTGAAATATTGATGGCTCCCTGAAGGCTCCGTTTGGAGTGTTCACTGCTACGCAGCTTTTTTTCGGACTATACGTACATGATTTGCCTATATGCAAGCATATTATGGATACTTATACGGAAAATTCAAAGCATTTCGAGGATCCTCCCTCTGCTGGTGCCCTAGCGAATCACGTCGAACGTGGCTATAATAATTTAATTTTAAAAAAACTGCATTTTTCAGTGTCTTTGGAATGTCGCTCATTTTATTACCTAATTGAAAATGCAGAGGAATTATGGGTTTCGGAAAAGCTGCTAATAAAATTGAACGGAATAGACCTCGCCAGAGACATTTTTAAAATGTTAATCGCGCAGGGGGATAGTCATTTTCACGCCACGAGAGTCTCAACAATAAGCTCTGCTATCGAGTACATAACAGTACTATTAGCCTTCCATAGTTATATGTATAAATAGGCAATTGCCATAAGCCGTAGAATTCAGAATTATCGCAAGTTTCAAACAGGCCGCCGCTGCGGGCTCTGCTCTTTACGCGTACAGACGAACAACTCGCGTTGCAGTGGCGCAGCGCATTCCGTGGACCGCCGCACGCTCGCAGCTGTTAATATAATATTAATCGCCTAATGATTATTAACGATAATCGGTATTAGCGCGTGTGCGTATCGTTTGCCAATTCAGCTTGCACGAGCTCATTGATGTTTATGTAGCTGCTCTCGGTGACTCCCGGCCGCATCGTTGCGTGGGAGTATTACGCGGCTAAAAATCAGACCGATCCCTCAAGTGATACGAATAAGCTACTGCGATATCGTATCTATCCACATAATGTATAATATAAAAAGCTGCTTAGAGATACTTGAGCTCCGGGATATCGAGTGGTCGAGTTACTAAACGCGTTACTTGAAAAATTAAGCAGTTAATATTGTGCACGCGCGCACGACGACGCCTGCACCGAGTAGTAAGTTTATATTTATATGAGATTTAAAAGCTCATATTCATATTTCATATTCGTGCCGCCGCGCGAGACATGATTATTCAGAGCTACGACGACGCTGCTGTATATATGTATACGTAAGGTAGATAGGTACGTACGTAAAGCTAGACTGCACTAGAGGATTATGCACGCGCGACAAAATGTTGTGTCTGCCGCCGTCGCCGCCGCCACCACCGCCATGGCTGCGGATGCTCTCTCTAAAATATTCATCAAGATGCCACTACGTACTTACTTATACGCTGCACCGGGGCTAAGAGCTCTGTGATCTAATGCTAAAGGCAATGAAATGCTTGATAACGTCGCTTACCTGCGAACATAAACAAATGGCACTCTCGCTTATTTCATCCTCAAATTTAATACACTTATTGCTTATTTTATCACTTTACTATATACTATATTGTTCAGTTATATTAAAGAACTAAAAGTTTGATTGTTGCATTATAACATGTGTTATATGTGTTCGCCCATTATTGAACACTTGAGAAAGCGCCATAATTGAAAACAAATTATTACGTCCACGGCAAACGTATGTCATCATTAAAGAGGGCTTACCGCTCCATCATAATCGTATCTTGTTTCAGTTTCACGGTGGCACAGACTGGCGACTGAACAGAAAAAGAAGCGAAATAGCCTCAGAAGAGAACAAAAGCAAGCAACAAGCACCACCCTCTCTTACTTCTCAAAAGCAAACTTGCACACCTGTAGCTCTTTCCAAATACGTACACATACGTGTGCGTGCAGGCTGCGCGAAATAAGTCGCATCTTTGTCGCGTAGTCGTTGCTGCTTGTATTTTTTTTTTTTTTTTTTTGTTGCGCGTCACCGAGAATGTGTTATCTGCCAGAGTGCGGGGTGTACACGACGACGACTCGAAAGAGAAAGAGACAGATAGAGCAGTGCGGGTAATCCGTTTCTTTTGTCGCTTCAGCTAAACAATCGCTGATGCAGCGTAAAAAGTTCCAGCGCGAAGTACAGCGCACACATTCAGTTTCACGAGTATTGTATGAGTGCGCGAAAGAGAGACAGCTTGTCTATGTATGCAGTATACAAAGTATAAGATATAGATGCGCGCGTAAATGTTGACCGCGAACTCGTCGCTTGCAACAGATGGCAAAGGTCTTTTTTATTTACATTCTTTTGACGCTATTATTCAGTGAATGAATTTTAAATTCATTGGCGTACATCTATTGTGCGCAAATTTCACACACTTTTTCTCCCCTCTAAATTTAATTTTATAGCAATATATTTACGTATTTTGTAAAGAATTGAAAAATTTTGATTTTGTAGCGTCGCTGTTTGGATATACAAGTAAAATATTAGACACATTTTTTAAAACTGGACTTAAACGCACTTTTCAGTAAATCTTGAATTTTACTGCTAGTGAGCAAATATTAATAATAATAATAATAATAATAAGTACATTGAAATTTAATCTAAAGACAATAAATCATAAATGGATCAACTAAGTTATACCAAAATTGAATAGCTTGTTGCTTATGTGTCGAGAAAGTGCTTTATAGTTTTTGAGCGACATTCATTTATTAGAAAAGGCAAAATATGTATTTTTATACACTTTTTCGAAATACTGCTAATTAACCACACTTTTCCGGAAAATTTTTTCCCTTCATACAGACATAATTACATTGTCTGACACCTCATTTTATGGGACCTAGATTCCGAAGGCATTATTATGCACTTTCGATGTACTCTTGGTATGCTTTTTTGAAATTTTTTATTAACATACCAACTTTTGGCTTGAACTTTTTTGTATGCATACGGAGGCATACTTTTT
This sequence comes from Trichogramma dendrolimi, assembly GCA_034770305.1. NCBI lineage: Eukaryota > Metazoa > Arthropoda > Insecta > Hymenoptera > Trichogrammatidae > Trichogramma > Trichogramma dendrolimi. The sequence goes on along the minus strand of JAPMIB010000070.1, from coordinate 695,685 downwards.
TGACGCCTCATTTTATTGGACCTAGGAAATTTCGAAAGTTATCTGATACGGAAGTTTACGGATTTTTTCTTTCATGAGAAATCTTAGTGATCTTCGTGCCCTTTTTGTCCAAACACGTTCTTGCACTTGTCGAATGCAAAATCATTATTCCGATCTCGGTGTGTTATCATGCTTGATTTTAGTGTACAAGTCTCCTGACTAATATCACAAACGTGGTTTTTGTCGTCTGAAATAATGATGTCAAATTCTCTCACATTATCTTTAAAGACTGCTTCCTCGGATTTCTTCTCACTTATATCAATTGAGGTGCTTAAATTAAACAATGTATCCTATACAATGCTGCCTAAGCTCCGAGAAAAAACTTTTTTTTTATTCGTGATTAGAAAAATGCCAGTAAGCTGATTTTCAGTCGAATGTGTGATATTTTAGTTGTAGAAATAAAAACATTTGTAAAACAGATACTATGACTTGGCAGCGGGTTTTTGGAAATTTGGGATCTTTTACTTTAAGTAATTTTGTGCTAATAGAAACTTGTACTTTTAATTATTTATTTACTTGTTTAATCGGGCTTGTTTGGATCGGATAAGCAAAATTCTATAACATTTAATTACCGTACATTAAAAATCATTTAAATGCGTTGATCTCTCTCAAGAGCTTTAATAACTGCCAAAAAATATTATATAAATCTTGACTCGTTAGCTGTTTTATGATCATTTCACAGATCTCAATTGGAAGTCCGTAACGTGCCAGCTTGAATAAAGAGTTTAGGTCCTACATTGAGATAATTTTTTCAATACAATATCGAACAGACGCACAAGACAAGCCTCTATAATTTCTTCGGGGAGCTTACAGAATTGTTCAGAGTACGCTAAGTTGAAAAGGTTCTCATATGTCAGTAGTTTTGCCGCCTCGTTGCATTGTAACTGAAACAGCTCGTAGAGCGACAATCTCAGATTGATCATTATTTCTTTCGCTTTGCTAATAACCTCCTTGTTCAAAAGTTTGTCATGATCCGTCGTCGTCTTAAACACTCCGTGCTTAGTGAATACGTTTATAATCTTCTAGACATCTTGTTGGCTGAGACGGTATCTTCTTTTCTCAAGACGTTCGATGGTGGCTAGACCAGCAGATGCTAATTTCAATCTCAAAATTAGCAAACTATTTTTGTCCCACAGTGTCAATCGCGCGGCGAAGTAATCCTCAGTGGGGAAAACGAATCTGGATAGATTGGCACCATGATTCAAGAGCACATCGACCGTATCCGGCAAAAGGTTCGCGACAGCCCATTGAAGCGGTGTCCGGCCCAACTTGTCTCGGGCATCGACCAGCACCAACCGTCTCTTTTTCCTCGCGATCGCGAATATATTTTTAGCTATGACGTTGGAATTTTCGGCTCTTTCGGCAAATAATGTGCAGAGGAGTTTCTCCCTTCTCGTTGGCCAAATTCGGACAGACGCCTCTTACTAGTAGAAATTTAACTGCCGCCATGTTTCCGTTTAGTAGAGCCAAGTGCAATGGTGTATTGCCCAAGTTGTCCTGGGCATCGACTATTACCGGCCACCTTAAGGATTTGGTGGTCTTGAAGAATATCTTCAATACATCATCAATATTTTTCGACTCCGGTATTGGTACAGAATAGTTTTTATTGCAAATAACGTGCAGAGATGTCAATCCGTTATCGTTACCCAAATTCGGAGAAGCGCCTTTTTGCATCAATAATATGGCTACATTCATGTGACCATTCTCCACAGCCAAGTGTAGCGGTGAATCTTTTGTTTCTGGCACGAGCCAATCCAATGGAGAATTGACGTAGTTCGTCGGATTGAAATCATGATTAAGAAATTTTTCCACGATCTCGTGAAGGCCATACGCGCAGGCCGCATGGAAGTGTGTGCGACCGAACTCGTCGATGTAATTCAAGTCGAACCTGTTGTAAATTTGAAACAGATCTTGAGCCACATATTTCCTGTGAGGTAACCAGTTTCTAAACAAGTAATGTAGCGGTGTCGTGCGAAGCGCCAATTTTGTAATAACTTCATTCGCGCTGGGTTCATCCTTGTAGTCCATACGAGCTATTAAATTGATAAATCGTTCTCCGTTTTGAAAATTTTTCTCTCCATATTGATAGTTTACGGATTGTATAAGAAGCCAATCAATTACTTTCTTTTGAAAAACGTCTTGGAGTTTTGGAATTCCGCCGTCCCATTCCTCGAGGAGGGTATAAAATTCATCACGAAATTTGAATCTTTTTTCTTTGATCTCCCAATTTTCATGTATAGAACGTAATTTCAACAATCGGTCTATCTGTTTTACATTTAACTTACTGGCCGCAGTCGGTGCGGTATTTCCTTGCTGTTTACGGGTCGTCATCGTATTGAGTATTGGGGTCTATATACAGATTACAAACACGTAAGCGAAGACACGTGAGATACAACGTATAGCGTGAGCTATGTAAAGTACACTGAAAATATAGAATAATTTTGTCTACTAAAGCGCTATAGTAAACCCTGGATTTTTCGGTTGACATAATTAGATCTTCTTGTGTTATCAAGTGTGTTATTCAATCGAAAATTGAACTTTACTTGTCGGTCATAGTGATGCGTAATAGACCACTTATACTATAGCGCTCTAGTAACCATCGCTAGAACTTTTAGTGCAGAGGACAATTTTATATTTTCAGTGCAGTAGGAGCCATGTATATGTTACATTTGCTACAATAATAACGATGTTACGTGGATAGACATAGGCAGCATCGCTACTTACCTAGATTTAGGCTTTCTAATAGAACCCGTATGAAATGATGCCGATTGTAAGTAAGTCTCAGAAAATGAAAAGTAAATGAGAAAACTCCATGAGACTTTCTATTTCGCTAGATGGGTGCAAATATAATTTTTTTGGGAATCCCTCATGCCTAATAATATATTGAAAAAGTTGAAAGCCTCATAAGTCTAGCACCGGAAAAAATATCTTAATATGATCAAAATTGACGAAGATAGAAACATTTGGAAATTGACAAAATGTCAATGACAATTGTTGTTGCGATAATTTTTTTACATTTGTATGTTGTTTCGTTGATAATTGCTCTTAATGCTAAAACTTTGTCAATCGTTTCACTAGTAAAACATTTACGAAAGTTACCCATTCATTAATAATTGTCCTTGTTAATCGAGGAAATAAAGCACTATAAACAGGTACAGTACCTACGTACAATAAGTTATTTATCATTATTAAAATGAGTTATTCACAATTTATTCGTATAAAACGAAGAGTGGAAGAATATTGTACGTGTTTATTTGACTTGAGAAAAAAATGTCGTATTCGTAGGAAATAATAATTGATGCTCATAAATGCTCATTTTTATAATAATTATTCATGTGAATACGATTCCAATAACTTATGATTGGCTGCTATACATGCTTTATTTAAAGTATTAATTACGAGTTAATATACATTACATGTCAAATACGGAAACCAATGCACATGGGTAAATATAATGGAATTAAACAGCGTGGTTTTTAAATGGCATTGAAAATAATGCGAACAAATGAGAAGACGTGTGAATTCACTTAATTGATTTAATAATTGAATTGTTTTAAAAATTACGTAACAATTCAATTATAAATTAACATTCAAATAAGGGTTTACATTAATGATTCTACAAGAAAGTACATATACATGAGTAATAAACTATTCAATTATCAATGAAAATAAAGTTTAAATAATACAAGAAAAAAAACTATGAATACTATACTCAAATATCGCATTAATCGGTTTTTTGTTCGTCATCCCTGCAGATCACATAACAAATTTAAATTTAACATTTACCTCTTTCTTTTAGTACACGTACGCAAACATCTTTAAAATATTAAATACTCTTTGTGCGTGCTTCTTTATTTCTACTTGCAGAAATTTTTTCTCGTCCTCACTCGCACGTGTATTTTTTTCTCTTTTTTTTAACGAGAAGCAAGAAACTCGAAGAGAAAAAGAAGTACGACTCATCCATGCGGCAGCCATATCGACAAATATTCTCATAACTTTGGAACTCGGCGCGTGAGCAAATATCAGAGAGAGCAGAGAAAAAATTGGCATCTAGTAGCCGACTTTGCACTCATGTGACGATTTCAGCTATCATAGCAAAGAAAAATGAAAAGTTCGGTTTCACTGCGGTATTTTTTGAAATAAAGTTGATAGTGTATTTAGAGTTGCAATACCAGCATGTTGCTGGCAATAGTAAAGTTACTTTGCAATTAAAGCACACATTTTTTTTATTATATGGTGAATTCGAAAGAGTATCTTTATTTTAGGTTCGAGACTATATTGCGTTCATTTAACAATAATTATTTTTTGCAAAAGAAAGTCGACTGGAGTCACAACAACAGCAGTTCCTAGCACACATTCTGTTCGCTTCGTTAGTCCGTTTCTTTTTTAAGCCGAGAGGGATGGCGTTACCTTTCATTAATCCGCTCGGTTTCTCCCCTGGGAGCGAGAGAAAAGGAAAGAGCGAGCGACAGGGAGAGAGAGAAAGAGAGAGAGAGAGAGAGAGCGAAAGAGAGAGGGAGGAAAAAGACTCAAAAAAGACATTATACATACGAGGCTTGGACTGCTGGGAGTCAGCAGGGCAAAATACAAAGCATTCAGCTGGCAATGCACACACATACACAGAGACACATATGTGTATAAAGGTTTTGCTGCCGCTTAATTACAATAGCAATTTCGTTAATTGGGTCAACCGTGCAGCATAGCCCCTACGTATACCTACACATATATAGCACGTGGTGCTGCAGCAGCGCAAACAAACATACAGGCGTACACACATACTTATACGTACGCACACCGACGCATATATATGCGAGTGAGCGAGCAAGTTGTGTGTTATCAAAAGACTAAAACGACGCACGAAATCACGAGTTTCGTTGTTTTCGCGTGGAGCGCGCGCGGCTCTACTGCTTAGGGAGCTCCGGACTAAAAAATGGTATAGAGAATCAAGCATTTTCAAGTTGCTGCTAAATTAAGTGGTCGTTAAATTTTTTCGCTTTTTCTGCTTTTCATTATTTGCGTACGCGCTGTGTACGCTTAAATCGCGAATAAGTATGTATCCTGTTTATGCGATATGAAAGAATTAAATCGTAAGCTCTTGATTATATTAGCGAATTTTTTTGTTAACTCCGAATTAATGCTTGGCAACTGGTGGTTTAAAAAATCAGGATATTCAAGGGATGAAAATATTAATTGCAATAAACTATAGCTTTTAAAAATGCATAATTTGCTTATAAAGAGTAAATTCGGGAATACTTGGGAATTACTTTGGGAAGGCACTACCTCTGCGTATGCGGACAATAGACAATAATAGTAAAGTTAATACAAACGATTAAACTCGTGAACAATTAATATCATTGCAGATTCGGTGGCTGTGCTACATGCTAGTTTACAAATATTCAAAGCTCACGAAAAACTTCGACACAAACGGTAAAGTAGCTTTGATATGTTGCGCTCATTTGTAATGTATTACTCAATAATGTATGACCAATTGCTGGCTTTGGAACTGTTTGCAAATTTTGCTAAAACTTTACCATCAATAAGTATCTCTCGGGCTTGTTAATGTTGTTATTGTATAATTATTATTGTATTTGTAGTATTTTACGATTGATAGTTAATAAGCTATTGATTGTTTTTTCATAGATATGATAATGAATCAAAAATTGTATTGTAAAAACATAATAATATTTTTAAAATTATTTTATGTGATTATATTTAAAAAAAAATAAATAAAAAATGCAATAATCTAAAGATTATTTTCATGACAAAATTTGAAACTATATGATCCTTAGTAAACTTAATAACACTTTGCTTCGTAATGAAAACCGTAGATGAGAAAAAAAACAATTCGCTAGAATGGTCCCGTGAATTCTTGCAAAGTCATGAAATTTCTTTCATTTTCTTGACCACACTGCAATGGGTAAAGAGTCAACCTTCAAACTGCCAGTAGTTAAAAGCCGCAAATTTTCTTCTCGCGAATCCATGAACCAGTTACTCGCTGCTTCAGTTTGCTTTTTTGCAACTGCACAGTCGCTGTGGAGCGCGTCGCAGGGACCACCCGGTCGATCTTTATAAACGTCTCAAAAATGTGCTCCACGTCGCGCTGTATATATATATATATATATATATATATATATATAATATATATATATATATATATATTTACACTCGCACAAGAAGAAGCGAAGAGGACCGAATTCTCGCTGCCGCTGCTGCTGCACAAGGCGGACGACGAAAGAGACAGTAAGTGCGGAACGGACTATTTCCGTCCTTCTAGCGCCGTGTCTAAATTCGCCCACCCATAGCGAGTGCTTCGCTGCCTGACACTGTGCGCGGCTGCTGTATTTCTTTCAAGCTGTACGCGCGAGATACTGATGTGCCAAAAATATTTCATTCTCGTGCCCTCTCCACGCCAAGAGAGCGAAGAGAGATCTGCAACCTTTTTTACGCCAGGGGATTTCGATGATTTATGCGCGCGTTGTGGTGAATTTGTTATACGATATTTAGTATGCAGAAACAATATTACATGTCTTGTATTCCATCATCTGGATTGTGCTTAATGCAGTCAAAATAGAGCTTAAATTTGTCGTTGGATTTCTTCAAGGCTACTTGACTCGGTAATTGATGCGATGTTTTCAAGCATATTTTGCCAAACAAGTCATTTTCTAGCAATCATCACTGAACTAGCTAATGCGTCGGTAAATGACTGTAGAAAGTGTGATGTATGCAATTTATTAGACAAATAAATATCATTTGTTGCTAATCTTTACATAATTAGAATTGACAAATTTTCAAAAGATGAAATAAACTAAAGTAGTCACGTAAAAAATGATCGTCGAAGTAACTGATAAATGTTTTATGAGACATTCCGACTGTATAAATTATCCTAATATTCTATGAAAAGTTTCAAGAAAAGGGTAGAAAGTAATTAAATCTCGACTTTCTGACTACAATCGAAATGGCTTCGCGGTATAATCGGTGAACCAGTGCAGATTCTCTCTTCTTTAATCAAGCTTCTCATAAATTACTTCCAGTAACTTTGAAGATCTCAAATAGACATGTTTCTTTCTTTCTCATCTTCACTTTAGTAAATATAAAAGCTAATATAAAACTGGGTCAGTAGGGATGTTGATATTAAAAAGTACGATATTATACCGAAATGAAAAAATAATTAGCAGGATACAACGTTTTGAATTCACACAATATCGTAGCAGTATTAAAAATATGAAAATCATTAATGCGCAATTTAAATATGTGACAGTAAATATGCACACTCAATATGAATCTAAAAACACAGTCGTTAAATATATAAAAAAAAACCGCAAATGTAATGCAGATTTAATGTAAAATCAAAAATAAAAATAACTGGTACTGAACTATATTTAGAGTACTTTGACATTAAATCTTCGAAGAAAATACATGTATACTGCCCGTAAATTACTATTGCTATACCTGAGCGAAAAATGAGTAATCTTAAAAGTTTCGCAGCTCAGTCAAAAAAAGTCGGATCGACATTTTGGATACGCCATTCGAAAGGTCTTTACAAGCACTTTAAAACGATATAAATTATTATTAGGTTTATTTATTTATTTATCAGTTTTTATTAACAATTAACGAATGAAAAATATTGTTTTTTTTTGCCTCGGCTATTTCTCTTGCCATTTTAGTTGGAAGGGTCGTAGGAACATTTTAAACCAATGGGTTTGTAGGTTTTGACGAGACCTTCAAATCTTTTTTTTAAAAATTGTTTCTTATTGTACAAATAAAAACTAACCTTTTTGCATATACAATTTTTTTCTACGCCCCCTTGAACGCGGTTTACATGTGAATGAATAAAAAGGTCGTTTTCGCAGTAAAAGGGCTGTATATTTGTGAAAAAAGCTCGTAGGGCAATTTAAAAAAAAGGATTTAAAGGTCTCGTCAAAATCTACAAATCCATTGGTTTAAAATGTTTCTACGACCCTTCTAACTAAAATGGCAAGAGAAATAGCCGAGGCAAAAAAAACAATATTTTTTATTCGTTAATTGTTAATGAAAACCATTAAATAAATAAATAAACCTAATAATAATTTATGTAGCTTTAAAGTGCTTGTAAAGACCTTTCGAATGGCGTATCCAAAATATCGATCCGACTTTTTTTGACTGAGCTACGAAACTTTGAAGTTTACTATTTTCCGCTAAGGTATAGCAAAAGTAATTGACGGGCAGTGTATATTGTATAAGTACTAATTTGTTTTCTTACATCAAATGCACAAAAATGTATAAATTCAGTAACATAGTTTTGAATACTCTATTTTAAACATTTGATTGAAAATTATCGTATTAATACTGATCAATTATTTTTGGCATTGATTGCTTACAAAATTTATGCAAATTCATTTGTGATTATAGTCAGCCTAACCACTAGATGGTGAGTACCTATTTTATGAGTAAACCTGAAAGTGGTAAAATGAGAATGATTGTATAAGTCAAAAATCAGTTGAAACTATTATCAATGTTTCTCTTCATGTTTCTTTCTATGTTCTGCTTCATATTTTTATATCTATTTTAATTATTAATTGATACACTAACGGCGGTAAAGATAGTATCTAAATAAGACTAACTTCAGCATTACCACGAGGTAAAAAAGCTAAATTTATATTAATAAATCTTCACGTTGGTGTTTCACCGTTTGATTTTTAGTTTAAACTCAGATCAAAACTGTGTTTTTAACTATCAATTATATAAGTATACTGATGTATAATATTTACAGATTTGAACATAAGTTTTCATCACGTAATTAATATAGTTGGTAGGTCAAATTTTAGCTGTTTAAGAAGATTGGTGGTTTTATACCCACATGAGAAAGGCATATAAAAACCAGAAATGCTAACTGATGATCGGTTTAACATGATATTAAATCATTTTTGTTGCACGCTGCGATCTCATTTAAAATATAGGATAAATGCACTTATGTAAATGTTGTCTAATCAAATTGCATTCTCAATATCTTAGTTTAAATTCATTTCTCGTTTTTAAAAATCTAAGAAGATAAATTGTTAATTCTAAGCATGTTATTTGAAATTGGATAAAAATTAAATATGTTGTACTTGGGTTGAATGAAAAAAAGTCGTTATTTTAAAAAGCTGACATCCAACTTCAAGACATACATATGCTAAATTTATTGGGGAATAATATGTGTAAGGACAGCACGCAATAACATCATATCCTTCATTAAACAATTTTGCTGCACAAAATTGTTGAAAATTGTTAATCATTAGCATTACGCACAATAATTTCCACGTGGGAATTCCAACGCGTCCATTATGGCCCGAAATTATAACCTTTGGAAGCATCGGAAGCGTACATTATGTAGCATGCTAATGTGTTTTCATAACGATGGGCTAGGCTAATTAAAGCGCGAGAGCACGTGAATATTAATATATTTTCGTTCGATAATCGACCAGTGTCAAAGTTGCCGCGCCAAGCACGAGCGCGCATATAAAATAAAGTCGAAATTTATTCGCTGCTGCGCGGCGCACATATATGCGTACCTGTATACGAAAGTCGAGTAAGTAAAAACGCGCGTATAAGCACCTGTCTGGCGAGTATCGTATCGTAGCACCTTTGACGTGCAGCCAAAAAGAGGAGAGCGAGGGAGAGCTGCTATCGTTACGCAGCAGCAGCAGTGGCGGTGGCATTACCGCATTTTGTAAATTAAGGGCGGAGCAATTTTTTCCTCCGACTCGATTGCGACAAGCTGCAGCTTGTAACGCGCACAACGACTATCCGCTCGGCCATTACGTTAAACCGGCTCGTTGCATTTTACGGGGCTATACAGACCGGCCGGTTTATGTAGAGGAGGATCGTCCCCGAACGCGCGTAGACTGCGCCCACTGCGTTACACACGATATTCATTAGTATTGCTCGGCACTTCCCTGAACTATCTTTCTACAAGCCTGAAATATTCTCGTTTTTTAAACGAATGCTAGATAACTGCAAACATTTTATTTTCAATTGGGTCGGTTCTATTTCCAGTTTAAAAATCAATTAAGTTATTCGATTTGTCGCTTGGATAGAATTTGTCAACATGCTCCTTCAACGATGTCAAGAGATTGAAAAATAATCATGTAGAAATAAAGTATTCAATTAAACACTGATAAATATTAGATTCTGCATTCTATTTTTGATAAAAGCTCTGCATCATCGATCTTAAGATTGCACTGTCAAATTAAATTTTTAATGGGCTCTCACCTCTAAGCCCAGATCTTTTTTTTTCTATTATTTTATTTTCTGTTTTCATTCCTTTTTTATATTATTCGCACGTTCAACTGCACACCTCCAAAAAATACTCGAGTCACTTTACTAACTTACCTTCTAAAACACGCATTAAAGCAGCAAATGAACCTTTTAAAACGTTGCGATGTTGCATACATTTGCACACTACATTGTCATTTCCTTATTAAATATTCTTCATCCGTTCGAGACTGACAGACAAGCGCATTGTCCTTCATAACTGTGTTTCAGATAAGTCGATCAAAAATTATTTTTTATACATTTATGCTATTTACGCTCAATGAAATAAGAAGTTAATGAAAATTGTTTGCGAAAGTTAAATATTGTATAAGAAGCTAGTGCTCCTTTGAATTGAAGAGAATGCAAATTCATGAAGTTTTTAAACGACAGTAAAGCCACTGATGTTTGGCACATTTTCCGAAGAAATATTGACTTACGGGACTTTTGGCATTAAGATCATTATCGCACTATTATCTAAGGTTCGATAATTAGCTAGTGTGCAATCACATGTTTATAATTTTTTCGCTAATAAGTATATTATCTTTTGATACTTTGGATAATGCCGGCAAAAGTACATACACTAAATAGCGCTATGATATACGGACAAGTTATGTACACCAATAAAAGTGTCGTTTAAGCGGAATGAAGTCGTCGTTATTTATCCAACTGAATGTCGCTTGGCGCGCGCTATACACGGTTATCTCGCTGTGTACGCGTAGTATATACAGTATACACACGAGCAGCTTGTGCATTGCTAACTGTACCGCATTCATAAAGATGGTCGCGCAAGCACAGTTAGAAACGCGCGCACAGATCGCTCTCGACTATATTATCTCTCGAGACATCTCAATCTCTCCAGCTATACTTATGTATCTCTCTCTCTCTCTCGCAGCTATAAGCCCACAAGTAGTATAAGTAACATCGTGTCCTACACATTGCAGCCTCGCCATAACTTACTACTAACCTAGAGTGCGCGGGGTCTCACATTTTGCAGGCGTGCGATCGTCTCGCGTATAGGTAGGCATTACGAGAGGCCAAAGCCGCTAATGGAGTCAATAACTCGCGCGCTTAATATTAATCGCGTGGAGTAACGTTCAAGACGCGGGATGAGAAACGAATAAAAGAGAAAAAAAAGAACGAGCAGTTGTATGTATAGACGAACGCATGAATAGGGGCAGAGAGAGAGAGAGAGAGAGTCAGTGCTAACATTTCCATTGGCAAATACATGCAAGTGCAACGTGTACGCGCGCTTATATGTGGCGTGCAGGAAGCTAAGCTTTACACACATGTATACGCACACAAGCAATTGTGACGTACGTTGCACTGCTGCATAGGTCGTGGTTGCTGCTACTGGCGCAGTCACCTTGTCTATAATGTAAGCGCGCGAGTGCGCGCGTGTATATATGTATTCCAAGAGCGATAGACTCTAACGGCAAGCGGGCTATCTTATACATAACGTGCACACACATGCGTTTGTACGCCGCTCGTACACGTGCGTACATGTCTGTGTGTATATCGTACGAGAGCTTCTATATAGCCACCGTAAACGTTCACGCAGAGAGGGAGAGACAGAGGCAGATTTAGCCCTTAGTTATACTGCGTGAGAGCATGTACTATTACTATACTCGTATATTTCTCAGACATGAATATTTGCATACAGCGCCGGTATTAGAGCTAATGCCGGCGGTGCTGCACTGCCGCTGCTGATCCTCACGGGGACTCGATGATTTCCTCTCTCTCTCTCTCTCTCTCTCTCTCTCTCTCTCTCTCTCTCTCTCTCTCTCTCTCTCTCTCTCTCTCTCTCCGGTGAACCCGAGTAAACACGAGTAATCGAAGAAAACTCGCGTACACATCTATGCGCATTAGCTATTTGACGTCGAGAAAAGTCCTTGCCATTAATACGGTACTATGCGATCCTTTTTTACAGTGTATACCTGCAGTAGCGAAGTAAGAGCAGATAAAAGCGAGACATTGATGAAGATTGTCTCGTTTCTTACCTCTACTCGACGATCCACGCGAATGAGTTATCTCGTGCGCGCGCTATCATAATATTATTCGATGCAGATATGTATTAGTCGAGGCATTTCATTACGCACATACGATTATGTACAGTGATGAGACGAGATGAATGGAGGAGGGAGTTTGTCGAACGGCGCTTCGAGAGATGATATACAACGCGCACAAGAGCACAGTATACACAGTATAAATTTTCAAGAAAACACATACAATTATCGCAATTACGTAAGCAAAATATATGGTTGCGCTATCTTTGATTCTCTCTATCGTATCAGGCTTAGCAGCTTTGAATAGCTCAAGGAATAACATCCTTGTGTATTCTCGTCATCGCTATTTACGAGAAGTATAAATCGTTTACGGCTCAATACCGGTAGTACGAGGCGAGTAATTGCGATGCTCAAAGTAATTACACATAGCTTAAATAAATTTTTTAGTTTAAACAATTTTTTTGCGATAAATAGTGAATGATTTGTAACGCGTGTTCTGTAACGCCCGAACAACACCGATCGTATGACTTCCAATCTATCAAAGCTTTTTAATGCAATAAAATCTCTCTCTTTGATTAAAAATTGAAATTTAATGAGAATTAGCATATATGAGGATATTAATCATTTGTCATTAGAGCTGTTACAGATATATGCAGAGGAATTGTTCCGCTGGGTGCGGCCCACGCGTGTATGTATGGTCGTGCACGTTTCGCGCGCGTAACATCAATATCAGTATGTGCTTACGTATAGTCGCGGCTGAATGCACGCTACGAGTAATCAAAAAGTCATTACGCACTACGACATCTGTCCCAGACACATTGCTACTGCTGCTGCTGCTGCTGCTGCTGCTGCTGCTGCTGCTGCTGCTGCTGCTGCTGCTGCTGCTGCTGCTGCTGCTGCGAGAGCAGAACACGCGAGCTTTCGCACATACAAGCGCATATAAGCACAGCTGTGCGAGCGCAAGTATAAAGCTCGCGCGAGATCGCGTAGTAGTTGAGCAGCAGCGCCTAAATAATATTCTCTCCGCAGGCTGCGCGGATGCTGAATGAAACTTGGCTTGTCACTGACGCGCCGCCAAGATAGTTGTTCGTGTATGTATAACGAATGTATACGCTGTGTGTATACGCCAACCAACACCAGCTAGTCTGTATGTATACGACGACCGAGAGTGGAATATAGTTCCGAAAGGAGCACGAGCTACCACCCTGTCCTCCAACGTATTAATTTCCTTTTCCAGCCCAACTACAAGGCAGAGATAGAGAGGAAGAGCCATTGTTGCTGCCTTGTTTCCTCTTCCGTTTTTACTTTGTGATATGCGCGCCACCGACTTACTACTCAATCCAGAGCTCCTACGACGAGCTAGTATTCGTATTACGCGATAATAATCGCGTGCCTTTTTTAACCTCGACGAATTCGAAAGCTCCGAAAGCGTAGATGCCGTGAAGAAGGAGAGAAAGAGAGAGAGAGCAAAAGTGAATGAATAATAACTCCTTTTTTCCTTATCATTCCACGTCATTTACTTTGATAATGAGCCCAGCTTTGACCCTTGTGCCACGCTTCCTTCGCGATAGTTCGCTGCATGACTTGGCAATTTATTTAAAATATATACAAATTTAATGGTTTTCAGAAAATAGGTGAAATAATCCCACAAAAAAATAATGATGATATTCAAGTTTTGATCAATTCAAAACATTCACACCGAGACAATCTGGGTAACAAACATTGTCATTAAGTGAAATTTATGATGGTCACTAATAGAATTCAACTAATTAAAACAAAATTTTTAATTTTCTTCTTAGATTAACAGTTTAATTTACAGAAATAAATTTAAAAAAAAATTAAGAAAAATGATAAATCATCAAGAAGCTGATGAACGAAGATTTATGTATTTTCTTGATGTGGGTTCATTAAAGTTAATAATATGAGCTATTTTTGAAAGGAATCTGTTATATTCTATATATGACAATAAAAACCTCTGCCAATTCATTGGCAGATAACTTTCTCCTAAAAAAGATGCTTCTTATTTTTATTAATTTTTAATATCACTATCCCCAACAAAAAAAGTAACTTTCAAAAGAGAACATTAAAAGTTTTTTTCGAAATAAGAATTACTTCATACATTATAACTATCCAATTAAAGCTTGGGTGAGAAAAAATAACGTGTAAAATATGCCAAAAGAAAAATGAGGCTGCGTCCGTTTCTTGACAATAAAGCTTGGTCCGCGCATCTCTTAGTCAAAGGCCGAGAAGTAAACAAATACAAACACACACACACACACACACACACACACACACACACACACACACACACACACACACACACACACACACACACACACACACACACACACACACACACACACACACGCATAGACATACAGATATCAGTCAAAAATCTTGTTTACGAATTTAAGTCAGGATCTTCGAGACACGAAAATTAACAAGAATTCATTTTTTGTCTCATCACAGAATTTCCTCGTGAAGAAAGCAAAATTAATGAATTGAAAAAATTAAATACTAAGAATTTTACATTAAATTTACTCTTATATTTTCATGAAAATTTTAATTAAAAAAAACATACAATTTGAATGCTCCTAGTGCGCGAATGAGTGAGCTCTGAATTCCCGCAAATAACGAGCTAATGGTATAATATTTCTCGATAATATAGCGCAAATTTTAAACACAAAAAATAATTTTATATCAGGTAGGACACATTCTTTGTAAATAAGAAATAAAATGATACGATTCGTTTTTTTCTCTATTTTTGTCAATACTGACGTATAGTCTGTGCATCGAGCCACGTTGCATTTCCGCGGAAGAAGCTAGCAAAATCTCCAGGTAGTCGAAGCAGAAGAGAGAGAGAGAGAGAGAGAGAGAGAGAAGAGAAAATGTTTATAAGGATATTGGATTTCCCTCAGGGAATGAAGAAGACGCCGTTGCCGCGGGGGTGTCGAGCGCCGAAAAAGTCGATTACTCAGCTGCTGCTGCTACTGCTGCTACTGTGCGTGTAGTGCGCTTATCTTTCAACGAAGCCTTAGTGAACATATATAGAGATATATATGAAAAAAAAAATGGCGTCTAGAGATGATTAAATGGGGAAAGGGCTATGTTGATATAAGAGATAGAGAAAAAATTTTATTCGACGTGCGGAGGATCTTATTCTTGAAGACCTGATACGATAGCACAGATAAAGGACGATTGATTTGCCTCTTGTATAAATAATTGGTCGACTGACTTTTCTAATCTCTCGTATCAACATTCGGCGAGCAAGATAAGAAAATACTCTTTTTTCTAATTTTTTTGTTTTCCATGTCAATCATTTCTTTTTTGGCGACGATTTTAATACTGCTCATTTTCTAATGGCAAGTCAAAATGAGGATCTTTATGCTGGGAACATTATTTGGCATAGGAATAGCCCTTCTTATGCTAAATTAACATTTCAAAATTGTTAAAAAATCATTCAGTATACAGCTGTACCATACAACTAAAAACATACGTTTTAAGGCTTCTGACGAAGTGCATTACTTTCGAATGTGAAATATACATTTCACGCATTTTTTGACGAGGGAAACAAGAAAGAAAGACGAGCATAAAGTAATGCATGTGTTTCGAGTTCGGCTCGCGCAGTTTCAAGTGCTTTTGAGCTCGTATGAATGTGCGAGCTATGAAGCTCGAAAACAATAGACTTGATTTTTACAATGGAGATGCGCGATTTATTTTCATCGCTTTAAGTACAAAGCTTTTGTTTTTGTTTTACTTGGAGCATTGCAAAGAGTTCGATTTTGTCGTGCGATTCAAAAAATTTAAAAAGCTAACGCGAGGGTAAAATTGAAATGAAAAATAGTTTTAAAATTTTAATATTTTTCAAAGCTCCATTTTAAGATTTTTAACAAAATGGAAAGAAATTAATATACTCTCTTCTCTGAGCTAGGATTACGTTGTTGCTTTGTTAGTCTTAATTTTCAGCCCTGTGGCAAAATATGGTTATTTAAACTCATCTTACAACTTATTGGAATATAATATTTGGTATTACAGGGCATTGGCCTTTCTCAAAGGATTGACCTCCCCGTGGCTATATGTATACGTTCAGGACCTGGTCCTGCATTGCATGACTTGGAAGTTTTGGTACTATACACGTACATCAGTTGCAGCTTGCCCAGTTAAAATCTGTTCAATGCGTAAGTGAAGTGTGCACTCACACACGCCTACACAAGATTAATCGCTTATCTCAAAACTTAGACTCTCTCTCTCTCTCTCTCTCTCTGAAACGAATAGCTGATGAATAAGCATTTTAGCCTTCGATAGTGTTTTCGGGATCGTAAATTCAATTTGGGACATAGATTATCCCAAGTATAATAAGCATTCTGAATCGAGAATAAAGGCGCAAGATTTCTAAATCGCAAGCTTCGGTGACTAATTAGAAACTAGAAGAATAATGAGGTCAATGTAGACGTCTTTCAATAAACTTCCGAGCACACCCCATCGCTGCGATTATGCAAGTTTTCTCGACAGATATTTCAAGTATTATATTACTAATTATTAATTAAGTTTTTCAGCTCGAGCACAGCTAATAACAGCTGCTTCTGACAATCCTTATTATGAATAAAATCATCTCAGCGGCATTCGCGAATGGACTCGATGTGCGCTCATGCATGTGCCGCAGTTTGCCTCGGTAGCGGTTCAACGATTTTCGTTCCTTGCCAACAAGATCGATGCTCATCCTTGGTATGGTCATATTTAAATCTGACCCGTCTTATGTATCGAACGAAACGCAAGACATCGGAAACATTCCAAAGAACTGCCAGGAGTATCTTATTATAACTTGGCTTTTGCTCCAATGCAAATGAAAACGGAAGGTATGCCCGTGTTCTTGTTATTATCGCGGTCCAGGTTTTCCCCGGGCCCGAACAAGATTCACGATGGCGATCGTACACAACAAAGCATTGCGCGGGGAATACGTAATCGCAAGCGTAACGCGTATATGTACGCAACGTTTTACCGAATGAATGCGCGCACGAGCTTGTGGGATATGTATATTACGAGTGCACGCAGTAACATTAAATTCGCGTCTAAGCGAATCACACCCGAAGTTGCATGTTGCAAAGTATCTAAGCTAAATCACCTGTCTCGGCGCAACGGGCGAGTGTAAATCTATGCTCGTCGGGAGACTAGTGTCAGTGTACGCGCGCGAGCGGCTGCGTACTCGTCTTTGAAAGAAAGAGCTGCGAGGCAGCACCTGAAGGCGGCGGGGGCAGCTGCGGATGCAAAGAGCGCGAGTACACGTAAAGGGGATCATTATCGCAGTCGAATGCCATATAGCACAAAAGTACACATACACACGCGCTGACGCTACTGCCGTTGCTGCCTCTGCTGCGTTTCCGTTCGATTCCCATCAGAAAGATGTATAATTGCGCTTAAATTATGAAGTCAAAGCTCGAGCATCATATTTATGCGGCTGCTGCTGTAGCCATGCACTCTTGCAATGTATATGCTAATGACGATTGTTCGAAAGGTACTCCGCGCTGTATAATATATATTAAAGCCTCAAAGCGCACCCAGTACTTTGAGCATTATACCAACGAGCTTTCAGGGAGAAAAAAATTTGCTCGATGCCGCTGAGATGCTTGGCGAAAAACGACGCTTTCAATGCGAAAATGTTCACTTTTTAAGCGAAAAATTCGTGCACAAAATTGTATTATCCGCTATAACGTCTATAATGATAAGACTGACAAACGATGTGATTAATTATAGCCGTATCATATTATATCGTATGAAAATATTGTGCATAGTATAAGCCAGCTGAATATCAAACTCGGAGATACGCTTTCAATTAAATTTAAAAAGATTTAGCAAAAATTCCAACGTCATTTGCGTAAACCGATCGGGATGAAATCAAATTTACATTTAACAATAAAAGTAGCGACTGATTCGCCACAATACCCGCGTAGTTGAATTTACATTAAAGTAGCATAAAGCAAACTCGAATGAAAGGAAGCTCGGTGGAATTGAAGCGAGAAGCAAATATTTTATACATATATATATTATAGTATCTATATGCATAGGATATAGCAGTGCAGTGCGGGAGATAAACGGATGATTTAATATCGAATCCCTGCGTATAAAAGTGAATGGCAAGCGGTACGCTGGTGGTGGATCGCGCGGGCGGCTCCGCAAGTGTCGGCCCGGCGTCATCATCGCGCGTGGCGAAAACGTATGATTCGATTGTCGTTGCGACGTCGCACATTGCGCGATGGGAAAAATTCAATTTTCACGTCTAGAGGGCAGCCTGCCTGCCTGTCCTGCTGCGTGCGATGGGCTGTTGGGACATTTTTGCATGAACCGAAAAAAAGCTAATTCACTGGTGATTGCTATGATTGACCAAACTCATCGATCGAGTTATCAATATTGCATTTAGCCTACAGCGTTGCCTCAAGGACATTTTCACCAACGATGACCCTGGTAGAAATGCTCAACGTAGTATGGCTAGTTTTTTGGCACCAAAAATGTTCCTTGGTCATGGAATTGTCGATCAACTAAACATATAATAACAACCACTTCTTCTTCCAACATAATTAAAAAAAAATCGTTCTATGACTTGTACGAATATTTTTTCTTTGCCACTTGCAATTTTTCAAATAAAATTACTTGCCATCTAGTGGCAGAGGCTGAAAGTGATATTATATTAGTCAATCATTTTTCAAGTAATTTAAATGAGCTTAATATTTGTAATATAACAAACTAATTAATGGTAATTTATTTAAAACATTTGAAATAGTAATTTTATGGTCATAATGCCATGAATAATATTGAGCTTTTCTACAAGGGGAGTATCTATATACATTTTGAATCGACATAACTTTTTAAATATGTCCAGGACGAACTGAATTGGTATCTATACAGTAGACAGTTATTTAAAGTTCAATGATATTACGCGTTAAAGTTAAGATACTCTTGATTTTTATAAGGCATCGCTATCATTTGCATTAATTTAATCGAATAAGCGTGTGAAATATGAGAAACGGCGGTATGTTCATAACACGCGCACGTCTGTATTATAGCGTCAGCGAAGCTCACGAAGCTCACTCTCACTGCCGCAGTATGATACTTTTCAGTAAAAAGGATTATACCAGTGGTATTGCTGGCGCTTTGAAGAAGGAAAGAGGAGGGTGAGAAGAGAGAAAGAGAATGAAAGCTAGCCTAGGTATATACGTATAATAATAATCGAGTAGCCACACGAGGAGCTAGCGGGGCATGCGCTGCAGCCGCCGTTGCCGCATATATGTACGCACTGCGCGGGGCTTCAATTTATACTCACATAATCTAGTACTACGGGCAAAGATATGAAATAGCGTCAAAAAGGGATACGAGCGAGCTCGTGAAATATAACGAAGACCCACAAAAATTCCATTTATTCAACATCAGCCGGGCGCACTCCGCAACTTGCTGCTCTTTCAAAACTTTCCTGCGCGACAGTTTCTCTACTGCTGCTTCTGCAGCTGCGCAACTGCAGAAACAAATCCATCGCATCCGTACGTCGTATATATACTTTTAAGAGGCTTTTCTCTATGACTTTTCATCTCAGCGAGGATGAGGATGTGCTCTGTGTAGCAGTAATCATTATTAAACCTAAATACTGCCGAGTTAAATATGTGACGAAACTTTTTCTAACGCAAAAGAAACTCGTCCAGAAAAATACCTTTGTCTCGCAAACTCTCCTTTTTTTCTACGCGATGCAGCGCCTGGAATATATCGTTTCAATCGCGATAAAATCTCGAGCTTTATACCCATCTGTCTTTGCTTTAGCTTTTAGCACTTTCATTGTCATTATTAAAAAAATGAGACATCGCCCTTGACTTTGCGCGCGATGATCAACGTTATAACATGTCGCCTTGTCGTTGGATTCTCTCTCTCTCTCTCTCTCTCTCGCTGGCACTTTTTTTCTTGCCTGGCTTCGACGATGGATATCCCTCCGACGTGAGAATTTCACGCTTTTGGCTGAACGCCCTTGCGAGCGCTGCGAGGCACTATAGTAGCGCAGAGCAGTGGCAAAGTCAGTGCGGCGTCACTTTCGCTCGGATAACTATTCCACTTGCCCTTTCTTCTTGGCGCGTCGTCGCCTTATAACACCGTCGTCGGCCAGACTATTTACGTACGGAGACATATACTCTGGGTTATTTTGCACTCGCAGTAATAAGAAAGATTGCACGCCGATCGAGGCCAGTTTTTGTTATTGCTAGAGAGCTGGCGTGTAATTTGTGAAATTCTAACAAGCCAGCAAATTCACTTTCCACTATGTCATCGATATTGCGCA
Organism: Trichogramma dendrolimi; assembly: GCA_034770305.1. Classification (NCBI taxonomy): domain Eukaryota; kingdom Metazoa; phylum Arthropoda; class Insecta; order Hymenoptera; family Trichogrammatidae; genus Trichogramma; species Trichogramma dendrolimi. The sequence goes on along the minus strand of JAPMIB010000070.1, from coordinate 675,060 downwards.
TAGTCACTGATGATTTATTTATACACGAATCAGTTACCCTCACAAAAGCGTTTTATTGCGTTAAAGATTATATAGCGAAACAAAACCGGCGCATCTCACTCGCGCGGCACGGAGAAGAAGCGTTTCGGTGATTCCAAGTGGAAAACTATAGGTATAAGCAGGAACAAATGAGTGAAGACTCGAGCCGCTACGCAGCGGAAGTAGAAGAACACGAAGAAGAAGAAGAAGAAGACGACGACGAAGCAAAAGTATAGACGAAGACAACAAGAGGCAGCGAATTTATGTGCCGTGCATGAGATACCTTCCTTGGGCTCATCACACATATAATGCAGCGAGTCGCTGGCAACGCGGCAGCAGAGATTTGTTTATTTTATACCGAAACTCGTTGCGCATATCAGCGTCTTATTCAGCGCAATTCTCTCTCTCATTCGTCGTTGCCACCGCTGCCACCACCGCGTACAGTACAGTCTCCCGGAATAATTATTATACACGCGGCATTTATTCGACGACTAAGCGAAAATGCAATATATATATCGCACGGGCGTATTTTATCCAGCCTCTATAACTCGAGCCACAGACCATGGCCCTTTATGAATTGATACGTCGGATGTGCCGGGATTTGTTTGCTTCTTGCGAGTCGCGTTTTAACGATCCGAATTATGAGCTTGCAGTTATGAGCGAGAAAGAGAGAGAGAGAGAAAGAAAAGCTGCGCGGGGGGAGGAGAGATGATTGATCGTTGTATATACGCCGCTCGCTGCCACTGCTATACCGCACGCGCCTGATACTTTAGTATTCATTACTCTGCTCCTGTCTACTTGCAACCTATGGATGATAATGTGAAGATATTTACACATTTTTTCGATTAATCTTTCACGCGTGCAATCGAAGCAGTAGCAACAACAATGAGTCAGAGAGCAAATACTCCGTAATTACTCGATTTATCATTTCATCCTGATTTGTCTGCCAGGAGAATTAGAAAAAGTCTTGATAAAGCTCGCAATTGATTTGAGAAAAATCAATTTACTTGGATTTTTCCGAGTGTGCCTGCTCCGAAGTCGCTAGTTCGATCGATTCATTTTGTTTTCTCACCCCAAGTTAAATTTGGATGAAATAAATTTTTTAAACGTTTGCACAAATAAAAATGAAAAGTCGTCGAGAGGAGCAATCATTTTTTTTACATCTCGTCCAATACGCTCCCGACGCTGTTATAACTTGTAAAATTAAATTTTATCTCTGGCCAAAAAGCTCTCATATCGAAAAATACTCAATGGCTGCCTGTATATAAAAAGGAGAGAAAAGGTACTCCCGAGGTTATATTTTTTTCTTGTCTGAGCACATGTATATATGTATATATCGAACATATGAAGTGTTGGTGACCAGACGGACTCGAGTTTTTATGACAACTTATAGGGTAAAACGCCTCGGGCTTTCAATTTCAACGTCCAGAAGCATAAAAATCATTCGGTGTCCGAGCGAAGGTTCGCGCTTCGCTAAGCTTTCTACCCATGCCCGACTATACACATGGCTGTTTAAAAACGTTTAAATCGATGTTCGTGTGATAAAAAGTTTTTCAACAAATATTTGTGAATACCAATGATTCTAATGTTTTTCTGTAAACTTTTTTTTCTGTGATTAACATAATTTAAAATACTTCATTTTTCGTAAAAATTTTAATCATTATCATAATATTTAAATAAAAAAAAGGTTTTATCATGCATTCGGTTACTCGAAGAGAATTCACCACTGACTCTTATTCTCTTTGTAATTATTTACTTCGCATTGAAGTATAGCTCAGACAAATGATAATGTGCATGGAAAAGAGACTCATTATGTAGTTGAAAACTCGGGCTTAATTTTTACCGGTTCTTCAAGACTAAACTATACATCAATCAAAAAGTAAATTTTTTTATATCAATGACTTGAAACTTTTCAAGCGGCCAGGAGAATTCTTTAGACTAGCTTGAAAATGTATAATTGAACTAGAGTTTAACTCTACTTCACTTAGATTTACAATTAATTATTAAAATATATTAGTTAACCAAGAATCGGTCCATCGAAAGATATAGTGTTGTATCCATAGTCCGCCAACATTTTTTCACCCTGAACAAACAAAAGTATACATAGGTCAACTGCTCTGTGCGTGCATCCAAGCACCTATGAAAAAGTCAGAGACACGCTTTTTACTGTGAATCCTTATATTCATAATATATCATTGCTTTTTCTTAGGGTGCCGGAGTAGAAGAGGGAACTACATGTAAATATTCTGTAATGCTATGTGATGTTACTGATTCCGAGAAAAGGACCAAAAACTGAATCCTCGAGACGCACTCGTGCTTCCTATGAAGTGGCGAGATCTCAAGCATGCACCGAGCTCGTAGCGTGTAATTGTCCATAAAGCGATTTCGAGTCTCAGTTTTGTTAAGATATGCGCGCACACACACAAAGCGCGGGTGGAACAATATTTTTAATTACTGCGGCCTCGGCCTAAGCGAATAACTGCACGCGTATATAAAAGAGCTCGCCACACGCAACATATAGCGTATATTCCGGGGCCAAGAATTCGCCGACGTATATCCTTCATTTCGTTTTCGGAATTATGCAGCTGCAAAAGGGGAAGTTAATCTTGTTCGGCCATGTCAGTCCGCTCGTTTCGTCTCGGCGAGGTATACGTCGTGTATACGCGAACGTCAGAAAAAAAGTCGCACGTGAAAATGCTAACGACGACGCGAGCGCGTTGAGTTAATTAGTCCGCAGCAGCAGCAGCAGCAAGTGGTCGCTCGCTACTGCCTCTTTACATGCATAATGCGCTCTCTCGGGCTCTCTTGCGCGACTATACGTGCGCGTATATGACCCGTACGTGCGAGCATGTATTGCACGCTCAACTGCGAGGTGCATGTGTAAAGTGGCTAATATATTTCGTTTACATACATCATCATCGGACGCGCCTTTTTAACGACCTTTAAAACGCCCTTCGTGAACTCTCGCGGACTCAAAGCACGAGACGCTTTCTACACTGGCTTAACCTAAGCCAGAGAAATCAACTGTGAAATATTATCTCAACGCAGTTTTAATTTTCGAAACTTTTCGGTCCATAGTTCAAATTGAAATCGAAAAATGATTCAAGAATTGTCATAGATACAGTAATACTTTGAAATGTTTAATATGCTAGTTGATGAATTGGTTGAAATATATTTTGTATAACGTACCATTCAAGTCCAAGTCACGTTCGACCACCAGCTCGGGGTGCAGCCCCTTCCTTAATGGCCATTTTTGAGACTCCTCAAAATGTTTTAAACGGAAATTAGATTGATCGATACATTCATTAGTTTACAATGATAACTTAGTCACATAGTGCGATTGTGTTCATGCATTAGTAAATAATCACCAACTTGGTTCAAATCTTCAACACTTCACAGATAAAAATATGTTCTGTTACGAAGAACGAGGCACACAAGTCACTCACAAGTCCCAAACTGCCACACTAAACACACACAAACACGCACGCGTGCACGAGAAGGCTATCCGTTTGTGTCTCACATACACATACACACACAAGTTGTATAAAATGAGTGCAGTTCTATATAGACGAGCACATCATTTGTTACTTAATATACTGATACACACATAGAGCGCGAGCTGCTGCGGATAAACAACTACAATACAGTTATGCACGCATACACTGCACGAACTAATATACCAAACACGCGCGCTCGCACTTGATAGGTTCGAAAGACGTTACACGAAAGACGTTAGATGCGTTCAGATTCGAAGCCGGCCTACTGGCTATTCGGTTGCGCGGGAACCTAACCAACGATTCTCGATCGTTTCGGTTGTCTTTGCAGATACTGCTGCTGAGCCTGTGGCTGCAGTTATGTTTTTCGAGCCTAAAACGTTTGTACACAAATGCTAGCGCGTTTGTGTATTACTGTTGTGTACATCTATGATACCACTGCTCGTCGCTTGGAGTCTGATCGCGCGCTAGTGTGTGTGTACTGTGTGTGTATGTGTGGGTGTGTAGTGCGATGCTGCGGCAGTTGAGAGTTTTGAGACTTGTGATAACCTTAAATTTTGTAGAAATAAACTCGTTCTTGGCTACGGAACGGTATTTTTGTCAATGTTCTTAATCATTGATTGACTTTCGTTGAGCGAACCTGCCCAGTCCTGCAGTCATGTCTCGTATCATTGGCGTCGATCACGGGTCAACAGCTTCAGTTGTCTGTGTTCGTCAACTTGTCAGGATATTACCTGTCAGTTCGCCCCGTAGACGACGAGGAATAAAAAACAACAGACGGAAAATTAAAGTAAAATGTTGCGCGTACTGCGCGCGGAGCATTGACCCCCCGAGGAAGTAACGCAATTATGATAATATATGCTGATTGAATCGTCCAGCCAAGACGTAGAAGAATCCACAAGCTGGTGTTGGCTGGTGCGTGCGCACTTATACATATATCGGCATACGCGCGATTTAAATGCAACAAGACGTAATTGAAAGACTCGTTAGAAGAGATATGTTTGCATCGTTTCGCCGTTGAGAGCGGCTCACTTTTTTCCTCTACTTCGCCTCGAACAATATTATATGTGTATAATATATATCTGCAGCAGCAGCTGTGAAATACGCTGCAGTTTTATGACGTGCAGTCAGTGCTGCCGAGGCAGCCGACGCGTTACGGGATGCCTGCGGCGGCTCGATAGCTTAGAATGCGCTGCGCTGCCTTATTCAAATTGGAAGGTGTCGATATATGCGCGGCCCTGCTGCCGCTTCGTCCGATACGCAAGGACGACGACGACTGCGTAATAAAGCCGAGATGCTGCCGAGTAGCTGTAAATCTTCGCTGTAATTGTGCGCAGCAGCACCTCCAGTGCAAATACTTTCGATCATCGGGGGAAAGATGATTTCTCGAAAAGTTATACATCGGACGAGCCAAAATCCCCGACAAAATATTACTTTCAAAGTCAATGTTTTGCAGTCTTGTTTGCTCGTATGTTAGCTCGTAGATAATAGATAATATACAGAAACCTTGAACCAATTCGACTGTCAACTGTCTGTAAATTATGTTATTTGATATGTTTTCATATTTTATTTATATATCTCTTTTCATGAGTTAATGATAAAAAAGTGGAATGAATAATTTTTAATAAACTTCATAAAACTGTAAATAAGGTTTGCATTCGATGTTAAATTCATTCTGAATTATATATTCTGTTCTTGTAAATTGAGCTCCATCGGTATTTCCATTTACACGTTTTTCAAGAGGTACCAGAATACATTTGTTCTTTAATATAACCTAGTGTAGTTTGATTTCAATCGGTAGAGGGAATCTGACGTTGGAACGTATGAGCAACGTTTGCATACCTCTGCCTCAAGGAATAAAGCGTAACTGGACTACGAGAAAATTTTCAAAATGCTTGAGCAAATATCTCGAATTTGATACTTTTTCAAAGTCTTCCAGTACGGTTTCCCGTTGGAATTGTCACGATTGTCCGAAAAAATTTAATATAAATAAGCTTCGTACGAAGCGCGAGGCGACCCGATCAAAAAGATATATTTTCAATTTAACGAAAAACAAATGGGCTTACGGCAAGTGCACGGCAAACGTCGGGACAAAACTCGCGACTAACAGCATCTCTTCTGACTCTTGCAGCAGACTTACATTCCAATCGAAGAAAATAGAGTCCGACATTCTTGGCAAAGAAAAAGAGTGTTGGGGAGGGAATAAAAGAAGCAGATATCCATATCAAAAAGTACAGGGCGATTGGAGGAAAAAAATGAAAATAACACTGCACTAGCATGATAACGGAGAAATTTTTCCTCGCAAAGGATGAGAAACCCCGGTGGCTTTTGCGACAATAAAGACGATACAAACGAGCTCATTATGCAAAAAAACGGGCGGTTCCTTTCTCAATAGCAACCGGAACAAGTTACGATTTCGTCTTTTGGCTTTTTTCCCTTCTCTTTATGCTACATATAGATGTTTTTATATTGAAGTATACATGTATATACGTAAGAAGTAGTATAGTTATATTTCCTAAATCTCTATCCCTCTTTTTTCCTCAACGTCGGCCGCAATTACCTATTCCGTCGCGAGTAATTAAGATAAGAACGAGAGGAAGATATTATTGCGATTTAAGAAGTGATAGTTAAAGAAAGCTGCACTTTCTATATAAGGGAGCTAATTTGCTTTATTTTAGACGATAAAAAGTTTGCCTGCAGAGCCACAAGGAAGTAACTCATTCGTTCCTACTGAAGTATCTTTTCTGGGAACATTATTTTGGAAAATAATACGAACGCTGCCAAATCGTGCCAAGACATAATTTATGGCGCAACTTTTGAAAACTGAAAAGTATTAGCAAGTTTTATTAATCCTTAATGTTTGTCAAACTTTGATTGATTCAAAAGCTGAAATTTTAAATTAAAATTTTTTCTCTCACGTGAAAGTGAGCCGTCACTGCGTGTACTTGCAAAAAATTCCAATGAGACTGCAGACGAGCGAAAACAGCCAGATTGCAAGTATCCGCGCGTGCGCGCAAACAAAAAAAGTCAAAGCCGAGGTGAATAGCGTTAGAAGAAAAGGATTCTGCTTCGTGCGGGCATGAAGACGAGGAGGAGGAGGAGAAGAAGAAGAAGATGGATCTTTTTCGGGAGTCGAGTTTCATAGGAGCTGAGAAAATTTGCATAGGCAAACGTAAGCGTGCATGTAAGCTTTGAACAAAGAGTGTGTGCGCGCCCGTGCGTATAAGGAATATTATATAGTCGCATTATCGGTATTCAAACGTGCGATATCAATTCAACAATGTAGTTACCATGATGTACCTTCTGAAAATTAAAATATGCGATTGTTCGTATTGTAGAACTGGTATTTGTATTAGTATTTTTATTTTTTCGTATTCACGCTAATGCAAATAATGTCCTTTATTTTGTTCACTCATGGAGACGCACGCGTAGTTATGTTTTGCAGCTTCGTGTCATCCTTTCACGGCCCTTATCCACATCAATGCAATCGTCATACGGATATATGTATCCTCATTCTTATCTTTCCTTGTACTATCAAAGGAATAACCGGAAAAATGCTTCGAATAAAGAAAAAGGCGAAGAACAATGAGAAGAGATCGAGTGTCTACCATGAGCTCGTACAAGAATGGAAAGACAGAAAGAATCTCTCTTTCTCTCTCTCTCTCTCTTTCACTTTATATATACAGAATCTTATCATCTGCTATAGGAAAAATAATGTCGGAGTCGATAACGGCTACAGCTCTACGAATTTCAATCTACGCCCTCTCCCGTCGCCCACACCTTCTTTGTTTCTCGCGTCAAAAGAAGTCGGCAGAAGAAGCTGTATGATAAGCTACTATACACGCAAGTTCAACTAGCTCGTTCTCCACTTCCTCATCCTCTTATAACCTCCTTACCTTTGCTCGACGCCGCGATGAACCTGCAAGGTTTCGACGCGTCTATACTATAATGTGTCCTTGAAGATAGGGATAAGAAAAAATATTGAATTGGTAAAAGAGTAAAAAGTTAATTTCTTATACAGAGGCAAAAGAAACGAGGCGTCAGATCAGATGCTGAAAAGCTTCACAGAAAAGCTTAACGAAAGAAAGTTAGCTCTGATACCAAAGAGGATAGCAAGACCTATATATACGCATTGATATCAAAGTTACCACTGGTAACGCTTTAAATGTAAAATTTGTAAAATAATTATTGATGATATGAATCTTTCATGCTTTCTTATTAAATTAGTACTCATAAAAAGTTATGATACCAGTATCAATCCAATAAAAATATTTGAAAAAAATTGAATCTATACTACTATTCTTTTGATTTAGCTATTTAAAACTTCTTTCAAAAATGCACAAAAATATTCAATATTTATCCTGAAAATTTAACTAGAGAAATGAGGTATGAGTTTCATCTAAAATATTGAATGATCCGTGATTAAATTATCCTTAAAACAAAGAAAAAAAAATCATTGATTAATGTAATTCTGAAAACCAGAAAAAAGCTCACGTAAATTTTTATTGTGGTCGTCTCCCTTTATATGCTCATTCTGGTTTCCGTTAATTAATTCAAATCGTCCTGCCATAATAAAACATGTTAAAAAAGGTAATATGAGAGAATCATGCTCATCATAAACGCAGAAATTAATATAAGTGGACGTAAAAAGGTAGCGACATTGTGAGTACGTGGGCAGCGCGTCATCGTGCTCAAAGAGCACACAGTGGCCGCGTCGCTCAAGCACAAAATTTTTGCTTGGGAAATTTTTTTTTTAAATAGTCAAGTAGCATTTTCTAGAGTGGCATCTTTCATGCGACACCCTGCACTGCCTGCTGAAAAACTCTTTTGAAAAGAATTTCGTGAAATACAATATCGCAGCTTACGATGTAATCGCTTTTCACCAAAACTAATCGTTTATATAGTGAAGTACCTCAAAATAAAACATCTCTATTGATAAGCTGTTAAGAAAAATTATCGAATTTCATAATGTGACAATATAATCGCAGAAGTATATAATTTATTCACGAATATTTTTGCTGTTTATTAGAAATCGCTAAATCTTCATGAAAATATTATAAAATGTATCCAATGGAATATTAATCTTTAAGATCAAAGCCTTTGAAAATTTAGCATTTAAAAATAAAAATTGAACCATTAACTAACTGACGTCCATTAAAAATTTGAATCAGAGAGACCAAATATCGTAAAGCAAAAATTCAGCTGACAACAAGCGAGTGCACGACGCGCACAGGTCATTGAACGTATTCGCAAATACGCTCAGTTAAATCATTAATTCTCTGAGATCAAATTAAAACGAAATAATCAAAACCTTGATTATACATTTAGATTGTTCAAATAGCACAGAGCAAAATAATTGATCGAATAAAAAAAGGACTTTTATTCTTTCTTTTCCATTGATCTGTGTGTGAATTTTACGAATCTCTTCAATGAATTATAATCAACAAACAAATGTATGAGGGGCATACATGTAGTTGTGTAAAGAGGGAGGAGAGACAAGTTTGGATTAATTTGGCAATTTGCATGCACTTTGACGGCATTTTGATGTAAATAGCGCAAGCAAACTTCGACTACAAGAGTTGGTGTCAACTAGGACGGTTGTCTATTCCTCTCCCTCTCTCTTTTGTGCAATAATGTACGATTGTTACTATTATTCTATATATAAATAGTTACACGAAATTACGTAACATTTCAAGCTATAATAAAGCTCAAATTTAACATAAAACTTATTCGAGTTCGTAGGTGTCAATATTTTTCACGTTTAAATCGAAATATTCAATAGTTTATTATGAATCTGATTAAAACCTCGGTCACTATCTATTTTGAAGTTGATTAAAAAAAAAATGATAGGGCACAGAGACTTGATTCTAGGTGCTTATTGCAAATGTTCACGCGCAGAAACACAACAAAGGCGTTAAAATATGGAAACGACTGAGCCGTCGGACAAAGTACTTGGCAATCAAAACTCATCATTCTAAAAGATTAACACTCGGCTTGATTAGTCGCTTGCTTTGTCTGACTTTGTTACTTGGAGTGACCGTGACTAATACACATACATGCATTTTTTTTCGACGATCCGGCATATACCTGTTTCGAGAGGACACAATTTTCATCAATAATAGTATTGCGCAAAGTAATTGAATAAATTTCAAAGCCGCTTCGCTTTTAAATAAATAATCATTCAGAATGGTCGAATAAAGTATTGTTAAACTCGTAGCGTCACTCGATGAATTTACACCGCGTCCAGAGGCTCTCTCTCTCGGCAGTAATGTAGAGCAGTATATTACAGCTCTGTTTAAAATCGAACTTAACCCACGCGCCGCACGGAGCCAACTCTCAACACTCGATAAACTCGGTAAATTTCATGTGTGCCCTTGGATTTTAGCGACGCGCGGCTCTGGACGCGGGAAAGGGAAGTTATTATTGTATGTATGGACACCGTTGGTGATTATACGTACGTAGACCTATGTGCGCGAGCCCCGGTGGTATATACGGTGGCTCGGTTGCGCGCAGCACATAACGCATAAATACGTGTAATAGGATCTACGAGCTCTGCAGAGGCTTTTCCCAAAGTAATAAATGTGCGCTGAACATTACACTTGCAAAAGTAGTAACATTGATTGGTATTAATGGCTCATAAGAATACGGGACAATACGCGCGCAGCGATGCGGCTACATTTCAGTTTTGTATCGAGTCATCTAATGTTGAAGATGAAAATTAAATGCATCTGTACAGACACGATTTAACTTCCGTTTTTTTAATTTTACATTGACGAATTACATGACATTGAATGCAATAAACGTTTCTTGGCGCGAATTCAACATTGACAAATTCGTAATTGAATATATTCTTTTACTACCTCCCTCAATCGCAACCGAGATTACATTCCCTCGGGACAAATACAACACTATAGGTCAATTTTCTAATACCAATAGTGAAACTATGCCATAGAGGAATAGCGGCGTACGTATATTAAGCAGAACACCAATGTATCAAGCTGATAGAGACGCTAATTGAGAGCCGAAGCCAACGCTGTTACCACAGTCCATCGAACGTAATACTATCACGATTACTATACGCACATGCATATACACCAATATACCGTTAAAATAGCTCCAATTTGACGTAAAAGTGACATTTTATCAATTTAAAAATAATTGTTAATTAAATAAGAAATAATAAAACGTTTGAAAAATATTATTGTTCGAGGAAAAGATGATTGAAAATCGAATTTACATTTTACATCTGATTTGCTTCGAATAGGGCTATTAATATTGCGAGTGAACATCGATATCTTTATATTAGCAAAGTGTCTCAATTCTGAACTTACTTGTACAATCGATGTTGTCGATTGTTTATTAATAAGGGGTATATTTATTTCACATTAATCAGGCCACGAGAGTATTTATTATGCTAATCTGTCTTTAACTACTTGAACATCCTATCAATTATTACTTGGAGTTGAGACGAGGAAAAAATGAGAAAAGATAAAGTAATTAATAAAAGAAGTGAGTGAGAAACACTGGGAGTCGAGGGTGTGAGTCAAGTCGAGAAACAGAGAAGTTGAAAACTTGGCGTGCGCGAGATGGATTTCGCATTTATGAATTTGCAGTGAGAGCGAGAGTTTTAACGACTTATTGCACTTCAATTAACTCATTTTAAATTGCATAATCCAAAGCACGGCCACGGTTAAAGCGACTGGGCGTAATAAACTTTGCGGGCTCGGGCGCGAGCTCTCTTTGCGTTGGAGATTTTGCGCGTGACCGCCGCAACGCCGCCGCCGCCGCCGCCGTCGCTCCGACGCTATACTATACACGTGCTTTAATACCGGCACATAACTACGACTACTTGCTGCTACCCCCGCTCATCGTCACGGAGCTACGCAGGCCCTCCGGCGAGCTTTGTAACTTTTGACAACGACGCGAGCATCTAAAGTCCCTGCCGAGGTGTTAATGGTTTTTATGTTAATCGCTTGCCATAATTATTGCGCGTTGAATTTCGAAAAAAGAACTAGACATTTAAAGCTTTGCAAGCACGAGCAAAACCCATGAATTCGGCTTTATGCGAGTAACATTCATTTTGCGGCTAATATAAGTTGAGTTTTAGTCTGTATTTTATTCGATTTCCAACAATCTGGAAATGCAGCCACGATAGCGAAAAGTTGCGAGGGCAACGCGAATGAAATGCGCGACAAAAAGTACAATCGAACTTGCGAATATCACTGCTGGATTTTTCAATTCGAAACTTTGGTAACTAGAAAAGCAAAAAAAATTAAGAATGCCATATCATGCCCGGGCTAGGTATTACTGTATGAAAACGGGGTCGGCATAATTGTGGTTAAGAGAAGCCCGGAAGGAAGGAAAGCGAACGAGCGACGGCGAATACGACTGAGACGGTGAATACGACGACGACGACGACGACGACGATCCATTGTGTGTGTATGTGTGTGAGTGTGTGTGTACCCAGACGCTGATTAAATACTTGACACGTCACTCTGTCAGAGCTTGGACCGACATAACTCCGTTCGAATTGCAATTACCAAGTGAAAATGGTCTTTGACTTCTATCGCGCGCTCCGGTACGCGCCGTAGTCGTGTGCGGTCTGCTGACTGCGAGGAAAGTTTGTACACGATGAGCTCAAGTTCGCCAATCGAATAATTTTATTGAAAATCAACGATTTTTCATTGAAAAGGTCCTTGGGATCGATACTTCGCCCTTGATGGACAACTCTTTTCACGATACTTATTGAAAAATCAATCACACCTCTTTTTCATGTAAGAGCATGTTAAAAATGAAATATTTTAAGCTTTGAACAGTTTTGTATGCAGAAGTAGCCAATTCAAACAACAAATTAATTCAAAAGCAAATATTTCAAGCTCAAAAGTAACAAGAGAAGCAATTAAGTGATGTTGCGTGTTGCTATCTTGTTTGAACGTGCAAAAGCCCATGCGATGGTGATTATAATGTCAATCTCATATCAGAGCAACTGCGAGTGTAGGCAAATTCTAGCTGAAAGTTGAAAAGTCCGTATAACATGCTTAACTTTGAACAGAATACTTGAATGATCAGGCTGCCATTGGACTTTTGTTTCAACAAGATTCAAGCAACCAACGGAGAAATCTTGACAGGCCCATATTGGATATAAAATGATTAATTAAATCGATCGCGATAATTGACATTGATCAGTGGTGACTTGGTTTTTTTTTTGCTCCAACATCGTTATAAAATAGCAATATCGATATGGGAATCAATACGCTGATGATGCTAATAAATTCGTCAAACCATCGTCGTGTACGCACGTTATTAACCTAGATGTAATAAGTAACTTTTTTAATTAAAGACGTAGTTTACATCAAAGAGAATTGCACTTTTTTCAGCAGCTCGTTAAATATGTACGTTAACTCTTTCATTCGAATACAGTAGTACGTTCTTTTTTTAACTAGTTTTTATAAATTAAACATCTATGCATTATTTACTTTTATCATCAATTAAAATTAATATTTGATGTTGTTTCAAGTTGCTTTCATACCAAGAAGCATTAAAATTCGTTAAGAACATCGAAAACTTTTGGTTAGAGAATCAAAATGGCAAACATACGATTCCTGTCAAAGAGCCTGGCTTCATCGATGAAAGCATATGTCGACTATGACGGTTCGCGCTTGTTATTATGTTAGATGTCGTTGGTCATTCTTTCAGGCTTAGCAGTTTTAACACAACACTTCCATAACCTCAATTTAGCCGTCCCGATCTGTCTTAGAGAGCTTATTAGCGCGCAGCAACTTGTTCGAGGTAAGGCTGATACTCATCGAATAAAGAGACCGAACTCAGGAATCCGTTACAGCATTTTCTCGTTCTTTTTTCGCCTCCACTCGGGCCGTCAATTAACGCGTGTTTAATTCGCACACCAAGCGAGCATCTTGGCGTATTCTGCTTTCTCTCGATAAATGAGACACACGCGGGCTTATAAACTCGACGTAACATCTGCATATCGTATTTCACGGACGATTCTTCCCTCCTGCACTGGCGCTTCTAGTAGCGCCTTCACGCTCTCACCATAAATTTGCCTTTTTTGCTATGTAGTATGGATTGACAGGAGCAGTTGATTACGGCGACCGCTCAAACATGCATGTATCACTGTATTACACGTACTATTCATGCATGTTTCATGATACAGACTTCGACATAACCTCTTTTTCGTATTTTTTTTCCGCAAAATATTACTTTCGCATAACTCGAGTTACAATTTGTTACAGGGTTCATTCTGTTTGTAAAATGCCCTAGTACACGCGTTAATATTACTGACAAGTAAGCGTGAACGTATGTTTACAGAATGTCCGCACAGGTGGAGGAGACGCTGAAGCGAATTCAGAATTACAAAGGCGTCGTTGGCACGATCATCATCAATGCCGACGGCATACCGATCAGAACGACGATGGACAACACAACCACAGTCCAGTACGCCGGATTGGTCAGCCAGTTGGCTGAAAAAGCTCGTTCCGTCGTCAGAGAATTGGATCCGACCAATGACCTGTCTTTTCTACGGGTCAGAAGCAAGAAAAATGAAGTACTCATCTCGCCCGATAAAGAGTTTACGTTAATTGTTGTACAGACCCCTGTTAATTAGTCGCGTGTCATTGATGATTTTTTTTTTATTTTCTGAACATAATAAAAGTTGACGTAACTATTTTTATTGAAAATAAATATTCCATTTGTGTATTGTAACTTTTTGGTGTTTGTTTTGTTTTTTACAATCATCGCGCGCCCTCGGGTAAAATTTTCGTGCCGACGCGTGCAGCGCTGCCTGATGCCACACAGGGTGATCCTGTAGGTGAAAATTCGAATCCGTCGGACCTATTGACGAATAAATATCCAAGAGCAAAAAAGAGCTCAAATCGCCTGGAGACTCTATATAGACGGCACGGCTGCAGGCTGACAGTTTTGACGAATCGACGCTGTATTTCCGCGTGAAATCCTCGGCGTTACCGACGCAACCACCGCCGCTATTATTGACGACGAATAGAAGGAAAAAATGCCGATGATTGAATCGCGATATATAGTTGCTTTATGCTACCGCGCTGCACCGACGACGGAGACGACTGACGTCTGCTTCGAGATTTTGCACTGATCAATCGTTTGAAAATCAAGTGCGCTCTCGGATCTTGGAACGGCGCTATTTGTCGTATAACGAGTGTCCTTTGACGGAGTAGAGAATTTTAACGCTAATTCATTTTCTATCCAAAATCCGTTTGCTGACTCATTATACTTTTTCTATCGAAAAAAATATCGATTGAGAACAATAGTATCGATTTCAGTGAGTTAGATTTCAATTTAATTATTCTTAATGATTATTATTTAAGAAAATAAGGACGAAATCTACTTTCAATCCATTTTATAATTATTCACACATTTGTACAGTTTTTCAGCATATGTTATTCCTTACCAAAATATTTACGTTATTTTCGAGCAATGCACACATGTCTTCGCAGTATTTTTTTAAGAGAAAGCACTTATGTAACAACTACAAACTGTCAATCGTTCTATCGCATATTTTTGTTCGGCAACATTTGTTGCATTCCTTTTTCGTGATACTTATTATGCATATGCATATTCAACAAAAATGAGCCCAGTTCGTGCAGTACTTGCATACTTGACTTTTTTCGCATCGATTCAACTTCTTTCTTTCTTTCTCTCATTCGAAACCTATTGAACGAATTATTTTTTGTAAGTGTTTAAAGAATTCATGGCTGTAAAGTATAATCAAGCCGACAAATCACTTTGTCCGTAAGAATTTGTTTTTCATTTAAATTCATTATTTGCATCTAGATTTTAACAGATGTGTGTGTTTTATTGAAAAAAATTACTTCTTTGTTTTTGAATTTACTCATTAGATACTTCAATTTTCTTTAACTTTAAGTTCAAGTATTAATTTGAATTAAAGTATTTTGACTCATTCAAGTTACACTTTAGTAAATCTCGTTTAATTAAATTACTTTTTTAACGTAGCTTATTAATTAATACTGAGGTAATATAAATGAGATTCGCACGTTTACGGATTTAATATGCATGATGCACATAGTGAATAAAGATTTTTATAAAGCCAGAAAGAGCCAGGCATAACATTTCACGCTACATCATTGAGAAAATATTACCGCATCGAGCGAAATGTAATGAATAAAACGTCGCTTACAGCGCGAGAAAAAAGAGGCAGCGCGACGTACTCCACGGTGACATTTTTTTACAATCGATAAATTCTCAAATGAAACCGAGAGACTTCATTATTAGATGAGACATTGGGTTGATTGAAAATTGAGGGTGATTAAAAAAGTAATCTAACGTTCGTTTAGAAAATATAAATATTTTCTCGAGCTTTCGCGATGCTTATCAAAGAATGAAATCTTTATTTTAGCTATCTAAAATTATCATATTTTGTCATTGCTTTTTATTATTTGTTTTCGTAACATGAGCGAAATCACTTCAACTTACCAGTCACGTTGCTGTGTTTTAAAAATCGGCGTCGGTGGTTTTATTTCTACTCGATTTGTTCCTAAACACACTCTTAACTCTTTAACTGTATCTCACACTGTAGCCACGTCTCTTGGGCACACTTACACCGCACGTAATTGCTCGGGGACCAAAACGTCTCGATATTATACGCCGCAGAAGGCAGCCTTGTAACTGCCCTCCCTAGAAAAGGTGACAGAGAGAGAAAGAGTGAATATATCCCGCAAGCACTGAGGTAAAGTATAGTATCGGCCTAGGTAGACACTTTTTGTCGTCGGTCGACGGCTCGGCGCTCTGCGCTTGCTCTGAGTACAGCAGCCACGTGGACGCGCGTACACGTTGTCTCCGCTTGTTCCGCGAGCTTTCTGCTCTGTAGCAGCACTCGAAGCTCTCGCGCTTCCGAGAGCTCTCGGACTTGACGCGTCGTGCTTTTATGTTTACTTTGCTAAAATGTTGCTGCTTGCTGCGCTGTGCTCGATGTTACTTTATATTTATTTTGTATTATTTGAGTGAAAAACTGAGGCTGAGATCTGCTCTCATCACTGGCAGTGGCGTAAAACGTTTATTTTCAAAATATCACTTACTCTCAAGAACTGTAATCAATTCTCGAAAACTGTGGAGATTGGATTTTTAAATGGCTTTGTTAGAGGGCAGTTAGTACTGTAAGTTTTATCAGAAAATGTATTCGTCATTCATGAGATCACTCGTTGAGAACAGTTTGTTGACGTTAAGCGAATGGCCGCTTCGGAGCATCCGATCATAAAAATTAAAAATATAAAAATTGCCGAGGGCTTATAGAGAATCCTTAAAAGGCTGGTATACACAAGCACAAAAGGAGGACCGAGCAGTGCCGAAGACCGCGTCGATGCCGCTCACGTGACACACTTTGTTTTCCACGCGCGATAAGGGAGAAGAAAAACGTAATACGGGCAAGTTTGGCGCATCCGTCCGTCCGTCCGTACGCGAGGTATTCACCGAACGCACTGAGGATTTTGCCATGGTCGTCGTCTCGCGAAAGCCGTGCCGCGCGGGGGTTCGCCGGTGACGTACCGGCGCGCTTTTCTCTCCACGACCTACCGGGGATGCGCCCGGACGGGCATGCGCCGCCACCGCTTACATCTAGCAAGCGCGAGGGTGGCTGCCACCGCCGCTGCTGCTGCTGCCGCTGCCGCTGTAGTTCTCCCGCGCTCACACACGAAAGGCCTCCTCTGCTGGTATATAGGTATATGTAGCAACCACCGAAAGCGGCGGCTCTGGCGTCAGTTACGAAGCAGCTAGCGGAGCCGAGCCTGTGCCGAGGGTTGCTGCCCTCGCGCGGCCTACGACGGAGCGTTGAACTTTTTCCTATTCACTTTTACTTTGCCTTTGCGGGATGCGCGTCTCGGCCAAAATTTTTCAAAGTCTTTACGTGCGCTTTGAAAAATCACTGTGGCTCCTTTTTGAGATTATATGATACCTTTTTTAATTGACGCTTTTATAGATGTGGGATTAACGTCTTATTTTATTTGTCTAATTCGACACTATACTTGAAAAATATTACATTTGGCCATTGTTATATTTGAGCGTACTTATAAAACCTTCGCGTAATGAGAAAAAAATTCAATGAATTTCCATCGAGTCCTAAGCAGGATGCTGCTGAAAAAAAGACACACGCGCGGTTTCCAATTAAATCTTGCGATACCTGCATGTTGCAAGCTCGTTTACGTAAGCTCGCCTATGCTCGACGCTCTGCTACAAATTCCTCTCTAAAAGCTCGCGGCGAAAGCGAGCGCGCTCATGACGCTCTTGGAGATGCAGCGAGGCACATGATGCTCGCGTCAAGTCAAAAACGCCTAACAAGAAAAAACAGCAACCATATAGCCGCAGCTGCTTCAACTTCTCCATTTCAATGAAGGGAACTAGCGTAAAAATTACGCGCCGACGACGAGCTTTGACAACTCAAAATCGGCGAAATTAAAGGCGGCTGGCTGGCTGGCTGGCTGGCTGCTGCGTTGACTTGGATAATGAGATTTAAAGGGAGTCGGGTTCTCTCTCTCTCTCTCTCTCTCTCTCTCTTCGTGACTTCCTCACTCCTCTCTCTCTCCCCCCTCTTCCCTCTTTCTCTATGGATTTATATATAGAAGTGTGCATGAGAGCTTGGGGAAATCTGCTGCTCAAGAGTTTGGATTAGGATAGAAGCTGTCGCTGTCGGTGGCTGGAGTGTTAATCGGATTGCTCATTCGGAATTTTTTTTGACAGAAGATGCTTTGATATCGAAAAGGGCTAAAGATAAAAACGATCGTTTCGTGCTGTCATGAAATTTCAAGAAAAATTTTGAGAAACTTTATCCTGCATCCAGAAGATTTATGGGGCAATGAGCATGTCACGAGTACCGAGAAGATAGTAGTGAAAGCGAGCTTTATCTTGTATTTATAAACGAATGCCATTCTTAAGGCGACGATGTTAATATTGATCATCTTTAACCATCTTGGAAAAATTATTTTAAAATAATATCATAATGATTATGTTATGATTCTTTTTTGTGATTTTTTTAACACCCTCTCATTAATGGCATGAATCTCTCTGAGCAAATAAAATAGACCATTATTAAAATAGAAATAAACAGATATTACGTCACAATATTTTCAAAAATTTACTTTGTTTAAAATCGTCGTATAATAAATTAAAAAAAAAGAAAAAACAAACGAAGTAAAATTTTTAAGCCCATTGTACGGAATTCTCAAACTTTTATTTTGATCTATCAAATATAGAATCATCAGTTTTTCTATTAATGTTGAATCTGCAAACCATTGTCTAAAGCAAATTAGAATCTCTTTTCAATCTCGTGAGCCAAATTCAAAAGTCCACCGGAACAAAATCGATCATTCGACACGTGTCACCGCAAAATCCTTTTCACACAAGTAATTTCTCGATGGAAAAACTTTCGGGCGCGCAAAGGAACTTTTTCTCTCCCATTGTTCGTTGCGTGTATAACAAATTCAAACGAGCCACCGAGCATGAAACGAAAGTTGTCACTTGGGATGCGTCGAGAAAGAGAACAAAGGATCATTTAATTGATCCATTTGTAAAAGCGCCGAATTCGCCGTTACGCGCAGCTTCTTTCCCCATTTTCGAGGATAAGGGATGTTATGTATGCCGTATAAAAAGTGGGGGCTCGCGCGTACTCATGCACATTACCCACACACAGAGCCGAACCGCTGGCACGCAAAGAAAGAGTTTGGTTATTACATCCTACAGTAATAGAGCATGCGATGAAAATAATGCTGCCGATGATGAAGATGGGTGCTGGAGCAAGACGACGACGACGACGACAACCGAGGCGACGTCTTAAATCTCGAGCGCCCCCGCGTGCGTTTTAATGCGCAATTGATCGGCTGAGTCATCGGAAAAATTTCGTTTCGGCAATGGCTTCTTGTCTCTTTCTTTCTCTTCCTTCCGTCCTCGTCGTTCCTTTCTTAATTTCGCAAAAAGCTGATCGTACGTTTTTTATCTTCTTTTTATTTTGCTCCTGCCGCGCGCGTATGACGTGACGATGTTTATTGACGGAAACTACTGCGTTTATGAAAATATACGAACAGATTTATTTCCTCCGTCGATTGCCTTCTCATATCGATCCTATATAATTTATATGCCTGAGAAATAATAGAAATTTTCAATTATTTTTTTCCTAATTTTACCAAGTGTGGTCGATTTTGGTGGCTCAAGAAATTTTTTTTCATATGTAGAAAAATAGTATCAGTGTATTTAAGTTACATGTTTATTAATTTGAAATATATTATTCACTTACATGTAAATAATGTACATCGAAAACGCTAAAAACAGAGCTCGAACTCGAATTATCGAAGTTTTACTGTATATAGGATAACCGCACCAGTGAATGACCGAGTTGTTGTTTTTTAAGTTTTGAAGAACAGGAAAAATTTAATGATTGCGACTAAAAAAAACTAAATTTATCATCGCATAGTTAATTAAGTGTTCAATTAATTAAAAATATGTGTCACCTCGAATACACCAGTTAATGACCACTTCCAGAAAACATCTACATTGAATGACCGGTCGACGTCCAGTAAATTACCGATACATTATCGTACGACGATTTTACAAAATTAAACATGACCGGTCGTTTAGATAATCAATACTATTCGTAAATAATGGTTACTAGTTCAGTAGTGGTCGAATCAGTACTGATTAAATTGGTTTTATTTAAAAATCAATACAAATAGATTAACATAACAAACTTAACCTGTATACTATTGTATTCTCAAAGAATCGGTCACTTACTGGTCGTATGCAAATCGACGCTTCGTACCAGTGAATGACCACAAAAAATTTTCAATATTTTTTTATGCGTAGTTAATACAACTTATATGGGTTAAAAGTTGATTGAAATTATAGGTATAACATCGCTTCACGTTGGATAACTATTATAAATTAGATTAACATTCGAACATTCAATTTATAAGTGATTATTGATCACGTGGTCATTCACTGGTACCCGGTCATTGATTGATCCGACTACCCAAAAACAGAATGCCCATCAAAACAACACTATACCAATATTATGAATTAATATTCAATTTTATGGCTACATTCATTAATAAAGGCATCATTTTGCGTAGCCTTATTATTGTTGATGTGCTTGTCTTTCGAATTCAAATTTCTTCTAGACCAAGAGAAATATAATTATATTCATATAGCTTGCCGTTTATCTTAATTGTTCAACTATGCTTGGGGATTTGCAGATCTCACATTTTACTACCAATTCACGACAACCTTTTTAATCATACAATTTCAAATTAAGAAGTGAGTGACTACAAGTGAAATATTTCTAACTATAATTTTGATGTAGATTATAATTCATAATTTTAGTTGAAGAATTTATCCATACTAACCCACAATAAGAGGTAAAAAAAAAGGGTTGAAACTAAACATTCTAAAATGAAAATTCTCAAAATTATTGCACTCTAGGTCCACTTTTAGATCTATAAAAGCTTAAAAATGAATTTTCATTCTCTAATTGTTATTTTGCTTTTGTGAGATGAAAAATTTAAACAAATAAATTAAAAGAGTGTATTTTTGTTTTCGAAAGTTTATATTTTAATATTGTCCTATTCACTGAATACGAATAAGTTTATTTTTGAATTTTTATGCTCTTTTGGCATTTTAAAAGGATAGAAATAGAATAATAATTAGAAAATGTAAATTCGCCACTGAGTATTCGTAGATTTATATGGAATGAATTTTGAGAGCTAAAATTTTAGGCATTTTTTCATTTTTCAATATTCTTTTAAAAGTATATATATGTAATCAGTTTCAATTTTGATTTTTGACTTATCATGCTAATTGTGATTTAGTCCATATATTTCTAAATAAAAATTTGCAGCATGAAAATGAAAAGAACGGATCAAGAGTATTAATTTCAAATGTCTATAAGAAATCAAAGGGCAGATCACTGGCTGCGTTAAAGAATTATAAAATTAATTCAACATCATCAAGAATGTATAGAGTTGAGTTTCAACATTTTTTTCGATGTAGGACAAATTACATTATAATGGGTTTTCAGGTTGTTCGACTCTCAAAAAGAAGTTATCAAACGTCTGTTGCCTTTTGTATTTTCTGCACTTATAATAAGTTCAAGCATGATTGGATCTTGGGTAAAACGATTATTGATGTAGATTTTCCTAATAAAAAATGCATTTTTCGGATATTTGTGTAAAAATTTTCAATTTTTGATTGACCATTAAATAATCAATGTAACTAAATGCCTGATAAATTGAAACGAAATCATTACACAAATGCCCAAAAAAGAATTATTTTCTGTTAGAGCTGGAATAACATCAATTGAAATATAAATTAAAAAAAATTTAAAACCACATTTTCGTGCTTAGATGGTAATTGCAATAAATCAGGTTTTTCGTACCCCGGAACGACTAAGCGCGATGTTCGGCTCTTTAATGTTTTTATGTTTCTTGTTTTCCCAGCAAAAGATGTCTGTTGATTGCTGTCTTGATCAATTTTGGCAATTCTACCTGATAAATTTGATAAAATTTTCCAGCTCAATTTTTAAAAAAATCAACATATATTTCATCATAGTTACCACACTGGCAAGTTGGTACGTATACCTCCTAAGACCAGATCATTGGTATTATAATATTATAAGACAGACAAGCGTCCAAACCTCTGATACTATCAGCTGTAGCTTAAAATTTCCCCATGAATTTGAAAAAGCTGGCATAGTAAGTACAACAATTAGAAAAATATTCTCAAACAATCTGTTAGTTTCGTAAAAAAATCTGTTGTCTTGTAGATAATAAACAAGATTACATCGTATATTATGGCTTTATTATCGTTGATATGTAATATAGCTAACAGTTACTACAGAAAAAAACCGAAAATTGTATACAGAAGCGCAATAATCGCTAATTCTTCGATTAGTCAGAATCAAAGATTCTTGTAAAGATATAAAAACACATTTTTATCTATAAGTGTAAAACTTCACCACAACATTGATAAATTTTAATGTATACTGTCGAATAATTCATGAAAAATATAAGCATTTTTACAGTTCCTGAATTAAAATCATTTTAATCGATTTAATATGGGAGAAAATGGGGCGCTACCTACACTCATAGCATATGTATACTGACTTTATTTCAATGACGTTGAGAAATTTAGTAATCGAATGATAAGTACTCATAACCTTAAAAAAAATGAAAAATGAGAACATGATAATATAAGTCATGATAAAAAAAAGTGGTCGATGGTCTTAAGTATTCTGAAAAAAATCATATGTATTATTTTACTGATTCTAATACCTTTTTGTTCGTTGAATTTTCTCCCTCAAGCTCATTTCTGAAATAAAATTTTAAACATTTACAGTAGTAAATTAATCATTTGTTATGAAGCTTTTTTAAGTTATTGTAAATCATCAGGATATACTATTATTTTTCGCATTCCCACGCCGCACACTTCTGTGAAGATAATCACCCAATCAGCCCATCACAGTGCGTATGAAAGGACTTTGTATTATTTTTTTTAAGAAAAGAAGATAGAAAAACGAAAAAAATTTTTTATCATGTTTTGATATTGAATTATATCTTGAAATTACATTAAGTAATTAGTAAACGAGTTCAGTACACTAATTATTTCCAATCGCCATTTCTAAATTAAGAAAATAAATAATAACAAAGAAATACTTTTGAAAGCTATTGAGTTATTTTTGGTAATTATTTTTCCAGTGAAAGAGCTACATCGAGTAAACTTCATTGAAAGTCTTTTCAGTTTTCGAATAACTAGATACGTATCCCATCGCAATGATGATCAATAAATGCCTAATGGAAATAAAGTATTTTCACCTCACATTTACCCGAACAATTCCACTCATGCACTGGCTCTCTTTTTGAAAAGCCTCACCGTTGTGTGTCCTTTCTCTCACGTTGAAAAAGCTGCACATATAGAGCCGCATGTGCAAAGGGAAAAACACCGTAGCTACATAAACCGTGATCCGATGCGGCAGTAGCAGTGCCCTACGTACCCGAGATGCGGCTCAAAAAAGCTTGTATACCGTGTCGAACGCTTTTTATGCACATAAAACTACGCTTTATATATAGGTACATACGCACTACGTAGCACCGGGTCAGAGCTTTTTCGATCTAGTTTGCGTAGATGATCTGACAATACAAAAGGGGAGTAGCTGTGCACGGCAAAAGAGATAGAAAGAGAGAGAGGGTGAAATGATCATGGCTACACGCCCAATCAATTTTCGACACGATCCATCAGGCCACTGCTTTTGCGGTAATATCTATTTCTGCGAACTGCTTGCGTTTGATTTCGTAATATATGTACGGCTGCACAGATACTGCTGTGCACCTATTTATATTTACGTATGCGCGCAGAGCAGACGATAACGAAAGAATGAATACCGAGGGAGACATCGGATGGTAATGTGTGCATAGTCAAGTTGGACATTCATTGGCATTTTCAACGCCTGATGGTAGGCACGTATAAAAATTGATAAAATGAATAAATGTATATGAGTGTTTGAGTTATATTATATTATAATCCATTTGTTTTCAATGCAATGATTATTTCGAGCGATGCAATTACATCCACAAATTTTTTTTACCGGAATATTTGAATGAAGACGCGTACGTGTATCACCGTGGGAAAATTTAAATGATTGACAGATCATATGCGTTGAACAATGGTTGCATGCTACAATAATCATTGAAGAGCAGAGAAAAAATCAAAATTTTCATTCAGAACGAGTCAAGAGCATGCGTGCAATAATGAAGTTAAAAAGTTCTAATTGGATAGTAGCAAAAAACACGATCGATATTTAAATTGCGAGGCGGCCCTCGACACAACATTATTTGAAACTTTCGGATTACATGATTCATAAACTATAACAAACTTCTAACTTTTATGTTTGGCATTATATTTGCGCAACGAAAAGCTTACGCGCGCTCTTGGTTTATTCAGCCTTGTATTCGGAATGTGTTGCAGAAAATTTGTTCATTTACTCACGTACCCCCTTAAATTATTATCACATGTAAAGGTATTGATATATGAAGCGCTTGCGCATTTCGAAAGATAGTCAGCATAGAAATGTTCGAGAGAATTTAGCACGAATATTATATTCATCAGGCAACGATCTTAAATTGCTAAATATAAAAAGAAAAAAGACTTAGACTTTGTTTAGTATCTTCCTTATCTAATCCATCTATTTTCTGACATAAGTTCACGCACAATCGCTTTTGAAAAATTGAGAAGAGATAATTGTAATTGTTTCTCTCAATATTTTTAAAGTCTTTGAGTAAATAAAAAAAACTGAACTTTTGCGATAAGATACCGGATTAAATCAAACTCTTATATATATTATCATTTAAGCTTCAATCGCCCGAAGACGACTCATTTTTAGTGTGTTATAAACAAAACGCAGAGATTTTAGCTCACAGTTCATGCTGAAACCTTGTAAATGTTAAGTAAGCTTACACATTGATTTTCATATCTAACTAATTTGGAATATTTCATGATGTAAAATTATTTACTAATTTACATATTTTCGAACAAATACTTTTCCTATTCTCGACTGTTATAAATATAATGACAACAGTGTTTTACTTGTGCCTATCTAACAATTAAAATAAAACTTTTTTGCCTTAAAATCTTTTTGAACTATATAACAGCAAAGATACTGACTAACATTAACTTAAATTCAACTGTGAAGTATGGATAAAAGTGTAAAAATAGTGTCTCCGAAAATTACAAATGAAATACGGTGTTATTTATATCGACAGTTATTAGATGAATCGATCACTGACTTCGAATTAGAAGAACTTTCTGAGGTTTTGTGCATGGATGAAAACCTCAATTGGATTTTAACACAAGCTGCAAAAATAGGACACGTCAAAATCATTCAAAAATTAGTTTCAGTCGGATTAAAAATGTCAAGACTACGCGATTCAAACTATGAAACGGCGATTCATCATTTGATTTTGAATCGATATCGATTTTTATTGAGACCACTTAAAGCCCCGTCGTCAATAAGTAACGATGATAAAATTAAAATAAATTTGCTATTCCAAATCTACGATGAAGTCAATTACCAAGAAAAGTGGGGATTAACGCATTTTCATGTGGCTTGCTGGGTTGGTCACGTTGAGATGGTCAAAAAATTTATCGATCACGGTATTAATCTGAATTGTAAAAAGTATTTTGAAATGAGTCCATTAGTTTCGGTAGTGGATTCTAATTGTTGCGAAATAGCCGAATTGTTAATGAAAACTGGTGCTAATCCAAATTTACTGGTTAATCCATCGTTCTTGATCTGGGTTATTAAGTACAATAAAACAGCATTGATTGAAATTCTTTTAAAGTATGGGGTGAATCCAAACATGCCTGATGAAAATGGCAAAGTACCTTTGCACTGGGCCATTTCACTTGGAAAAGAAGAGTTAGTTGAAATACTTTTACAAAACGGCGCTGATCCAAATATAATTGACCTAGAAACTTTGATGACCCCTTTGCATATGTCGATTTCCAAAAGCAGTGTGAAAACCCTCGAATTACTTTTAAAGAAAAATGCCAATTCAAATATAGTTTGATGACCAAGGCCGATCCCCTTTGCATTATGCCGTCGATTGTGACGAATTTAAAGCCATCGAAACGCTGTTAAAAAACGGAGTCGATCCCGATTTGCGCGATAGAGATGGAGGAAATTCTATTCACAGAATTTGCAAGAATTCAGTAGAATATTTACATTATAATCATTACGAAGAATCTATTCCTCTTCTAATCAAGTACAAATGCAACATAAATGCTAAAACAGAAAAGGAGATACACCACTGTTTACGTTGTTCGATATTTATAACAGACTGGAAGACTCGTTTGAAGAAAAAAAAAGTAGAATAAGAAGGAGTCAACGAAATATTATGAAAATTTTGCTACAAAATCAAGCAGATATTTCAATTGTCAACATCTATCAGCAGACAATATTACATGTTGTTATAGATTCTTACTTACCAGTACCATTTTTGGATGTAATTGATTCTTCTCGATATGAACGTTATGACTTTGATTCAGTGGAATTCCCAGAGGAAATTAGAACTAGAAAGGTCGAAATGTTGCTGAATAGCGGAGCTGACATAAATGCCAAAGACAAATGGGACCAGTCACCACTGCATATTGCTGTATCTCATTTTAATTACGACATAGTCAAGCTCCTTTTGAAATTTGGAGCCGATGTTACTAATATTTTTTTAGATAAAAATATTTTCAAAAGTATCAGAAACTTACCACTGGGTTGTGAGATTGTACTAATTTTTTTGGATATAATAGAGCTTCTGGAAAAAGAAAGTTATAACAATAAGTTTTCTGATTGGGATGTGCAACATTTAATTCAGCCGGATTACAAACTTAAACTAACAAGAGCTTTACAAACAAGTAAGTAATTGAGCTTCATTAATTTGAAATATTTGTGGATAATATTATAAATATTTTCATTTTAGGTTCAGGATCATATATTCAAAATTTTATCGATACTTTACTTCATAAGATGAAAAACACGATTATTGGAAATCAACGCGTAAAAAAATGTATACTTTTGAAAATTTTCGAGTATATAGCAACTATTAGAATTGGCAAAATGTATTTTGATTCAAAAACGGAATATTATCTAACTAATAAAATTTCCGAATTAGACGATAAATTTCCAAGACTAGAAGACGAATTTAGTAGTTTCAAAATTGATCGAATTAAGTCAGAATTTGAATGGGCTAAAACTACGATGATAAGCGACCGCGTGTCTATTTATCAAATTTGCACTTCTAGTCCTGAGCAAATCTATCCGCTACTGATCGATTCAAATTATAAATCAGTTGTATGGTCAAAAAATTTCAAACATAAATTTTGTTACACCGCAGATATCATTAAGGGGCGTATTTACCAAAGTTTAGTCAAAAAACGATTGGATTTAGAAATTTGAAAATGATCAATTATAATCATTCTAAGATTTGATAAATTCCAGTTCATTATGCTACTAATATTTTAGACTTTTTGAGAGTCAAACACATAACAAAAATTATCAGAGAAGAACACAGATAATCAAATTATAAAAAAAGAACTTCAATTATTCTGTAATAATGAAAAATGTACAATAATTCAAATATACTCATCAAATAAATTTCCACGAATTTGCGTGAATAAAAGCATCCTTTAAATACATTCGTTGTGTCAAAAAGTACAGTTCATAGCCCGCCTCACCTAATATATTCAAATTGCCGGTCACGAGTTCTAATGCCAGTGCCCGATGGTAAAAGGTATCGTTGAGGTCATGTGTTGGTTAAATTTTCGCGAGTTAATGGCCGACAATCGCACAGTCAGTCGCGAGTAAACTTTTAACGTTTCATCATTGTTAATTCGCGGACATCAACGCTCGGGCGCGCTCGCTCGCTCGATGTGCCGTGCATATTGAATCGACGCGCGCACAGGTCCGCTCAGATAGCGCGCGCAGGCATAAGTTGTATTCACGCGCGGTGTGCAGCGTCAAACGTACCTATACCTACGTAGTTTCTGCTTTCGACTCGATTATTTTATTTTTCGAAGACACGTGAACACGTCGAGGTGCAGGCGCGCGACGATTATAGAGCAGAGCTGCGCGACGTGCTATAACGTATACCCACACACACACTCACACGGCGTACGATCCGTGACGCGAGCTCGACAATTAGAACATATTCGCACACACGTTTCTCCGCTCTGTCATCATTCCACTCTATGCGCCATGTTCGCGCGCTGTTACGTTCTGCATGTGTATGGCCTTTTGCGTGTGAAAAAATGTATCGTCGTAACGTGCCCGACAACTCGTGCCCACCACCGAGCGTCGCCCGCGTCAAGCTCCGGGGGCTGTGGCTCCTGTGCAGCTAGTTTT
Source organism: Trichogramma dendrolimi (assembly GCA_034770305.1). Classification (NCBI taxonomy): domain Eukaryota; kingdom Metazoa; phylum Arthropoda; class Insecta; order Hymenoptera; family Trichogrammatidae; genus Trichogramma; species Trichogramma dendrolimi. The sequence continues at coordinate 646,617 of JAPMIB010000070.1, read as the reverse complement.
CATCTAAAGCTCCATAGATAAAGAGACTAGAATGAAGCTTCTCCAATTTTCTATTCGATGCTTTTTAATCTATGTAACTAATATTATTTTGTCCTTATATGGCTAGACGAAAATAAGTAAAAATCGAAAAATCTAATGGATGTATCTGGAAATGGAAAATAATTGTCGAGTTACATTTTAATGCATTGTATCTTAAAGTTTACTTAAATAAAACAACTTTTTTTATTTCAAAATTGGTAAAGCCACGGTTAGAAACGTTGAAGCTAATAGACTCTTTTGACCATTCATAAACGTCTGGTACTTACAGAAATAACCACAACAATAGTGACGGATTACCAGAGAATAGGATTTAGCGCCTTAGGATCGTCACTTTTGAAAGTTTTAAATTATGTTGTCAGAAAGTCGTCCAGCGTTTAGACCTAACGAAATTCATATTTCAAACAGTCAATTTCCGCAGATTGGTATAACAAGACTGTAACCATTGTGTTGCGTCTTTCAAGGCGACTTGCCTGCAAGATAATATTGTCAAGCAGCCTATATTGAAGAAAAGAATACACACATGCTCGCTCTAAACGTGTATTATATTGAAGAGAAAAAAGTCTACGTAAGAAAACCATTTATATTGCAGTTGAGCTATAGTGCATACTATGCGTACTATATATAGTTTTGCGCTATATATATAGATATGCGATAAAGAGAGTAAAACGGCATAGGCTTACAAGCAATGCCGCGAAATAAGTCAATTACGAGTAGCAAAGCTCCATGAAATATTCATCGACTTTTTTAAATGCCTCGAGAATAGTGGGCTCAAATGTAAACTTAAAAAAAGCTATATAATGCGCTACGCAAATGCTGCTATTTTTTACCTGACAGACCATTGTAACGATATTAAACAGGCCAAAACCTATGAATGTATACATACAAGTGCGCACACATACGTGCGTGTATAGGTATAAAGCCAGCAAAAACGAATCAAAAAAGAAAAGGTATTCGCATGTATGTGCATGTTCATATTGGAGAACTGGTCCAAACTCCATACCGAGCTCATGCGTGGATATAAACACACAGTTGTATAAAAAAAATGGCATTGTGCAAGTATCAGAGCGATATACCCGAGCTGAATTATATGTATCGTCCACTGGGCAGAAAGCAGCTTTTCTACCTTGCCCCACGACTACCTATACATGCTGCAACGACGCATAGCCGCGAACATAGGTGCGTTAGTCCGGGTAATATGGATATATTAGTTGAGTTACATAAATACTCCGATACTTTAAGGGGATTGTCATGGTATATGGCAGGAAATGATCAAAGCTCGAGAAGCATATAGTGCACCAAAGTAGATAATTTATTTTGCATCATCCAGATTCATATGAAAATTATACGAATGGACGAAAAAAATTTATAGGTATAAATTCGTGTACGTTGCGCGTGCGTTAGAGATTATTGAAAATGGTATTCTGAGCGCGTACGTCGGGCGCGTGGTGCATTCTTGCATTCGCGAAGAATTACGGCGCAATTGGGACTTTACTTTTTGGGGCTCGAAGACAGCTCTCAAGGTAGAGAGCAAAAATAAGCAATGTAATAATTTAAGTGTGAAATGTCATACGCGTACGCTGACTTTTCTCTTTAATGCATTATTTATTGCATGACATTATAAGTGCCTCGGGTGAGGCATTACGAGCGTGTTGAATTAGCATCTTTGATGTTGGCGACACGCAAGAGACGTACTCTGAATTTGAGATGATCTTCCTGGCCCATTTATTCCACCCCTCGAGACCCTTTAAATGTGACATTGATTATTATTCTTTAATTATTTTTTGCGTGAAAATTTTTGTGTGGGAAAATTAGATGTGAAAACTGCTGAATTTCACACCAAAATTTTATCATCATAATTAAATTGAGGCACATTTTTTATATTTTAATTAAATCATCATAATGATAGAACTGCGTTTGAGAAAGCAAACATTGGCCAGCAAATAAAGAGATTCTGCCACGCTTTGCAATACCTTTTTTTCTCTTCCTTTTCTTCTTTGCACTGTTTCTGGTACGCCTGATGAGCATTACTGGGAAGCCCTGTATCTTACGTCTTATATACTCGATGCAGAAGTGTCGAACGAGCCGTACGTAATATGCAAAAAGAAAGAGAAGAAGAAGCTCGCGTGACCGGTTGTATCTTGCGTGAACGACTTACACGTCTGTACGAGTGTGTGCAGTGCACAAGGTAACGACGACGATCCTCACAGCTATTTCTCGACCTTCTGTTTCGGTCAATTTATTCGCTCGCTCACGCAGTGACAAAGCCATTATTCGACAACACTGTGTGTGTGTGCCTCTGAGATATTCCCAGAGACTTGACGTTGGGAGTACTGCACTAGCCCATAGTATGAAGCGTTTATTGTTAAGACTCAGCCAAACTTGTCGTGCACTTTGCTCCAAGCCAATCGTTGACTGACCCGCGTACCAATTTTACGTAAACAATAATTTGTCATAAGCAACCAATTTGTTAACCAGGAAGAAGAAACATGTTTTCTTTAAATCGAAGAGTTTTTGATTTATTAACAATGACTTTAGTCACGGCTACACGGCTGCGGTCGGCATCTATTATTTGCAACAATTTCTGAACATCTCTACATCAGTTCTCACTAATCATTGCAGCAGGTGCAGTTATACCTTAACCTTCATGCACAATAACCGTCCACAATTTACATCATGAAGCTTCGAACGTTTAACATTTAAACGTGCAAGATATATAGAAAGTATCCATACATTACGTGCGTTGCTGCACGCGCACACATGTACGCATATAACTGGCATTTTTTACGAGGCTTTATTCGCAGGTGGGCCTGAATAATTCGTTTGATTGGCAGAAGGGAATGAAAAATGCTTTTAAAAAACCTACTTGGTGTGAAAATGCTTGAAAGACAAGACTTTATCGCCGCGTATACGTGCGCCTCTTGAAAGGTTTTCGTTTCCGCAGCCGAGAGTGCAGTGAAACTTTTTTATCCTTTACTTTTCACTCGTTCTCTCTTTCTTGCTTTTAAGACGTATTTATAAACCTTCGAGCGCGATACAATTTTCTCAGAATATCAGCATCCTACGCTTGTTTATTAAGTCCGCGAAGGGCGCGCACGCGTTTCGTCAAATTTTATCGACTAAAATGTTCAAAATTTACATAAAGTAAGTCCTTCTCCGCATTCCGACGAAGCTGAGGAGAATCTTTTTTGGCTCATCGTGCAGAAAGTTTGTGCGAAGAACGTTGAAAAAAAATGTATTCATATGCAGTGGCTTACTTATTGCGGTGTATTATAATTATTATGATCTAGATAAGAATTTTTTAAACTAAATTATGTCGATTACTTATGATGTAAAGACATTTGAGTTTGAAAACGTAATTTCAATGAATTTCTGTATTCGGTGTTACGATTTGAAATCTACTGATCAGCGGGTGTAAGGCTCGGGGACTTCTCGATTTCTCAAGTACTTTTGAGCACCTGTTCTTTGTTGAACGTGTATTTTATGTACTAACTGATGCATCGCGAGTGTGTATATATACCTTGCACTTGTTGTTTCTTTTGCGCGGGAGATTTCGGATGAAATGTAAATCTTGAAAGAAGGTGGATTGCACTGCGTAGCTTGTTACGCGACGCATGCGCGCGAGTCAACCAGCTGCCCACGATGCACCTTCGCTGAGCAAATGTCGAGATTGTTATGTAAATTCAGAAGGAGGCTCTTACTTTATAAATATCCTCTCTCCCTATGTTGCAGTGAGAAAAATTGTATGTTTACATTCATTCAGTTTTAGATTTGCTAAACTGACGATCGGGAAAGCTAAGTAGAAATATCTATTATTAACCAGTAATACTACTAACCAGTACCGTGGTTTGGAGCGTTTGTGCTTGCACCATATAAATTTTATAATAGAATAATAATAAAAAAAATATAAATGAATAAAATAAAATATTATTATGTAACAAGTGTCGTAGTTTTTACCATCCTTTACGTAGTTTGAGATTGGCAAGAGTGAAAAGACTTCTGGGTGAGTCATATATTTTAACCTTTCTGGCTCGACACTTTAAGGTTCACGTCCAAAATATTTAAAATTAATATCCAACAGATTTATTAATTGTAGTTGATGTTGTCCTTTTCTCGGTGATTGAAATTATAAATGTATAAAATGTCATTTAGTCATTGAAAGAAACTATGCAATTATTTATCATATCTCAAGGAGCTATGTCAAGTGAAAAATCTCGTTTATTAGTTTTATAGGTAAAAAAAGCATAGGACCAATGATAATAACTGAGTGTACGATATCGGAGACAGTAGCATCGAGTTTATCATCGGAGTTCTAAATAGAAAAAAAGGCAAAGAATCAGTACTGGAGTTTCGTATAGCTTTAGCCGGCAGTAGCAGCAAAACTCGGCACACACAAAGTCCAACGGGTGCAGCTATGGTATTGAATAGAGAGCAAGGTAGAAGAGGGAAAAGCGTTTGACCACGTGCATGTTTTCTCTCTCTCTCTCTCTCTCTCTTTCTATCTGAAAAGAGTATGACCGTTTGCGTACATACGCTCACATACTCAGAGAGTTCATTACGCATGGAAAAATAAGCCCAGAGAGAAAGAGGGAGTGAGATATACGAGCCGGTGCTTGCTGCTACTGCATTCACTGTGTGCATACCTACGTACACCCGCTCTCTCTTTCCTGCGTGCATCCTTTAGTTTGTGCAACTCTCCGATATATGTATAATAGTCAACACGTTGGCGATGGTCGCGTTCTCCTGCATAATTTCTCGCTCCTCGTCGGCTCAAAATGTATACGTAGAACCTATATAGCTTCTGCCTCGTTTAGAAATTATAACCTCGATGCCGAGAAATGGAAAACATTTTTTCATCCGAGCCTTATGATCCGCATCGAGCCATCTGTAGTGTACTTCATTTTTGCGTGTACTCATTGCACTGATTCAAGTTTTACTTTGGTATGCTAGGGTATTCACTTTTATTTGATGTGCATACGCGAGAGAGTCAAACGAGAAAAAAGAAAATTTAAGGATTTGTGTGAAAATTTATTAATGATCAAAACTATAGCCAAATGCATGCTCAAGAATGAAAATAGGTAATGCTAATTTTTTTGTCGCATGCTTTTACTCTGCAATGGATTTTATTCTTACTATTTATGAGCTTTCTATCAACCATTGAATTTTTTGCGTGCATGGGAATTAATTGAAGAGATCAGCATGCAAAGTGCAGCGTGCAATTAGATATTTGGAAATTTTGTATTTATTTTAATTGATACAACAAAAATAAATCGAAGACTTTTCATAATCAGAACAAAATTATTAACGGTTTAAAATTAATTACGAGAAACATCGCTAGTTAATTATTCTTCTTCTTACGCTTGAGGTATATTAATTATGTGGAAGGTTTTCTAACATTAAATAGTGTAATATGCGATGATTTTGTATAATCTTTATTGTATCCACATGTCTCTGAACGTCTACGATCGGGTGCTTATGAGTATATTTTTGCTTCGCATTTAATAGATTTGATACGATTATGAACCGCATTTAGTAAACTCTAAGTTTACATTTTTGTCCGAACAATTTTCAATAAATGTCGCTTTCTAAATTATGTTCTGTATTCGTGTTTTTTTAATTTTTTCAGTTCAGGTTTAACATTTTTGCACTCAAAGTCGATGTGTGTGTTTCCATCTAAACTGTGCTGTAGCAGCATAGCTTCATTAATGTTATTGGCCTATAGTTAAAATTATGTAATAGTTTTTGAAAGTGGAAAATTGGAGCATAACTCAAATCATTGAACTCACAGATTTATAAAACGTGAATGTTTTACAGTTGTTGACTTCGCAAAATTCCACCGAATTGAAAATATAATTGTCACCTGCATGTGGTCCTCAACCTCAAGTATCGTTTGGTTCTTGCTTAACTCTGAAGATTAACAAAGTTTTTTGGAGAATTCAAAAACCATTAATGTTTGACAATGAAAGCAAAAATGAGGCAAGTTTCACTATTTTCTTTTACGCTTTTATGTGTCATATTGATATGTATTTTTAGACTTGTTTCTTTTTTATATGCATAAATATTTTGCAAAATCTAATCAAGTTCTATTCATACAACGTCAATGAATATCTCATTAATTTTATTTGTGGGACGCTAAATCTAAAAGACATAAAAAGTCCGAGAGCATGTTGGAAAAAATTATTTTCTATTTCCGCTTATTATTAGTTATTACTTCGATTTTTTATCAGGTAATCGAATATTGAAGAATTTTGAAATTTGAAAAAACTGATAGATGATTGTAGTCTTCAAATACTGAAGTTGAAAAAACTGGTCAAGTAAAAACGTAAAGCTTGCGAGTAAAATTTGGACGGGACGCTGGCCTAACTGCAATATCACACTTTCATGTACGCATCCGCTAGCGGCTTAATCCCTGTGATTAATGGCATGGGGCTTTAAATCATTACACGCTTGATCTGAAAAGCTGCTGTTGCTTATATGCGTTAAAGTCTGCTTACGTTGCAACAGTGTACAGCTCTGAGCTTGGAGTTTCGACGTATATATGGCTGCACACGCCACTGAGGGTGGATCGAATGAAAGATAGGCAAGCGAAGCGCGTGAAAGGGGTAAAGAGAGCGAAAGAGAAAGCAGAATGATCGACAGCCCGAGGGTCTCCTGTGCTGCTTCCATTGCTGCCGAGATTGAGTTGCTCCTCGCAGTGTGACCCTTTGAACCTCTAGCAATTTTTGATTTTCTATTTACATACATGCACGCGTATATGCGTATATATTCGCTCACACACATACCCACACATATGTGTGTTTGCCAGCTCTGTACTGGTGAATACGTTCGTGTTACACGGATGACACTTTGTGGTGAACAAACGACAGCGACGACGAGGGGTTTCATCAGAGGATTTTGACTGCTGCGTGACGAGTAATCAAATATCGCCTGCGTTTGCATGAGTCTTGTGTCGCTCTGGCGATTATATTTATGTGTGTTTGTTTACTTGTGGCGCGCAAATTTGACGAATATTTAATGAGCAAATAATACTAATTCGTCGCTAGGAGCGTCCTTTTCGCTTTGACTGATATCTGACGGGGGAAAAATGAGAGCATTCGGGAGGAAAATTTAATTTACTGTATTTTTGAATTTCGATTGATTGCGCGCATTGAAATTGGCTGTTCAATAAAATGCGTCAAAGAAGGGAAACAAAATAAAATGGATTTCCAAAAGACAAGAACAATGAAACGAAACCATTTGAAATAATAGCATTATCGAGCTTTGCTGCTGCTGCTACTCCATACTCTCGCAGAAAGAAAAATAAAAGAAATGGAAAAATGGCATTTTCTCTAGGACAAAAAGAACGATCTGAAAGGTCGAGCGTGAAACTAATGGGTAAACGCTCGTGCGGCATATCAAGCTTTCTCTCTCTCTCTCTCTCTCTCTCTGGGCTATTCAATCAACTTTCAATCTCGTCTCCGTGGTCACATTGTCTATCTATGCTGAGCTGCGACTGTTGTGGGTATAGTCTACGAGTGTGAGCCCGCAAGTATTAGAGCGAGTTACCGTGTGTATTATGAGCAAGCGCCTAGTTAATGGCGTGCGCACTCATCAAAATAAGTTAGTATTTTTAAACCCTTTTGCATCTCAGCGCACTATCTTTAAAATCCTAATGTTACATGTTACATCTTTTAAAATGCATCTTTCCAATGTAATGCTACATTGTTATTGTAGCTTTACAAATCAATACGAAGGAAAATTAATGAATGAAATAGCCTAAAGATGTCAAATATAAACGCAAAAATACCTTGAACAACTTTTACAAAGCGTTACAATTCACAGCATAGAATTCAGTTGGGAATTCAGCAATGCAATAAAATAATTCTACAACATAGATAAATAAGAGAATAATCAATAAAATTTTTATGAAAGTATTGCTAAAGGTCACTTAATGACAACTTATATAGGCCTTTGTTGAAAAATTGTTTTTATCTTATATTACAACATGTAACAAAAGTTTTCGGAAAAGGTGAGAAAAACGATGTTGAGTATAGCTCAAAAATTGTTAACCGGCGATGAGACTTTTTTTCGCAATTGTAACAGAAGCAGTAACTCGTCATAGGCAATTCACTTTTGATTCTCTCCACAGTACCAGCACTTCTTCTATAGAAGTTTCTAATGGATTATCCAGCCGACGGCAAAGACTTCCAGATTTTGTGGAGGAAAAGTATAGACACAAAATCATTGAGCGCAACGGGCTCTGTCTTTTTCGCGTAAGATTGCGTGCACTCAGAAACTTTAAGAGAACTGAAGCTATATGCCTTCGGAGAAGAGATCTGTACTTCTGTGACTTACTACGATTTTTCCGTTAGATTCGAATTCTTTTTAGTGTACAAGATGTGGAATGTATTGAAGTGTTAATAATTTATAAGTTCACAGTAGTTGAGAAATGTTACACGATAGAATGTTGTTTCAAGAATACATGTAATCAAACTATCAAATGTGATCATGGGCGCATAAATTATTATCTTTAACCATAAATGAAAATTTAAGTAATAAAGAATATGTTATGGTAAAAAGAAAGATTATAACAAATCAGCTAAAAAATAAGAGTTGATTTTAGAAACTTCAGCAAAATTCAATCCGAAAGAGAAATGAATAAAGTTTCTATTGACAAGTGTATTTTTCAATAATTTTCATCTGCTGCACTTTGTGATTAAATTCTGTAGAAAAGAAGTCCATGTAACAATAAATAATCAAGAAGTTTTTAAAAAACTTCATATTTTGTATATTATTCAATCAAAACAACTAATTAAACTTGCATTTTTTGAAATTCCCACTGAGTATTTGTACATATGAACGTTGCTGCTTTTCACTATAAACACTTCGTAAAATGTTAAAAAGTTGTCACGATATTACGATTTAGAAATTTTTACAATAAAAGTCCTTTACTCAATTCAATTTCAATTTCGTAAGATTTTTATTGGCAGAACTTGAAGTTACATTTCCAGAACATATTTTAAGTCCTTCACTTAGAAATAAGAACTGCAAGCGCCATCTGTGAGCACATCAGTGAACTTACTGATAACTTGAACCATTGTATTATTATCGACTGCGTACGGTAAGAATTGTAATATGTTTTAATTGATAGTTTTAAAATATAAATAATAAAATAAATACTGTATTTTAAAATAACTATAACTATTATTACAACTCATTATTATAAAAAATTTAGTAACTAAAACAGTAACAAAAAATAAAATATTATCATAAATTCTTTTGGTATAATTTTTTAACTTGGAAGTATCTAATTTGCTAAGTAAATGGTATGGTTTTTTATCTAATTTGTCAAAAATGAACTCACTTCTTTGTTAAATCACTAATATTTCATAAATAACCAAACATTCGTTGTACAAAATAAGCAAATGATACGCATTGGTATTCAGATTTTTCTAATGTAAATGCAAAAAGTGACATTTGTTAGAACTATGATACCTGAGTTAGAATGAAATATTTATTCATTATCAAAAAACTTACAATAACTTATTGAATATACTAACATGAAAATGGCAAAAAACGTATTCCTTTGTGTGCAGGGTAAGTAAAAAGAAATAAAAATTGCATTATGTAGTACTTTTTATTATGTAGTATTTTTCTTATCTAAATAATATATTTTAACGGTTTCTAAAACGAACATTTTTTAAATAGAAAATCTAGCTTACTACAAAAAATATCGAAATACCTTTCTTTTCAGCTTTTTTCTTAAGTGTCGTGGGTCCAATTTGCTGCTTCTGGGGTGTAAGCACATAGTTATATTGGGGTAGAAGGGACGCACCGGTATAGGTAGGAGCCGTTATTTCTAATAGAAGATTTTCAAAAGTTGCACTGGAGATGGTGCATGGAAGAGAGTACGATTCTCGTTATACTTGGCTGGTAATTGCGACGAGAAGAAATGGAGAAATCGAAAAGAAGATGGGGCGTATGAAAGACCGATTGAAGAGTGAAAAAAAATCTGTAGTAAAAAAGGGGATTTTATACGTCCATGGCAAGATCTCCTGAAACGTCGGAAATTTTTTGTAATTACTCAAAAAGTTATATTGGATCTTGCTTGACAATTTAAAAAAATGTTCTATCCAGGAGTTACGTAAGTATTGGGAATCATAAGTTAGCGATGTCGTAACGTTGTATAAAAGAAGATGAAATTAGGAGGAATCAAGAGTACATGTTAACCTACCAACGAAGTAATAAGCAACTCTTGGAATGAAAGGATCATCTTGGCATCATATACATAAAAGCGTAATGGTCTTTATTTTACTTGGCTCTATGCGGCTCTGAAGATAAGAAATCCACCAACGATTTCATCAGATGTCTTACCAACGAACATCGTGCTAAACACTTTCAGATATAATAAGTTTCATCCCCTTAGTCACTTTCCTCCGAGTTTTTTCTAACGATATCTCTGACCTTTTTCCGTACTAATGCAACTTTTATATATCGTTGTCCAATCTTTCTTTTCTGCTCAAGATTGCAGTAATTATTCGATAAGTGTGAAAAGGTTTTACCCTCAAATTACAACTTGGATGACTAAACAATAATTCGATGTATACTTCTCAATTAAAAGCTTTTTCAAATCTATTCGAAGCAATCGGTGCTTTCTCAGTTGACAATTAAAATATCTCTTACCAAATTTATTTCTTGAATTCAACTGATAATTTTTTACATAAATTATTTTTTATGAACTTATTTTCTGAATTTTTTAATCATACGTAATTTGGTCTACAAAACTGATAATCTTTGATGATTGATAGTACTCAGTGTACCAAAAACATTTTCCTAAAACTTCTTTAGATGTTTTCATAAAAATATCAATTACTTCACGAGAAAATATTCTAAATGACCGAAAATAATCCATTAACATTATAATTTTTATGCAATTTCAGATTTAACGCACCCTAAATTATCAATGTATTGTATGGGTATGCCTTATAATAAATTTCCACCATTAAAATGCTTCAGATAGTAGGACATTAACGTATCCATATCGATAAATATTCGAAACAAAAATGTTAAAAATATGAAATCTCTCAATAAATAATGTATTTGCAATATTGCTCGCTAACAGCCATCATGCAGTGTGTAGTTTATGTATTATATATGGCATTGCACCTGTGCTGGTGCTTACATATATTTACCAAGAGAAGGGGCAGTTGAGCCACGCTACCGATGCTATCATGATAATCAGTGCGAGATAATACTCAGCCAGTAAATTTTCTGCCACACTTCATGTGGCTTAAACCGCCTCGCGATAACGTCCGAGATTTATATTGCTATACCGGTTCGAACGATACTAGAAAGAACTTCGGCGCTTCGGGAGCAATTCATATTTTTCTAAGCTAGAAATTGACAGAATAGTACTGATGTTTTTAACCGAGCTGGAATGACCGTTCACGATCTATTTGCAAGCAAACATGCTATGACAATTTTCGAGCACTGCTCTGAAATACAACCCCTTTGATAGTTTGAAAAACATCAGTCAAAAATAATGATCTATTTTATGATGCATTGTGATTGGATTCGTCGAGACAAAATATACCCTCTTTTATTGTAGGTTTGGAACTGCAGAATTTATCAGAATTCAAATTGTTCACCGAACAATATAGAGTATTTTTAATTATAAATATATTCTTCTATATTATATTTTTAATTAAAAAAAACAAAAGTTTCGCTCCTTCAAAAATATCCACAACTCTCAACGCAATCTTCTAAGATTTTTTGCATATAATACTTATAGTATGTGTCGGCTACAGTCATGCTTAATGTAGTAATTAGAATATAATGAATGGCGTTGGAAAATATTTTTATTTGTTAGTACTAATTTGAACTCGAGTTTCCAAACATAAATGGAAAACCGTTTTGAAGAGATTATAAGGAGAATAAGAAACGTAGAATAAATTGTTATGGCGTTGAGCCAACTTTCTTAAATTTTTCTGTTTACTATGTAGACGGCATCTTTTTTGTTCCTCGTTATTTACTTATCTCCTTAAGGTATGAGCTTAAGTAGGCGCGAAAAAAATGTAATTTTTAGCACGTAGCATCAAATACAGTGCTGGTATAAAAAATTCAGAAGGTACATTAGAGACGATTATTAACTACCTTATACCTACAAACAAAAATTTTTCTTAATTTAGTACAAAAAGATGAGAATTACTATTAAAAAAGTTCATCGTAAACATTGATATGTTTTGTGAGTAAAGAAAATCTTATGTTACTTAATATAGCTTCATGATGAAAGTTGTTATTTGCAAATGAAATGCGAAGTGCCCTGCTATTGAGCAGGATTTTTATTTCACAGAGAATTATTAAGTGTATAAGTTTTCTGGCTTGAAATACCGGGAAATGCGAGAAAGGACCTACACGCCTAACGAGGCAGACTCAAATGTTTTTATTTTTATACGTTCCTGCGAGTTGAGCTAATAGAGCACGACGTTGAGCTACTTTGGGCCGTTCATGTATACTATATGCGTTGCTTTTCCGTTAAAGACTATCGCACGCGTTTACTTACAGCTTGTTAAAAGTGTAAAATCTGCTCGTTTACACGAAACACCGTGGCGTCGAGCGTCGAGCGCGCAAAACTCGAGCTAATTGACATTACTGAAGATGCTAACCATAAAAGAGAGATATAGTCATTAGCGCAGTATACGTAGTTAGTACATAATGTTTACCCATATAATTTCATGCCTCCTTGTGGAGCATTTGATATTTTTCTTTTTTTAGAGAAATGCTTTCTTTAAGGTAAAATATTCTCGGCCACGATCCTCAAATTACGTATCTGTTTTTTGCTGTGTATCCTTTTTCTAATAAATATTGACCAAAGCATTCGAAAGTAATCATCGTGGCGAGATAATTGGAAAATTTTGTTTATTTTTATAAAATTTTTCATTTATGTCACGGGAAGTAAAAGGAGTTGCAGAGACATCAATTTCCTCGAGGTTTTAAATTGAATAAGTATACAAAAATAAAGACACATTCGTCACGTCCGCGTCACGCATAAAACTCTGTTCGGTCGAGTACAAAAAGTTCACATGAGCTGCCAATATAAACGCGTCTGGGTGTATCTGGCAAGGTTCCAGGCGGTCAAGTTTCTTCGTTTTACTTCCCCTGCCTGTCAGACTCTGCTGTAGTAGAAATGGCAATAGCATGTGGTTACGGTTTATTTCCAGATCGTCGTTTGTTGATGAGAGTGTGCGCGTATACTTGTGCATACTCAATAGTCTATCCTATGAGCTAATGTAATGGAAATAGCTTATAGGCCTTCGACTCTGCGCGCGTATATAGGGTTGTGCACATTATCGGTGCCACGCTCAGAGACATCATGATCCTGCTCTTGACTCTACTGCGAGTAATCGTTATGATTTCTATTCCACAATTAAGTCCAGTTACTCCTCCGGCCGTTAACAACAGCTTTGCTTTGGTTTTTTAATTTGTATGGAACAATTGTACAATTGAATAATGAAAGGACACACCCTTCAATACATGATTCAAATATTGAAAGTATAAATTGCTATTACAATAAGCTTTGAATGATTAGTTTTAGTGGTCATAAATTTGATCTTTATTTCTACAAACATATATTTTTTATGCGATATAATTTCACAAGTTATTATATGATTCATAATACTTGGGAGAAAGATTTATAAAAATCATGCAGTTGAAAATTTAAATTTCACGTAATAAAAAAACGGAGACTCCTTGTAGCAGTTCTCAGGTTAGTTCGGCCGCTATTCACGTAAAATCTATTTGCCATAGCGTCGATATAACATTGCGCTGGGGGGCAACGTGACTTTAATGGTCGACCAAAAGAGCAAGAGAGCTGGGCAGCATGTCACGAGTCGAGACTATTACTCTACTACTATATACCGTCGCTTTTCGATGGACCAATTGTGTGGACATGAAATTTTCTCTAGTCAAGATGTTGCCGTATACGTATTGAGGAGGCGAGTACAATGTACAGCGTACGCCTGACGATATATAAATTCTACTACTTACGTATCCGACTTATACAACGTGTATTATATACGACGGAAAGTTTGAAAAAGTTGGTAGAATAAAAAAAAAGAAGTTACATAATGTCACGTACGTTTAGGCTTTCGTTTAGGTGACTTACTCAAGTCGATTGTTAAAAATTGTTCGGCTTTTCATTAATTTAAAAGGCTTCGAGGCTCAGCGATCTCTGCGATACATTTTTTCATTCAGAGCGTCGACTCGCAGATAACAAAAATAAGAAAGCTTTACGATAACGTATATACTCTCATAAACGAGAGGTATAGTGTAAGGGAGTGGTACTATATGCGTTGCCGAGTTCAAACATGACGATGAGTTTCCCAGCCCCGAAGTTTAAAGGATGCCTATAGTTTCGTCGCTGCGTACTATCCCCTTGTAGCGCACATTCGTCCGCGCTAGGCTTGGGAAAGCCATATACTCGCTGTACGCGCGCGCGTGTAGGGGTGTGTGTGTGTGGCGCTCGACAGAGAGCATCAGGTACATTCACTATGTGTCCTTTGTCACTGCGTTGCACCGGAAACGAACTTCGGCGTTCACGAAATTTCCTGCGCTTCACCCAACCCCCCTACCCTTTTGCCTTTGTCCTCCTCACTCCCTTACTCTCTCTCTCTCTCTCTCTCTCTCTCTCTCTCTCTCTCTCTCTCCTCTCTTTCCTACATCCCTCTACATCTCTATTTTTTTTTCTTTTGGGTGCTGGGTCGTCGCGGCTATATATACATGTGTATACCTAGGTCTCGTCTCTACGATGCGATCGAACTGGCTATATTGTCGAGCATGGGTATTGTTGCCAATCGTTAAAGTCTTGGAGTACTTAAGCAGCTTCTTTTGTAGCAACTATACCGACGAGGCGTATTAAGGTACAAGCTTGAGCTTCTATGAATTGAAAGTTTTATCGGCAAAACGCAAACGTTTCGTTTGCTTTTTTTTAAATTTGAATTCTTACCTTCGAAGGTATATTCTCAGAATACGCGTAAATTCGTTCGAATCGCTGCTCACCGAGCCACCTGTGCTATTCTCATAATTGAGCTTGAAAAATAATTTAACCAAACATCTTTACTGAGTTGATTTTTTGCTTTTGTAGTTGCTTGCACGGGTGCCGCGAAAGAAACTTTTTTTGGCATTAACAATGGTAAAGTCAAATGAACATTGCTTTCTTTCTCGTTATAGGCTTGTCTATGTGTTCTCTGCAAAGTTAATTAATTTCTACAAAGTTAACGAAGCGCATCTTTTAGAACGCAAGGTATCATTTAATTAGCTTGGTAGATTAAAGAAACTAAACAATCGGACAAGCAAGCTTGAATTCGAGTTAAATGAAAGGGGAGAGGGGAAAAGCCTCGACTTCTATGTGTATAATAAAAGCTTTACAAGTATCTAAAAATATACATGAAAAACTTTGTACGAGACGAAAGTTTGAAATGTAATTTAATTAAAATTTTGTTCAAATGATGCAGCCTAGGATAATTTTGTAAATTGCAAATCAGTTGTGCCATTCAGTGTGTGAATTTCTCCATTATTTCTTCGTCGCAATTCGTTGATTCTTATGTGGTGCACACAAAATCGACACAAAAGAGCTGAGAAATAAATTTCGTGTCTTACTGCATCATTGTCTCCTGACGAGCTGGTCGTTTCAAAGACGCTGCTGATCCTTGAAAGGACACGAAAGTCCACGTCCGGCGCGACAATCATCTTGGCCCGTCAATGACGCATTGATTGTTCAACATTGTACATGTGAGGGGGAAAGCACAACATTAAGCTATATAATACGTGACGTTCATGTAGGTGTGTTTTTGAACAATTGCGCGAGGCGCACAAGAAATATTGCGGATGCAGGTGAGCTTTGTCTTTTTTCGACCTCTAACGGTAATGGTAAGATAAAACAAAGGATAGAAAAATACAAAGGAGCTCTTTGAAAAGAGATTTGTGCTACTTGCTTTCATGTCCAAAAGTCACGATTTATATAAAAAATAAAATAAATAAACTACGAAATACAGATAAGAAACTCGAAGCTTTACGACGAATCTCATGCAGCTGTATATGAAAATTTAAACACACGATAGATTTATCAAAACTCCTCCTTAAAGCCAGGAACGAGAAGCAATAAGCCAATTTAGTCCAGAGTCTTGGACTTTGATGTTCGAACTGTCATTCGAACGGATCGTCGGGTTGCACACGTTGATCGTACAGGTGTATACACAGGCGTGCAGTATAATGTTCCGCAGAGTCCAAGTATTGCGTCTGTGTATTTTCATACGTGGGCTTGCACATACACACGCGGGACATTATCGCGAGCAAGGCATCGCTCGCTAGTTACACAGTGGCATACAGCACGAGAGAGAGAGAGAGAGAGAGAGCGAGAGACAGGATTTCCCGAACCGACTATATCATCCTCAGGCGCTAGGCCGCTTATCTCCTGCCACGCTGGCATGCTAATCAGTACCGCACGACGATGGACGCTCATACATGACTGTGTGTGTGTGTTGAGGATATGTAGGTACATACGTGTGCCCGTGTAAAGCTTTATATGTCTATGGACGAGCCTGTAGGCTACGGCTATCGCGTCCGATTTGTCCGAATAATCCTTTTATATTGCGCACTTATCGCTTGTGTATTCAAAATAGAGCGAAGATGAGCAGAATTTTTGTTTCCAAGTCGAAAGTATGGTAGTTCATACACGACAGTTCATTGATTTATCCTCGTGAAAATTTGATGTCCGAATTATAGTCTTATGTAGGTCACAGTTCTGCAAATATATTCGTCCAAGACTTTTATTAACTTATTCCTTCACTAAATCCGATAAAAAAAATCACCGAGCAACAAAAATAGTAACATAGCTACGCAATATAAAACGAAGTCGAGACAATCGCTTTTTCTTACGTTAGATTTCTCGTCAACAGGGTAAAAAATATAGACTAAGAAGTTTCAAGCGAGACAAGTCTCTAAGCATTTCCGAAGTAATGATGTAGACACCTGTTTCTAGTTATTTATTTTTCGAATCGATTTAAAATTTACACAGACGAGAGTGTGACTTCAGCGACATTCCCATTACTTCCGAGGATGTTTTTACTTTTATTTCTTCCATTGTTTTACTTTTCAATGTGAAAGTTTTTCCTGGCGAAAAATTGCTTTTAGATTTTAGTCATTTCAGTATGACGTGTGCATGATTCGCATGCACATGTAAAATCATCATATAGAAATAAACATTTCAACGAAAATCTATCTCTTGTTATCCTTATAAATAAAAGTAATAACGTAAAAAATGAAGTAATGATTTGATCTTTCCTTTTTATAACGCTGTCAGATATAATTTTCAGTTGAAAAAATATAATTACGATATAAGCTCGAAAATAAAATAATTTCTCAGCGTGGTAATTCACTTACGCTACCCATCGAGGAGGAGACACGAAATATTCCCGGATGGCTCTATTAGCAACGTACACCTTGTGCTTTCGTACGGCAAAACGAAGAGAAAATTGGAGTAAAAGATACGCGGTTGAATTCGGAAAGAAAGTGTGTAGTTCGCTCCCCCGAGACTGTCAAGAAAGGCGCGAATGAAATTTCATTTTTGGAAGCTACATGCAATCATGCTACCCCGACGTACAAGTTTAAATATGACTGGGCATGTATTTTCCACGGCAAACTTAAATATTATGGCGTTAAATTAAAAATATTTTTTAATGCAATTTAAATTTGAAATTTACAAGCTATTCATTATTGTCAACAACTAGCTGTATTATAATAGTGAGTAGATTTTAACTCTTAATACTCATTTTTAAAATCTAAGAACTTAACACCTAGTCAATATGGATGGTCATTGAAAAATATAATTCACTTCAATCGATGTGCGTCAATGTAATAAAAAAAGAATTAGGCTGTATGACCCGTATGTAAGATCCTGCCAAAGACCAAATAAAGCTTTGCGCTTAGCTACAAGAAAAGTATGTCTAGCCGGCGAAACCTCTCCTCTTTCTCGATTTCGTACTTTCAAACTGATGAAGAGAAAAGGAGAAAGAGAAGAAAAGGGCTTTTTTCTCTTTTCTCGCGAAAAAAGACATCAAACTATATATGCAAAAGCCTGCTAGCTGCTGCTGCATGAAATCTTTTTTTCTATCTCACAAGTTCTTCTTTTCCTTCTACTCGCGGGTGCTCGTTGCCATGTACAGATAGATAGACGAAAGGGGGAGAGAGAGAGAGAGCTACCTCACTATACCTCACAAAGGGACACACAAATTGCCTCGAAACTAAGTTTTCCTCGGATATAAAGGTCTTTGCCGATTACGTTATATAGCCTCGGCAAGCTGCAGTGCCTATTCGCTCGCTTGCTTCTTTTTCGTCTTCCTTCTTTTAAACTCGCCGTTGTCAAGGGATGATCGATTTTCAAACATAACTATTGCTTCGGCAAATCTACGTGTTGTCAGCTTGTTACATTACCTCGAGGCCTATAAATTCACCAATTCGTTCCTTTTTTAAACTTTCTGTCTTTCGTGCAGTTGACGAAAAATGTCCCGGCATTAATTCCATCAATACATCTCCCTGCAACCCTATACTGCAATGTAAGATTTGCATTCATTTTTAAATCTATAGTACGCAAAAAACATAAGATAAAAAAACCAAAATGTGTACATTTTTTTTCTATTAGTAGAAAGTTTTTCAGTAGAAAGTAAAATTGCTAAATATGTTGACCTCCAACAGCTGTATAAACATTCAGTCACGAGGTATTTAAACGTTGACGCGTATTTTCATGCATAGCGAGCACGCACATCAAACAAGTGGACACTGCCCTATTATTCCGTGCGTAACAAAATTTAAGGGGAAAAACCGAACGGTCGAAATAAAATTTTCTGCGTAGTTAGTGCTTGGAGCTCAATATGTGCATTCGAACACTCTTGTTTTCCAGTTGATCGATTCGATTGTCTATGGTGCGCGCTGATATGGAATCTTTTATTATACCAACGCAAATGTATGCCTCGTGTTCTTTTACTAGCAAGTGAATGTGTATATCCAGCCTTCCTGAATATATATCATTGATTTACAATACTGGGCTGTCGACTATTTTCATCTCTCTGTACTTTTTTCGATTAAAATCTCATGATTCTATTGACATTTCAGTTCAACATGCACTTGGACTGATTTAGTCGTAGTTAAGTAAAAAATAAAGCATGAGATCAGCATGTGGGATGACTGCAAAATAAAACCAACATAGACCCACAATTGCTTTTACTATTCTGAAAGAAAGATTGTTCCAACTTCACAAGCTCAGAAAAAGTAATTGAACCTGCGGTGCGCTATCTCAAATTATTTTTCATACTGAATGGAATTCATGGTACCCTAATGACTACTTCGAATTATCGTCGTTGTGCCTTATTATTGACTTGACACTGCTGTCTGAGTCAGAGAATATCCTATGATTGCATATACGCTCGCAGACAGTGGTAATAAACACTTGTAGTCAAACGATGCGTGTACGCATTCTCACGCGCACGTAGAGAGAGATATATACCGGGTGCGTATCATTTGCATTCGCCGCAGCATCATGCCGATCATGGCCAATGCAGTGAGCCGTATAATAACGCACGACATTGTCATGCAAATATCGCTGCCAGACGTTTGACCAGCCCAAGCTCTTATCACTACGGTTTGCCGAGCATAAATCGGCAGTTATAACGTGTAGGAGGATTTTCATCGTCATATTATAGCAGCTTCGGGGGGAACACATATAACTAAAGATTCTCTTTAGCATCGAGTACGTGTGCCCATGAACCTTGAACTTTTTATATTGCAGGTAGCAATAATTTGAAAAATTTTAAATCGTCAACCCTAATATTGAATACTCAATTTTCAAATATTCGGGAAACAATATGTCGCTCATCTATTTAGAAAAAAATAAAATATTTAAAAAGTAAAACACATTTGCAAGTGTAATAATTTAAATTTAAATGTTTAGTGCTCTAGATTTAGATATTAGGTTAGTGTGATGAATATTAATACGAAGAGGAGATGTTGTAGCATGGTTAAACTTTCAACTTAAATTTTTTTAAAGGTGAAAAAATTTAATTCCAGTGCTATTTCTCCTTTTGATTACCTACTTCAGTTTATCACCAGTTGTACATGTACACATTATATAAATTTGAGTGTAAATCTATCGGTGAGAGCGAACACGAACGCGTGTCTAAAGCTCGCAGTAGCTATCACTGAATTAGCGAAACCACGGCAGTATCAACAGAGTTACACATATAGAATTATCGAGGTTGCGAGCGCGGAAAGGGCTAAAATACATTTCAGCAAAATGCAAATGATCGCTGTACGCCAGCACTGCGATGTTTACCTTTGTAATATTCAATCAGAATCTAATGCGTAGCGGCAGCTGTCGTTTTCGGTATTACAATTTTCCCTCGTACTAGTAGTGGTAGTGCGGCTCGGCTAAACTGCAACGAACTTTCTGTACATGTCGTTATTCCAAATTTGCCTCGTTAAAGAAATAGAATAGTAAGTTTTTAATATGAATAACTAACTCATATGGGTGATAATATTTGCACCCGTTTGATGTATAATCATGATCATTTCATCGCGTCTAAAGTCGACATAAATTTAGCCACCAATTGGTTCAATTATAGAGCTTCAACTTTTGTGTCCCCGTGAAAAAAGATGTAAAATCAATTTTGATAATTATAATTTTTTAATTAAGTCGGAATTTCAAATTAGCAAGTTTCAAATCGAAGCATTCGAGTGTATGTTGAATCTCGTTCACCTGCTATCACTAGCTTTCACTTGGAATCACGTCCTCTACGCGAACACACAACATCATATACAGAGGAGTAGCTAAACGACGACGTAGCAGCGCAGCTTGCGCATGCCACCGAACGTAAAATCAAATTAAACTTTCGAGTGTATTGAGCCTCATCAAGCGGCAGAGGGTGCACAGAAGAGACTTATTTGCAGCACATACACATATACCTATTCTACTGCACGGAAAGAACATCTTTTTAGCCTGCAAAACTTATACACCACTATTTGCATTGAAGAGAAAGAGGGTAAGTTAGGCTTACGGATGTAAAAGCAAGTGCATAAACACACATAGTGCGACTTGTCTTTCTCCCACGCTCTTTCTCTTTACAGTTGTCTCAGTGTAATATCTCTTCGTGTGGTGCTTACACGCACTTTGAAGGTACGGGAAATTGCATCACAAGATATTGTTTAGAAGTCCAAGAGAATAATAGAACTTTTCAATTATAGAGATATCATTCAATATTTGCTTGCTTCGATCTTCTTTACCTCAATAATTTTTGGAAAAAAAATTTTTTTGATGAAAATCGTATTTTATTTCCATATCACCTATAAATAAATCGCTATCAAAAAGCAACGTGTCCCTACAAGGGTTTAAGAGTCAGTCAGATCTGCCAACTGCAGAGTGCATTTCACTCGAAAGGGACAAGAATTTGAGTTAATGTGAACGAGAAGTACTAGCACCTCGTGGTCGAAATTAAAGCTTCATAAGTAGAAGTGGAAAGGGGAAGAAAATATTAAGTCGAGTTGTTTCCTTTGACTAAGTTCACTATTGAAGTTGTAATCTTCCCTAAACATTACTATCCGGAAATATTATTACGTATGTACTAGTGGCAACTATAGTTGCAAATGCTGAGCGACTGAATGTTATATAACGAAATTACATATAACATCAGTGTGATATTTGTTTCAGCCTTATGATATTAATAATAGTAGCTTCAATGAGTATCACAATAAATCTATATTTCAATGAGTTTTTGATTTGTGGAGCTGTCCAAATTATTATTAGGATAATCGGCACTAGCACACAAAAATAGGGAGTATGTTTAGCGTTTGATGTTACCTACTCGTACATTAGTATAGGTATATATGAACACAGGTTTTCGTAATTCGCGTGCCTCTATTATACAGGGTGTCCCAAAAGTATGGAAACCTCTGAAAAGCGGCCAAAATAAGCGGGAAAAAAAATCGATAACCCTATATCCGACGTATTTTTTCACGGGAAATCCAATGGTGACCTCGGATTTGACCTTGAACATAACCTCAAAGCTGCAGCGAGTCAAAAATCGATTTTTCAAATGGAAACCCCCATTTTTTATTGCAGATTTGAAAAGAGCGGAAAATTTCACGTCAAAATGTATATTTTGTTTTTTTTTCAAGGTCATTTTAAAGGCGTTACAGACGCAAATAAAACTCCAATTTAACCTAAAATTAAGTTCGAGTAAGGGTTTTTTTTTCTAACTGCACCGCCTCCTAAATGACCTTAAAAAAAAACCAAAATACATAGTCGAACGTAAAATTTTTCGCTCTTTTCAAATTTGTTATAAAAAATGGGGGTCACCGTGCGAATAATCGATTTTTGGTTCACCGTAGCGTATAGGTTGTGTTCAAGGTCAAATTCAAGGTCACCATTGAAAAGAGCGGAAAATTTTACGTGAAAGTATGTATTTTATTATTTTTTTCAAGGTCATTATGGAGGCGGTACAATTAGAAAAAAGCCCTTACTTGAGCTTGATTTTAGGTTAAATTGGGGTTTTTATTTGCATCTGTAACGCCATTAAAATGACCTTTGTAACGTCCCGCGTTGCAAAGCCTGCGTAAGGACGACCCTCCAACGCCGCGTACTGACTATCAAGTCAGCCTGCGCAACGACTACCCGCCAATCTCATCGGGCCGAATGCGTCCGCTTGTCGACTTGCAGGCCGGATCGTCAAAAACTCGAAACAAATACATTTTGACTCAAAAATATATATTTTATCATTTTACTTGTACATAGTTTGTAACTTGTAGTTTAGGCATGATACTTACATACCGATCAACCGTTACCTCTCCATATTTGGATTTTTATCGCTTTTCACACCTTTCTCTCAGGCCATGTGTTTGCCAACTCTACCGATTTCAACATACAAATAACTTCGATGTTTTCTATACACATTTTTATGAATAATATTTCAGGCCGTACAGCTTAAACAATTTATTGTACCCAATATTTATATTAATTTTAAGATTCTAATAATTAAAACGAGTAAATCGGTACTAGACTCGACCCGATTCGCCAACCGGACTCACAGCCACAGGCAATTTTTGGATTAGTCCGTTAACATTGTTTAATTATATTTACAGCTAAAGTAACCGAACTGCCGCTAATTATTAATGACACATGATCGTCCAAACCAATAAATAATGGAACATTATTTGTTGCACCTCTGCCGCCGTGCGACAGAGTCATTCTATTGTATCAATAGTTTATTTAAAGTATTTAGCAAGAAATATGTTAACATTAATTCAGGGCAATATTTAGTTGACTAGTTAACTATCTTAATCAAAATTCCGCTATGTTGTAACGCATATTTAGTCTAATTAAAAACTAACTCTATGAAGTCATTGTAAGAGATCAATTAAATTGATCTCCAAATTATTTAATTAATGTTTTATAACTAAGTATGCGCGCGTAACAAACATTTATAAGATTGATATTAACCATTGTTCATTTATTAATTATTTTATTTATTTATACGGAGTATATGAAAAATTGTTAATGATAATTATATTTGTAATTTTTTTATGTATCATGAGGTATCGTTGGAAAGGCAATCTTCCCTACAATCCAAATTTCCAATCCTCATATTTTTAACAATAATACTTTTCCAGCCTCTTCGATTTAAACATTCCAATTCTCCAATATCTCCTACTTTCCTTATCCCACTCCAGCCAGGCCCGCCGTCCGTATTTTCGGATATAAATACAGGGGCCCTGGAGAGCAAGGCAGCATTTGCTGACGTTCGAGTATTCGCTAGCTACCAGCAGCTTTCGCTAGCAATCAGTTAGCATCCGCACACACGCTCGAAGGCCTCGAACAAGCCAAGATCTTTGTTCGGCCTGAGAGCAACACTTTTCGATCAGTCTAAATTCGATCTCCGAACAGTGAGCATCTCGACTATCGCTCGTTCCCGAGCTAGTCACCTCCGTTCAAATTGAACTCATAAGCCGTTCGTTAAACTTCTGTCTTCCAACGAACCCATTATTTATTTTTATACCAATAAATAAAGGAACTACTACTTAAAAGTAAGTAAGAATAATTTGTTACTATTCTTCTCCAGTAACTCCATTGATTTTATCCGCTGACTCGCTCTTTCGTCGAGACGTGGATAGTCACCCTTACGATAATTTTATCCGACGATTACAGCGTTGGATAGTTATCATCTTGACATCGATTTATCCGCTGACTCGCTCTTTTGCCGAGACGTGGATAGTCGTGTCCCGATAATTTTATCCGACGATCACAGCAGAGATCGTTGGATAGTTGTCATCTCGACATCGATTTATCCGCTGACTCGCTCTTTTGCCGAGACGTGGATAGTCGTGTCCCGATAATTTTATCTGACGATCACAGCAAAGATCGTTGGATAGTTGTCATCCCGGCATCGATTTTATCTGATGACTCGCTCTTTTGCCGAGACGTGGATAGTCGTGTCCCGATAATTTTATCCGACGATCACAGCAGAGATCGTTGGATAGTTGTCATCTCGACATCGATTTATCCGCTGACTCGCTCTTTTGCCGAGACGTGGATAGTCGTGTCCCGATAATTTTATCCGACGATCACAGCAGAGATCGTTGGATAGTTGTCATCTCGACATCGATTTATCCGCTGACTCGCTCTATCGCCGAGACGTGGATAGTCGTGTCCCGATAATTTTATCCGACGATCACAGCAGAGATCGTTGGATAGTTGTCATCTCGACATCGATTTATCCGCTGACTCGCTCTTTTGCCGAGACGTGGATAGTCGTGTCCCCGATAATTTTATCCGACGATCGCAGCAGAGAGTTTGAGTTTGATAAGGTTTATTGGAGTTCATCTCAAAGAGACAGTGAACTAATACGAATTACAAAAACAGATAATATACACAGATTTACAAAACTATTTACAGACATTATTTACAGATAAATTAGAACTAAAATCAAAATTTCAAAATTTGAGGTCCAAATTACAAGTTTGAATGTTGAATTGCACGACGAACGAACGTTATTTAGTTTTATTTCAATTCATTTCATTTCAATTTCGGGTCATCGGTTGAGTCGGTCAACGGCGGCTCGCGAGGTAGGCGCGCAATCGGCGGCGGAAAAGCGGGAGCGACGCGGCATCGCGAACCGCCAACGGCAACTCGTTCCACATTCTTACGCCCATGATGGAAAAAGAACGCCGCCGCACTTCCGAGCTCGAGTCCGGCACCATCAATTGGGGCAGGGAGCTGCTCCTGGTTTGCGGCGCCGCTCCCGTATCCCGGTACCGGAACATCTCACTGAGGTAATGGGGGCGTTGCAGCGATACGGCGCGGTACCTGTACGCCCAGGAAAAATCTTCTCCTTTCTTCAAGACTGGCACAGCCTATCCTTTGAAGGAAAGGTGCCAATCGCTCATCACGGCGCAGGCTAAAAACGAAGCGCACGGCCACGTGCCAGACACGCTGCAACATGGTGGCGAGGTACTCGGGCAGCTCGAGGTATACCAGGCAACAATAATCCATCAGTGGCAGTACCAAGGTCATCGCGAGTTCCCTCCGCATCTGGCAACTGAGCATGCCCGCTCTGTATCTCAAGCGATGGAGAACACCATGCGCCCGCGAACACACGCCACGAATGTCCGAGGCCCATGACAGGTCCTTGGACATCGCGACGCCCAAATTGCATACCCTGTCCTCCAGCGGGATAATGGTGTTGTCCACGATCAGTGGTGGGACGTCTGAGTCGCTGAAAAAGCGTCGCTGCTGGGAGCTAGCAAACAGAACGGCCTTCGTCTTCGCCGTGTTCAACACGAGCCCGTTGCGATCCGCCCAATCCTTGATGGTCGCCGCGTCCTCGTTCATACTTCTACCAAGCCCGGCAGGTCCCCTCGCGCGCAATGTCCATAGATTTGCAAAATCGGCGTACATCATGCAGCTGTTCCTACTGTGGCTGAGGGCCTGGAGCAGCGAATTTATGTAGAGAAGGAACAGTAAAGGCCCAGTGGACGACCCCTGAGGCACCCCCGTGGCAGACGGCTCCCAGCGCGAGGTCGAACCATCAGCACACGACACCGCCTGCCTACGGCCGGTGAGGTACGAGTAAAACCATTCGATCGTCGATGGTAGAAAGTCCAGGTCACACATCCTTTTCAGCAGCACGGCGTGAGAGACAGTATCAAAGGCCTTGCTGAAGTCGAAGAGCATCAGCACCGTGACCTCACCACGCTCCATGCCGCCACGGACATCGCTGCAAATCCTTAAGAGTGCCGTCTGTGTGCTAAATCCGCGTCGAAAACCGGACTGCCGGTCCGAGAGAAAGCCGCGACACTCCAAGTATTCACCGAGTTGTCGGGCAATCAGTCGGTCAAAGACGCGCGACAGGTGCGGCAAATTTGCGACTGGACGGGTATCAGCCGGTGTCTCGGGCCTGGACTTCTTGCTCAACGGCACGATCAAAGTATCCTTCCACATGTCCGGGTATTTCCGCTCTTCGATGGAGGCGTTGAAGATCTCAGCAAGGGGGCGACGACCGTGAATGCCTCCCGAAGGTAGCGCAACGACAAACCGTCGCCGCTTCGCCCACGGGCTCTCGATGAACACGCATGCAACGCGCCAAGCACATCGACCGCCTCGACCCGGGACAGTCCAAAGCCGACGGTCGAGAGCGCAGGCGCAGAGAGAAGGATCTCGTCGAGCTCCTCACGCCCGCATGGCGCTCCCAAGTTGGTCACAGACGCGTAGTGTGAAACGAGCTCATCAGCACTGAAGAATTGAAAGGGAGAGGGCAGAGTCGGCCGGGCCAAACCAAGCCGGCGAAGGACCGACCAACGACTCGCCGCATCCCCTGCCGAGGCTAACTGTTGGCTGTAGTAGGCGTCGCGGGCCGCCCTCATCCTGATCTTGAGCTCCTTGCGGACCCGACGGTACTGCAGCAAGAGCTCGACGCTCCCGCAGCGCCGCGCCGTCCGGTAGAGCCTGTCACGGTCACGAAGCTGACGCCGAAGCTCACCCGAGCACCAAGGCCTAGAAGGTCCGCGGGCCGTCCGCACCGACATCGGGGCATGCCTGTCCAAGGCCGTCGCTGTTGCCGAGTAAAAATTCTGCAATAGAGAGGTCACGTCCCTCCCGCTCGTCGGGACCGCGTCGTCCAGCGCCCGGCCAACATCGGCCCGAAGCAATGCGGCGTCGCACCGTCGAAAGTCGCGCGACGCAATGACCGTCTCCCGAGCCACAGCGGTACCAAAGGCGTAGTCAATCGCGATGTAGTCATGTCCCTGGATGAACGGCTCCCCCGACTTCTGATGCGAAAGAACTCGCTCCGGCAGACTGACGCATATGACATCGATCCAGGTATGCGATTCTCTCAGGACTCGCTGACCCGTGACGGGGTCCGCGCGAAGCCGCACCTGGTGATGCGTAGGTCCAAAAGGCACCGGGTAATATGAGTTCTCCTCGAGTAGCTTTTCCAAGTCCCGGCCCTCTTCATTGACATCCGTAGCAGACAAATCTGAGTTTAAATCACCTGTGATGATGACGTCACTATAGCTCTCCGACACGGTGGATAGGACCTCAAAGAAGTCCGTGAGGCAGCGACCCTTGGGGCGGCGGTAGGCCGAGGCCATAAGAACACGGTCTCCATTCAGGCCTTGGAGCTCGACAATGATGTACTCAGTTTCATTCTTATTCTTGATTGCCGATTTCCGGATTTCCCTCCATTTGATGGTATCGCGTATGTAGAGCCCAACTCCGCCACCGTGCATATACTCATCCGGTTCACTGGCTTATTTCCGTTGCTTGAATTTTCGCCGTCATTTAATTTCTTCAAGCCACGGTCAGCACGTGCGAATTTATAGCCCGGAATCTTGTAGGAGGCATCAGGGATATCCGGAGTGCACCAAGTCTCGGATATAGACAATACATCTATATTAAGTTCCTTCATGAAGTCGGCCAAAAAGGAAACACGTTCTTTAATTGAAAAGGCATTTATTTGAACTATTTTAATTTTATGTTGATAATTCTGTAATTGATTTCGCGGGTTTTCGAAAAAATGTTGATTTGTGATCGGTTCAAGCTGCAAATTGTTACGTTCGTCGTGCGCGGGCCTTCAGGCGATCTGCTTGAGATCGGCTTCGGTGGTAATGTGTATGACGGGCGAGCGCTCGTCCTTGCGAACGCGCAGTGCGCCCTCTCGGACCCACACAAAACGGTAGCCCTTTTCCTTTGCCAGAGCGCTGGCTTTTTTCTTCAGCGCGAAGACTGCCGGGTTCACGAGCTCGTATGCCCGGATCGGTGAGCCATCGGCGCCTCCGAAAATCTCCGAGTACGGAGTTGCGCCCTTCTCCCGCACCACTTCGAGAACGCGGTCGCGCACGGCAGCGCTTTTAAGTTTCACGATGATAGAGTCCTTCTTGCCGGCGGTAGTAGGGTTTCCAGGGCGCGCGTTTGTCCCGGATGAGTCCTGTGGGACTTTCCGTGCGGTGATGATGTCACTGGAGAAGCTGTTCAACGCGTAGTGGCCCAAGATCTTTTCGGCCAACTCTACTGCCGTTGAATTGTTCGACGAATCGATATTGATGAATTTCACCTCGGTCCAGGGTTGAGGGTATCGCTGACTCTGAGTCAGGCCGTTGACCGCCATGGTAAGTTCGTTCACTTGCCCTCGCAGCGCTACGTTTTCTTCCTTCAGAGCCTTCATTGTTCGATTCACCGTTCACGGTCCTTATCGTACTCCTTGTCGCCCTGCGCATGTAGCAAAACAGGTAGTCGATCTTTTGGGTGACATCGTTGATTTCGCGCAAAGCTTCACATTCAGCATCTTCAGCATCTTCGGTATCGGACGGGGTGCCGCCCTCGCTGTCCGCGTCCTCCGCATCGCCAGCGAGGCGTCCGCTGCGACCGTGGCAGGGTCATTGAGGCCTCGCCTCCCGTCCTGCTCAGCCGACCGCTTTGCGGCCCGGCTGGTACCAGCCTTATCCGGTTTCGATAGGGAGACAAACGAGGCAGCACAGAAAGTCTCAGGGTTTTGAGAGACGAACTTCACAATGCATGTCGGGTGGCAGTGACCACCGCAATGGCATTTACGGGCAAGTGCGGGCTTCTTCAATTTCTGCCTACAATAGGCGCAAGAGACCATGTTGAGACGTCTGCTTGGCAATTGTACAGAGAGAACCTATGGAACTTCTCAAGGCAGGCCTTGTTTACCAACAAGATCGGCCAACGAGCACGAACAAAGTCAGCAAAATCGTTACGGGCTAAAAATTGATTTGTCGGGTCTGAACAATCCGGGAATCCAGCTCACGGGGCGAAAACACTACGAGTCCAATCAGCGCAGTGGGTGCTCGCTCGGGTTTGCAAAAATTTACCAAGAAAAAAATATTCGAGAGAAAGCTTGGCTTTCTTGGGCTAAACAAACAAACTCGCGAGAGTCAATAATACACGTCTACTCTGCTCGAAGACTGGTACTGTACTCCGATTGTTGGATAGATATCATCTCGACATCGATTTATCCGCTGACTCGCTCTTTTGCCGAGACGTGGATAGTCGTGTCCCGATAATTTTATCCGACGATCACAGCAAGGATCGTTGGATAGTTTGTCATCTCGACATCGATTTATCCGCTGACTCGCTCTTTTGCCGAGGGACGTGGATAGTCGTGTCCCGATAATTTTATCCGACGATCACAGCAGAGATCGTTGGATAGTTGTCATCTCGACATCGATTTATCCGCTGACTCGCTCTTTTGCCGAGACGTGGATAGTCGTGTCCCGATAATTTTATCCGACGATCACAGCAGAGATCGTTGGATAGTTGTCATCTCGACATCGATTCCGCGCTCGCTCTTTTGCCGAGACGTGGATCGTGTCCCGATAATTTTATCGACGATCGCAGCAGGATCGTTGGATAGTTGTCATCTCGACATCGATTTATCCGCTGACTCGCTCTTTGCCGAGACGTGGATAGTCGTGTCCCGATAATTTTATCCGACGATCGCAGCAGAGATCGTTGGATAGTTGTCATCTCGACATCGATTTATCCGCTGACTCGCTCTTTTGCCGAGACGTGGATAGTCGTGTCCCGATAATTTTATCCGACGATCGCAGCAGAGATCGTTGGATAGTTGTCATCTCGACATCGATTTATCCGCTGACTCGCTTTTGCCGAGACGTGGATAGTCGTGTCCCGAATTTTATCCGACGATCACAGCAAAGATCGTTGGATAGTTGTCATCCCGGCATCGATTTTATCTGATGACTCGCTCTTTTGCCGAGACGTGGATAGTCGTTGTCTCCCGATAGTTTTATCCAATGAATGCAAACTTCCGTTGACTCTATCTGTCGGCTCTCACATTCAAGACGCTGATAGTCAACTATCACCTTTATTTATTCAGCAATTGCAATAAACCTCATAAACCGTGGGACAACTACCATTCTTATTTCTTCTATCTCTAACTTTCTCAGTAATAGAATCGTGACCAATTAAACTTCTATAAGTTATTGAATAATTACGGCACCTATAGCCGTGACCCGCATATTCTCTTATCTCATCATCTCGATTATTACAGTTTTCAGGATAGTTACCTCTAATCGATAACTTCCAATCCGATGGTAATCCTACTTTACCGACGCTTTATCGCCAGCGTTACCTACTCTTCTTCTAATCCTCAGTCCGAAGATAGTCGAAGGTGACTCACGAGGCTATTGGTTTGGCTTTGCCAAGGCCATTAGATAAAAGGTCCAACGACGCTATTACCTTTAAAAAAAATAACAAAACAACATTTTGACGTGAAATTTTCCGCTCTTTTCAAATCTGCAATAAAAATGGGGGTTTCCATTTGAAAATCGATTTTTGACTCGCTGCAGCTTTGAGGTTATGTTCAAGGTCAAATCCGAGGTCACCATTGGATTCCCCGTAAAAAAATACGTCGGATATAGGGTTATCGATTTTTTTTCCCGCTTATTTTGGCCGCTTTTCAGAGGTTTCCATACTTTTGGGACACCCTGTATACAAACGCTTACATAGTGCAACTATTTACATGCAGACAAGCTTTAACTTGTCTTGCACAAAACTACAACAGGCTCTAACCTGTTCAATAGTGGGATGAAAAATTCAATTATTTACACCTTTTGTGTACGTGTATGTTTGCAGGTTACAATAGCCGTACTCGCAGCCGCAGCCGCAGTCGCAGCGACAGTCGCAGCGTCAGCCACGGCGCCGGCGCTAGTCGTAGCCGATCTGCGTCGCCGAAGCAAAAGGAGCAAGTCGAGGTTGACCCACGAGTTTCCGAGGCTATTGGAAACGCTTCAAAGAAGAGCGTGTTTTAGCTGCTGACCTGCACCCAAATCTAACGAGCTGCTGGCAAGATGTCATTGAGGACGGACTGCCAGACAAAGACAAAGAGGAGATCATGAAAAAGTATGATCTGCCACGGAACTGCGTTTTTAGTGACCCACCGAAAATAAACGCAGAACTGAAGTCCATCGTCTCGCTGGGAATCGTCAGCAGAGATAACCGCTTTATAGCGAAACAACAAAAAATTATAACTGGTCTTTCTGCGATAGCTAAAGCTTTTTCGATTCTTACACAAGACGGCAGAGACTTGGAAGACCTAAAAATTATTGAAGCGCTGAGTGACAGTGTCAAACTTCACGCAGATGTTGTGAGAGACGAATCCATGGTTCGTCGCTCGTTGATCATTGCCAACATAAATTCAGCCCTCAAAGATACTTTATCGAACACCAAATGTGGCACCTTCCTATTTGGCGAGAAATTGGAAGAAAGTTTAAGATCAGCCAAGTCAATGGAAGCTGCCGTCAAAGATCTGCGAGTACCTGCAAAAAAGATTGCGTCAGGCACGTCAAATGCACCGAAATCAAAAAACTCGAATTACCCGCCGCGTCAAAACAAGAAGAGCTACCAGACGTCGGGCGGGTCGAAGCAGCGCAGCAAGTCAGCTCACCATTACAACGACAAGAAGAAGGATCGGGAGCACCGATTCTCACGCCGATAGAAAACCCTGTAAGTTGCTTAGCGGGTCGACTAAAATATTTTACAAACGATTGGAAAAAAGTAACATCAAATTCGACACTTCTCTCTTGGCTAAAAGGTTATAAAATCCCTTTCATTCAGAAACCGATACAGAAATCGGTGCCAATTGAGCGACAGTGGAGTAAAAATGAGCGTTCAGAAATCGGATGCATCATGAATGATATAATTCATAAGGGCGCAATCGAAAGCTGTAAATACGAGAGAGATCAATTTATCTCTGATGTATTCTTAGTCCCAAAGCCCAATGGCTCCTATAGGTTAATATTAAACTTAAAAAAGTTAAATAAATTTATATCAGCAAACCATTTCAAATTAGAGGATGGTAGGACTGTAACTAAACTCATTACCAAAGGCTGCTTCATGTCTACAATAGATCTCAAGGACGTGTATTACCACGTGTCTATACACGAAGCTCATGGGAAATATTTAAGATTTACATTTAATGGTGAATTATTTCAATTCACCTGCTTACCCTTTGGGATAAATTTTGCACCACTTTTGTTCACAAAAATTCTCAAACCAGTAATGCGCTACTTGCGTAGTACTGGCCTGCTTTCGGTTATCTATCTGGATGATCTACTTTTATTTGGGGATACAAGTCGAGACTGCTTAAAAAATACAAAAACAACGATATCATTATTAGAAAGCCTTGGCTTTATTATAAATTACAAGAAAAGTAAAATTACTCCAGAACAGAGGCAACAATATCTCGGAATGATTTATGACTCGGTAAATATGGTAGTTGAATTGCCTACCGAAAAGAGGATAAAATTAAGACAAAGCTTAAATTTTCGCGTAAACGAACTGGTGAAAATAAGAACATTTGCCAAAGTACTTGGTTTCCTCGTATCTTGCTGCCCTGCAGTCAAGTATGGTTGGGTATACACCAAAACATCGGAAAGGGAAAAATTTCTAGCACTTTTGGCAAATAATAATGATTATAATTCGAAAATGAGGATTAACCAGGATATTATCGACGAATTAAATTGGTGGAAAAGAATTGATGAACGTACTAATCACCCTATTAGAAATGATTTTTACGATCTTGAAATATATAGTGACGCATCCAAAAGCGGATGGGGTTCATTTTCAAATGATACACCAATTCACGGTCATTGGAAAGAGGCAGAAAAGAGCCATTCAATTAACGTCCTCGAGCTTACCGCAGCTTTTCTCGGACTTAAAGCTTTTGCTGATAAACTCGAGAACTGTCAAATACTCCTGCATATAGACAACACCACTGCCATATCTTATATCAATCGAATGGGTGGGGTGCAGTACGAAAATTTGAACAAAATTTCCAAACAAATATGGCTGTGGTGCGAACGAAGGAACATTTGGATTTTCGCTACCTATATAGCTTCTAAGGACAATGTTGAAGCTGATCGTTAATCCCGGCGTATAGAATCGAATAATGAGGTCGAATTAAATGATGCTACTTTCATGAAAATTTGTAAAATTTTCGGTGAACCAGAAATTGATTTATTCGCTAATAGAAAAAACGCAAAATGCGAAAAGTACGTCTCATGGAAAAGAGATCCTGAGTCCTATGCAATAGATGCATTCACGATAAATTGGAAAAAATTTATGGAATAACATTGCCTATTGATGAAAGTAATAATTCAGATAATGTCAGTTATGATGCAGTAGTTTTACCCATTGTCAAGTCTGAACTGACAGAAAGTCCAATGGGATCACTTGATTATGACCCAAGTTTCATATAAAGTCTCTTGTTGGAACCTTTAATAATGATGTAGAAGAACTGAATGTTATGGAGCATTTTCGTCATAGATTTTACAAAGGTATTTATTTATTTTTAATTTTTAATGTTAGTGTGGGGAGAAATGATATTAGTGAATTTGTAAGAATTAGTCTTTTATTAGTTTTTTTTTATCATTTCAGATATTGCAGATGATAATATGAATTGGATTCAATCAAAAGAAAGTGCACTTTTTGATCCTGTTATCACTGATGTGGCATCATCCACCCAATCAAGTGATAATGCTCAAATTGAACCCGTTCTCACTGATTCGGCATCACCTACTAAATCAAGTGATAATTCTGATTCTGGACCTGTCAACACAGACTTAGCATTACCTACTCAATCAAGTGATAGCAATGAAATTGAACCTGTTATCAATGATTTGGAATTACCTTATCAATCAAGTGATAATGTGGGTAAAAGTGTACTTGATAGTCACAAGATTCAATTTCTTCCTTTAAATAAACGAAGAGGTCGACCCAAAGGAAAGGTTACTACCATTATAGGTTTAAAAAAATCCATCCCAGTACCAAAAGTAAAAGTAATACCAAAAAAAAGTAAAAGTAGTAACTGATAATGTACAATCTATCCCAGTGCCAAAAGTAAAAGTAGTAAGTGATAATGCAAAATCTATCTCAGTTCCAAAAGTAAAAGTAGTAAGTGATAATGCAAAATCTATATCAGTACAAAAAGTAAAAGTAGTAAGTGATAATGCCTGTAAAATGTCAGCACTAAAAACTTTTGTTGAGATGGATAATAAAGACCTTTCAAAGGCTCTTATTATTTTAAAATTCATTGTAAAAAATGAAACTCTAAAATCTAAAAATTTTGAGAAGGAACTAGTTCATGTTGATGAATTAGTTCCCTCTTTGCCTTGTTCTTTTTTTGATCAGAGAATCAAATTGAATTTTATTAAAAAAATTTTAGATGCAGAGGCATTTAAAAAAGTATCAAATTTAAACAAAAAAAATCGTCAAAAAATATACTGGACGTGTTCATGTTGTAAGAATTACTTGTATTCGGAATCGCAAAGTATTTCTTGTGACCACTGTTTACAATGGTACCATTATTCTTGCGCTGGGATAAGTTATAAAAAGAATGCTCCTTATGATGATCCTAACAAGAAATTTTTTTGTACTGTTTGTGTAACGTCTTTATAAATTTTGTTCAAATGTTGTTAACAGACAATTTTTGTATAACTTATTAAAGTTTGTTATACACATTTAACGTTTTTGTTTGTTATAAGCTCTATAATAAGTGGTTGATTCAATAAAGATTGTAAACCTCATACATATGTGGCTTTTAATACAATTTACATAAATTATATTTATTACTGTCGCTTTGCCGCCAAGTAACAACAATACGCTAGGACTGAGCTTACACCTGTGACATTATTATACTCGGTTTTTTATTGTTCGTCGAAAATTATAAACGCGATGCAACGACTATTTGCAATATTTTATTCATTACATAATCAGGATAAGCCCATTTAACTCAATTTTAATTTTTCTCATCATAATTGCTCGAGATTGAGAGCTAATCAGTTCGTTAATTTCTGGCAATGATTAATTCAAAATTTTTATAACTCTGAAGTTGGCTTGATAAAGAATTATAGCTTTTAGTCTGGTAGTGTAATTCTCTGTCTGTCGTACATGGCCGAATAGTTGGTTAGTTTATGCTGATTTCAAGTTTTAGTATTTTTCTATTCATTCAATTAAAATTTTATTGCTCGGGAGTTCTCTAAAAGTGCTATTTGTGATTCTTTAGTGGAAAAAAAATATTTGAAAAATCTACGTTTTTTTTCTTAGCTGTACGACAAAATTGAAAAAAAATCGCTAAATCTGTCGTACCGCTAGACCCAGCCTTATAATTTTCTTCGCTTATGTTGAAAATCGATATTAATTTATGAAGCGCGTCTCCCACAAGGCAATTTTGCAAATAAATAAATTTTTGTAATTCGGGAATGTCACTCGCTCCGACCATCGTCGTAAAAGAATTTTTGAATGACAACCAGTTAGTAATATTCCCGTCGAATTTAGGTAGGTCGGCTACTGGTAGTTTCAAACGGTGCGTATTATTACCTGCAACGACTGATGTTGTATTAAGGTTAGAGTCGCTAGCATTAGAATTAGAGAGCCCGAGCGTATCACCTTTACCAATGACGTTGTAATAACGATCTTGAACAACATCAAAATCAGTGATGCTATCATCGTTATCATCGACAGTCACCGCAAGTTCATCATGAAGCTCCGCGTAAGCTTGGAATAATTCTTTTACGCGATCTAAACGAGCTTTCACGGATGCAATCTCAACTGGAGTCGACGGATTTGCCTCTAAGATTCTCTCTACCTGAGTAATCTGACCCTTCAAACTTGACCGCTTCGTCGACGAAAAACGATGCAAACGGCAATTGCGAGTGACTGAATGTTTATACTTAGAAGCTAACCTACAAATCGATTTTTTCTTTTAATTCGATCAAATATTCACAGCAACGAGGTTAGCAACACGCAATTTTTTCCACAACTACATGCACTTTAATAAACCGATTAATAAAGAGAAACCGATAATGCTAATATCGAGAGTTGAGGTCTCATCAAATGCCGTAAAGATGAAAGTGAACTGACTTGATCGAAATAATATGACGAACCCGCGACACGCCAAGAAATAAATTGAAAGACAAAAAAATACTTAAATTTTGCTATCTTCTCAAGGCCAGTCTTGCGCAGCGATCGGAGCGGAGGCAAATCCCAAGGCGGTGGATGAATGGTAGTAGTGAGGGATTGGTCGATGTTGAATTGGATGATGAATTGGAATTTGGATTAGGTTGTAGCCGATGTATCGAGTGAAGTGGAGATGTGAATCCTGGTCACGGCACCAAAAATGTTGCGGGATTCTCGATTTTCCAGAGGTAGTCCCGTATATTTGAAACAATTTGCTGATGTTAATAATTAAAATAAAAATAAAACAAACACATATTTTTTTATTATAGTGAGAAAAAAGCCGTGAGGCTAGAAAAAACTCACTCTCTTTATTTAAGGGGGGAAAAGTACCTAAAATTTCAAAAAAAATTTTTTTTGCTTATTGACTTTTCCAATAGGATTTTTTCTCAGCTTTCCAGTACCGTATTCAGAATTTTTTAATTTTGATTTTATCGAGAGGTACAGCCTATTTAGTACCGATACTTTTATGATTTTACAGCATAAATGAATAAACGACAAAAAAAAAACATTGCCGTTCTTTCATGAATCTCCGGACCTTCATAAGTTGGTAGCGCCATCTGTTACTCGTTTTATTCTTAGGTTATAATGCATCCAGCAGAAATTTGTTTGTGTACATGGCTGTAGGTGTACAGTAACGCCCCACTCGCAGCACGTGATTTCGGTATATCTACTGTCTCTCTCACTTTCGTGCGCGAGCCCGGATCAAATGTCAACAACAGTCTGCTATCTTGATTTTCCAATGGCTAAAAATTACATTTTTTGAAGGTGAAAAAAGTATATGTAGAGTGCAATTATATCTTTCCAACTCCACATAGTGTTTCATAATAAAGCTATGAAGAAGTTCCAATAGCTTTTTATGAAAATGTGACATTTTTGACACTTCAAATTCAAAAAGTACAGCAGTACATATGTAAATTGACATATATACATCAGTGTATATGTATGTCACTGTACTTTATGTATGTGTACATGACTGCATCATACATATTATTGTTTGTTGCATGTGATAAACAAGATTAGTGATAATTGATCAATTTTGAGTGATTTTATTTCCAATTATAGATCCAGTGATTAATGTTTTATGAATGTTAGTGAATGGTAGAGGACTGGGTTCAAGTTCTTATATGAGATTGTGCATATTTGTGTGAAAAGTTGATTTGGACATAATAAACTTAGTTACCAGTTTCCACATAAAACCCATATTAGCGTATACTAATATTTTAATACAAATTATAAAAAATGTAGTAATGAAATTGTCGCATTTGGCTTTGTTTGTCTGTCTGGGATAATTGAACATTGTCCTTGTTCGGGAAATTTCCCAAACAGTGGAGATAGCCTTCCGCGGGCCAGCTTACGCTCACGTGCAGTGTCGGGCCGCGCGAGCTTTACGCGGCGCGCTCAGAGATGGCGTTGCTCCACGGCTCGTGCCTGCCGCGAATCTGCAAGATGTGCGTAGTTCGCGACGGACACGAGTGTATTTTTCGCATGGTACATCTCGCTATCTCGTGTTCAACTGCCACGTTCGCTCATGCATTGTGCATATCGCGCTCCTTGAGTTTCTCGCCTTTTTTTTGGTGCGATTCACCCTTGCCTCTCGCGTGTGACTCGAAGCCAAATTGCGACCAACAACAAAAGCCAGCTCATCCAGGCGACTCCCATACCATCGTCGACTGCTCAACCTGTCCACACCTGCTGCTCTCAACCCAGGTGGAACAAGAAACTCATCACCGGCCACTCATCGACGCCTACTAGCTCAGCATCGCATCATCGCTCGACTCATCTGATCCAGCTCATCTCGGCGTACAACACCAGGTAAAGAATCTACATGGGTTACTGGAGAGGAACAATAATGCCTTCTTCAGGCCCTGTAGAGTCTTTTTATTCACGGGCGCAATTAAGACAAGCGTTGGCGCTTGCAAGGCATGAAGTCACTGCGAGGAGAAGTGAGGTTATGCACGCACCATGTGCAAGCTCACGAGGCTCTCAGCACCTCTCACGTCCGACAGCTCACTCAAAGGACGAGGGGATTAATATAACCTCTTTTCGTCCGGCTCCAATATGCTCAGTCTCTTGATCCGCTCAAGTTGACCGCTTGGTGCACTCATCTGGATTGTTCAAATGCAATTCATGGTGATTAAATATAATTCAACCATGCAGATGCTACGACTCATGTACGCGACTTATCAATAATATAATGTCGACGGCCAACATTGTCCACTCAATTTGTTGTAACTTCGCACTTAGACTAGCTCAAGCGTAATTCATGCAAAATGTGCATGCTTCGACGACTGTGATATTAGTTTTAGTTGTAAATAAAATGTGTAAATTTCATGTCAGCTCAAATCAGTGCAACTCGACTTCAATCATTTAATGCCCTTGTGATCCTTCCTATGCACCACTCTCATGCTCAAGCTAATTCTCAAACATTTGGTCCTTCGAGCCGGATCTGGTGCATATGGATAGGTGATCAAGTGCATTGCTCTCATGAAGATGCTTATTCGACTCATGTTCCTACAGATCAACTCATCATCGCTCATCATGTCTGAATCTGAAAGTTCTTGCAACGATTCACTTGTGAAGAAGGACAGCTCAAAGGAGACTACGAACACAGCTGTCGGTGGCAACAACACCACCATGAAGGACAGCTCAGATGAGAGCAAGGACACAGCTGGCTGTGGCAACAATACCACAGTAAAGGAGGTCAGCGCAGGTGAAGCTGAAACCGACACTCAGAAACTGCCAGAGTCGTTGCCATCTGGAGCTCCAACAAATGTTACTGAGCAACCCCCAACTACTGATACAGGCAGTTGCTCATCATCACCAACAGACAGTACTCTCTCACCTGAATTGATCCAGCTCAAGACCTCAGACAGCCCTAATCAGACAACTCAATCATCTGTTGGTTCAGTATCAGCAGAGTATCTCTGCCGCCTTCAATCTCAAGCAGATCGCATGGACAGCTTCAAATCTTTGCGTGCTCTCATCAAAGCTCACTCTCGCACTGCTGGAGTGTCAGCTTATGAACAATGGACAAGACAGTTGGAGCAGCTACTCAAAGAGTTCAAGGACGAACATGCAAAACTTGAGGAAACCTGCACAGCTGAGTTTTACCAGCATGCCTACTTTAAGCAACGTACTCTGTTTTCTGCTGAGCGACGCTACACTGAGATAGCTTTTGAGCTTGCCTTGATCAAAGATGATCTCCTGGCCCAAGGCAAATTCACACCAACTGTAATTCAAACATCAAGCAACTCAGAGCCACCTCAACCACGGATGCCAGAAATCAAGCTCAGTAAGTTCTCTGGGTCATGCGGAGACTGGCCTGCATACAAAGAAACGTACCAATCAATCATATTGGACAACAAGCAATTGACCGAGCTGGATAAACTTAACTATCTGCGTGGCTCATTGGCCCAGGAGCCTCTAGCATTGATTGAAAGCCTACCACTGGCAGGCAGCTCACTCAAACCATCATTGGATATGCTCACCAAGCGCTATGAAGATCAACAGTATATTGTGCATTCGTACCTCGAAATACTGCTGTCCACCGCACCAGCTCAGATAGGAGATGTTGAATCTCTCAAGTTAGTCACCTCAGCCTTTGGCGAAGCTCATCAAGCACTACGCTCACTCATCAACAAAAGGAATTTGGCAGATCTCATGCTTGCCTCTTTGCTTGTCAGATTGCTAGACGAAGAGTCGAAGAAGCGTGGGAAACGCACACCAACAATTGGGAAGGCGAGTGCAACGTCGACCAACTGTGCGAGTTTTTGGCCTCTCGCACTCGCTCACCCGAGCGAATCGACGACAAGGCGTCAGCTCAGACCGCCTCGCATGCTGCGCAAGCAAAAGCTCGTGCCAATGTCAACAGTGACAAAACTGGCCCAATCCAGCAATCTTCAGCCCACTCGAACAACACAAGCACTCCTCAGGATGACACAAGGAAAGATTCATCATACCCCTGTTCAGTATGCTATCAAGCAGGACATTACATTGTAATGTGCCCTAGATTCAAAGATCTCAACATAGAAGAACGTAAGGGCATTGCAGTGACTGAGCGATTGTGCTACAATTGTCTTGGTCGTCATTCAGTTCGCAATTGCAGGTCTCAACTCCAGTGCAAGGTGTGCAGCCAACGCCACCACACAATGCTTCACTCAGACGAGCAATTGAAATCCAATTGAAGCAGCCCTCAATCGTCCACCAGGACTTGTCGCAAGCTCATGTGCACTCTCACGAATCTATCAGCAGCTCTCACCACCCACAGTTAATCTGGAGGACGAAAGGATCAAGATAATCCTTTTTTCATCCATGCTCAGCATATTCAGCTACATGAGCAAATCCCAACTCATCGGGTTCTCATCTGCATCGCTCATAGGCAATCAATCAGAATTGCACAATTTCATCGATCCATGTCTCTCTCAATTAATTTTGTTTTATCTCGACCTACCTATGTAATCCAAAATTTCATTGTACTTAAAAGTAAATTTACGTGTGAAAATAAAGTTCAATCTCATGGCAAATCCTCAAACTATTCTCACTCTCAACGGCACTGTTCAATCGTCAAGTCATCAACATTGCGCTCTCACCAACGACCCGTCGACGACATCTTCAGCAAACCAGAGCAAATCTGGATCAGCTAGAAGCATGTCACAGGACTTGGCATATGTGCTCACGGCGGGCGGGCTCCATCAAATAGAGGAAGCTCAAATAGTGCAGATTCTCACTCTGAATCTGCGCAGCGCAACACACTAAGTACAATGTTATTAGATAAGTGTGAAGCCAAGCGTCTTGGACTTTACGAATGACATTTGGTCATTCTCATCATAATCTAGCCATTTCGGCGCAAGTGCGTGGGGATTCACGCAAGTTCAACTCACGTTTCCACAACCATAGGTTGCAAGTTCAAAGTCAGGTTGTCGCCTGAGCCAAAAACCATCTCGAAGCGATCGATTCTCTTAGAAAGAGCTCAAACCTGTGATCCCGTAGGTAGAAGCTCACCTGTCACAATAACGGCAAAAGCCCTCCTGCAAGCTCTGTAACTTCACACGTCCACTTGAGATAAATCTGTGCCAGAACCGTTACGCTCTACTTGGAGACTCATGAAAGACTTTACACACCTGAGCGACTCATCACTACCTCGATGATAAGCCCTACAAATCACTCACGCCAGTGACAGGATTCTCATTGCATTTTGTGCACTTAATGGCGACGATCGCTTCCCTCAAGGCAGTCTTTCTCTGAGACTTACACAAGCGACAACTCATCTCATGGTAAGCTGACTTGGGGCATGTCATTCGTGCTCGACAACCAAGGCTTGCAACAGCAGTGTGACTCTTCATCAAAAGGAGTTACATCACCGTGCCGATGAATTGCTGCTTCATGCAAAAGCTCACCATCGGCCCAATCATTGTCATAGACGCGCTCAAATCCGCAACTCAAATTCTAATGAAACTTGCTTTCAGTGACATTTCTCAACAGAGTTTACTCAAGCAATTACACATCCTGAGGGACACATTCACAATCGACTGACTGCATTCACTGATTCTCAAGGAATCCAAAGAGTAGGAGGCCAACTGACAAATGTTCAGTTGCATCAAGCTTTGACTCACCCAGCCACTCTGCCCGGAATTCTCAGGTCGCAAAGCTCGTTATCGAGCCTGGTCATTGCCTCACACTCAAGGAGGTACTCAGCTCACTCTTGCCCTGATCAGACAAGAGTATCAGCTCTTCTGTGGCAGAGCTCCTGTAAAGTCCTACCCACTGCACTGGGTGACTTGTGCACAACAGCGAGAAAATATGCTCATCAGCTCAGGGACAACTACCCGTGGCCAGGGTAATCCCGTTCTCGACCTTTTCACACACAGGGATCGACTGTGCAAGCTCGCTCATTATCACGAATTGAAAAGGTCAAAGTCAAAAACTCACAAAGGCTGGATTTGTGTGTTTTATATGTTTTCTGCATCAGCAGAGCATCGAGAGACAGTCAGCGATTACACAACGGAAGGCTTTCTGGCTGCCTTTCAGAGCCTCTCATCACGTCAAAGCTCACCAGTGCAATTACGTTCAGATGCATAACGAACGTAATTGGCGCAACACAACCAAGTCATTGAAAAGTTCATACAAGTCCACAGGAAACACAATCAGAACAGCTCCAACCAACTAAGGAGTGTCTCATTCGAGTCATCGACCTTCGAAAGCTCAGTCAACTCTCACGCGGCCCATCACGAAGCTCATCGTCCTGCCAATGCCATCATCAAATAAGGATTAACTTGGTGGTTAATCGGCGGGCGGGAATGTTCGGGAAATTTCCCAAACAGTGGAGATAGCCTTCCGCGGGCCAGCTTACGCTCACGTGCAGTGTCGGGCCGCGCGAGCTTTACGCGGCGCGCTCAGAGATGGCGTTGCTCCACGGCTCGTGCCTGCCGCGAATCTGCAAGATGTGCGTAGTTCGCGACGGACACGAGTGTATTTTTCGCATGGTACATCTCGCTATCTCGTGTTCAACTGCCACGTTCGCTCATGCATTGTGCATATCGCGCTCCTTGAGTTTCTCGCCTTTTTTTTGGTGCGATTCACCCTTGCCTCTCGCGTGTGACTCGAAGCCAAATTGCGACCAACAACAAAAGCCAGCTCATCCAGGCGACTCCCATACCATCGTCGACTGCTCAACCTGTCCACACCTGCTGCTCTCAACCCAGGTGGAACAAGAAACTCATCACCGGCCACTCATCGACGCCTACTAGCTCAGCATCGCATCATCGCTCGACTCATCTGATCCAGCTCATCTCGGCGTACAACACCAGGTAAAGAATCTACATGGGTTACTGGAGAGGAACAATAATGCCTTCTTCAGGCCCTGTAGAGTCTTTTTATTCACGGGCGCAATTAAGACAAGCGTTGGCGCTTGCAAGGCATGAAGTCACTGCGAGGAGAAGTGAGGTTATGCACGCACCATGTGCAAGCTCACGAGGCTCTCAGCACCTCTCACGTCCGACAGCTCACTCAAAGGACGAGGGGATTAATATAACCTCTTTTCGTCCGGCTCCAATATGCTCAGTCTCTTGATCCGCTCAAGTTGACCGCTTGGTGCACTCATCTG
Organism: Trichogramma dendrolimi; assembly: GCA_034770305.1. NCBI lineage: Eukaryota > Metazoa > Arthropoda > Insecta > Hymenoptera > Trichogrammatidae > Trichogramma > Trichogramma dendrolimi. The sequence goes on along the minus strand of JAPMIB010000070.1, from coordinate 602,905 downwards.
GATTGTTCAAATGCAATTCATGGTGATTAAATATAATTCAACCATGCAGATGCTACGACTCATGTACGCGACTTATCAATAATATAATGTCGACGGCCAACATTGTCCACTCAATTTGTTGTAACTTCGCACTTAGACTAGCTCAAGCGTAATTCATGCAAAATGTGCATGCTTCGACGACTGTGATATTAGTTTTAGTTGTAAATAAAATGTGTAAATTTCATGTCAGCTCAAATCAGTGCAACTCGACTTCAATCATTTAATGCCCTTGTGATCCTTCCTATGCACCACTCTCATGCTCAAGCTAATTCTCAAACAGTCCTTGTGGGTCCAATATGTTGAAAATTCAAGTTAACTTACTGTTTTTTATTGTCCAAAAAGTTTAAAGCAGGCTCAGTGACATGAGAGTATCATTATGACATATTATTGGTGTATTTTTGTTTTTTTCAACTCTTGGGCAGTTACGTTTCATCTCAAAATTGCTCTGTTGCCGTAACTTTCTATGTGAACCGTTTGAGCAATTGAGCTGAAACTTTCAGGAGTTGTTCTACACAAAAATAGCTACAAACGCAAGCACTTTCATAGGTATTGGACAAAATTTGTACTTTTTTTAGGCTATATCCCTAGCATAATTGTATTTTATTATATGATATTAATGAATAAATGTGTTGTAAGGAGGTAGAATTTCCGCACAGAGTCCGGCGGTTACTCCTCCTTATCCTTGCTATCATCCCTATGTCGAGAGAGATAATTACGCGAGGTGACATAGTCGCAATATATATGGCTATGGTTCGGCGCCACTTCTCGTCGTGAAGCGCCGAATTTGAGGAAGAGATGCGAGCGGCTCTGCGCGAGCCTACAAGTCCCGTGCGTGCTGCGCGAGAGCAGACGAAAACCTGTCACGTGGAAGGGGGCTACTGCCGACTGACGGGCCTGCGACTGAGCAGAGAGAAGATACTCTGTGTGGGAAAGCGTACGCGATAACATCGCGAATTACAAGCGATCGCGTGTGTGAAGTGCGAGTGCCACCATTTGACGTGCCTGCTATCCTGGCTGCCCTCTCGTTTGGCCCTCGCTGTTTTGCAGTCCACATAGCCCGAGTCCACCGGCTTCTCTGATTTGGCAACTGCGAGTCAACACCTGTAAGTCGCTCGTCTATCTCTCGGGTATATTGCGCCATATTGAGTTCTTTAGATACCGCTCGATCTCTCTCGACTTCGTCCTCGCATAGCTCGTCCTACGACCCTTGAACTGCTGTACCGTTTAGCCGAGGTGGCCCGAAGCCACATAAAGATTGTATACGGTAATTCGATATTCGCGTGCCTAATTTTAAGATAACTTCAGCATCATTTGTAAGCGTACATTTTTCGTGTAAGAAATAACTATTACGGCGTCACATGCGTGACTGGCGCCTCATTAATAAATTAAGCCTAATTGTTGTTCTTTTAAATACGATTGTAGCTTCATTTCGGCACCCTATTTTATACCGTTTGCAGGTCTGTGTGGAGTCTCGCCTGACGCTGTATCTCGATCCCAAGGATACTCCGTTACAGTGTATATGTGGCTGGCAAATTGGGTATAACTAATTAAAAAATCTGAAAGTGCTTGCGTTTGTAACCACATATCTAATGAACAAAATGAGACCCCAATGATCAGGATTGAATCATCGGTTCTAGCTGGATCCTACGGCACAGGGGTACCTCCCAGGACTGGGGGCTTGCTTCATCGAGGAGGGTTCTATGGTGACTGGGACCTTAATTTTCATATTCCTGAGTGAAAAACGTTGGAAAAAGAGTGGAAAAACAGAGTTTTCTCTGTATAATCCAAAAAAAATTTATTCTCTTTATTTTTAATAAATTTTTTATAAATGTAGGTTTAAGATACCTTTCCCCCCTTAAATATTCAAGTCCAATTCAAACGAGAACTGGTTGGGGCCCCGATCGAGAAGAGAGCACACTAGCTGTCTCTCGCTTTTAATGAATTTTAAACTTAGGTATTTTAAAAATGTTCGTAAGTTTTATTAAGAAGTGATCTTTTAACTGCTCTCGCCGAAGTGATGTCTGGCGCAGGCGAACGAACAATAAACAGAATAACAAACAACGACGGTAACTAAGTAACCGATCGAACAGAGTCAGTCGACACATTGGCAAAGGAGGCAGCTGACACAGGAACGCAACTGATATTTGACTTGCACCACTCAGACCTGAATGAAACAATTACCAAAATAGTCAACCAAGAAAACAAACAACAACTACTTAATGAAGCCACATTCAAAGGTATTCACTTCTTTACAAATTATTTCAAAGACACCGAAAATAAGCCATGGTTCGCCAAGTCAAGGTACGATAGATACCACATCCCCACAATCAACAGACTAAGAGCCAACCACCACTCTCTAGCAGAAAGCCTGCATAGGAAAAATATAGTAGACTTATAGAACTGTCAATGTGGGTTCGAAATCCAAGACATTGACCACATCCTTTTTGAGTGCCCTCTATACTCAACTGAAAGAAGAAGTTTTAAAGCCAAATTAAAAAACTATTCAATAAAAAATGCTACCACCGAAATCAATACATTCACACAAATTCTTAAAGCTCCAAACAATCCCCCAGCAAAAATTACGACGATTATTTGAAAAAAATAAAAATTCCCGTGTAAAAGAATAAATAAACGCATATAAATTAATAAACATAATCAAGTAAATATTAATAAAGATAATAAAATAAAAAACCTGCTCCTTTCAAACGTTCTCAACACTATGGGGCACAGTTAATCGCCCTATAGCCTCCAATAAATATCAACAGTGGTCCGCATAGTAGGACACTGTTCTCACACTTGCACAGTGGCAGTTCGGGGGCGCTGTACAGCGCTCACAAGGCCAAGAAAAAGAAGAAGAAGAAGCCAC